>JAZKJV010007112.1:0-320000 GCA_037367405.1 Ottelia alismoides
TATACAAGGCGGAAGATCAGTGAAACTCAGGCATGAGATGCATTAGATGTGAGTCAAAGACCACATCTCATGCAAAATGAATCGGGGCAAGATCAACGACCCGCGGCTCATGATCTAGAAATGGCTTGAGCCGCTGGCCGTTTACTCGAAAGGTACTATCAAAAGACAACTCAGATATATCAATGCTACCGTTGTCGTGTACCTTTCTGACCAAGTAGGGTCCCTTCCACTTGCTCCGTAGCTTCCCTGGAAATAAACGAAGCCTCGCATCAAACAGCCATACTCTCTATCCAATCTCGAAATACTTGTGGCTGATGTGAGAATCATGCCACTCCTTCACTCTCTCCTTATACTGTAGGCTGTTTGAGAAGGCGGTATCTCTCAACTCCTCCTGGGCGGCTAACTCTGCCCTCTTCTAGTCTCCTACACCATCTGGATCCATGAGAATATCAGTAACTGCCCATAGTGACCTGTGCCTCAACTCAACAGGCAAATGGCACGGCTTGCCATATACGAGGAGAAATGGAGATGTGCCCAATGGTGTCTTGAAAGACGTCCTATATGCCCACAAGACCGAGTCCAAAAGCTGTGACCAATCCTTTCGGTCAGGGCGGATGACTTTCTGCAATATAGTCTTGATCTCCCTATTCGACACCTCGGCTAGACCATTCGTCTGTGGATGGTAAGGTGTAGCAACACGATGGTCTATACCGAACTCGCTAGCAAGGGCCTTTACCTGGTCGTTGATGAAATGAGACCCCCCATCAGAAATCAGAACTCGTGGAACCCCGAACCGCGTGATGATGTGCTTCCTCAAAAATCTGCAAACTGTCCTCGCATCAGCGGCTCGGGCGGGGATAGCCTCAACCCAATGACTAACATAATCCACGGCCAACAGAATGTACGCAAATCCCTGACTCTTAGGGAATGGACCCATGAAATCGATGCCCCATGCGTCAAAAACCTCACAGAAGTGAATGGGCTGCATCGGCATCATATCACGCTGTCCACAAGTGCCCATCCTCTGACAGTCAGTACACCTCTTCACGAACTCATCAGAGTCCTTGAAGAGGGTAGGCCACCACAAGCCGGATTGGAGCACTTTCTGTGTCGTTCTCCTCCCAGAATGATGTCCTCCTGCCTCAAGCTTGTGGCAGTAAGTGAGGACGCTATGGTTTTCCTCCTGAGGAATACACCGACGCCAGACGCTATCCCCTCCTTCGTGGTAAAGGATGGGATCCTCCCAGTGGTAGGACTTGGCCTTCGCAAGGAAGGTCTCAAGCCTCTGCCTGGGCCAATCTTGTGGGACTTTCCCAGCAACGAGAAAGTTCACAATATCGGCATACCACGGGAGTGAGGCGATAGCAAGGATCGCCTCATCTGGGAAGGTCTCACAAATGGGATCAATCTGCTCAGACTCCTCAGGCTGCTCTATACGGGAGAGGTGATCCGCCACCACATTCTTGACTCCAGGCTTATCCTTGATCTCAATGTCGAACTCCTGGAGTAGAAGGATCCATCTAGTAAGTCTGGACTTGGCATCCTTCTTTTCCATGAGGTACCGGATGGCGGTGTGATCAGTGTATAAGGTCACTCTAGATCCAATGATATAAGATCGAAACTTATCTAGGGCGAATACTACGGCTAGCATCTCCTTCTCTGTGACTGTGTAATTCCGCTGGGCGGAATCCAATGTGCGGCTAGCGTAGTGGATAGCAAAGGGAACTCCATCCCTCCTCTGTCCCAGCACGGCCCCTATGGCAAAATCGGAGGCATCCGTCATGATCTCGAATGGGAGAGACCAATCAGGCGGCTGGAGAACATGAGCCTCAATCACACACTGCTGGAGAGTCGCAAAGGACGAAAGACACTTGTCATCGACAAGGAACTCGATGTCTTTCGTCAAGAGGTCAGTCAACGGCCAGGCAATCCTGCTGAAATCATGAATAAATCTTCGATAAAAACCAACGTGCCCCAGGAATGACCGTAGCTGCCTCAAATTGGACGGCGGTGTGAGTTTTCTAATGACATCAACCTTGGCCGGATCAACCTCCATGCCCCTGTTGGAGATGATATGGCCAAGCATCGTCCCTTGAGTCACCATGAAGTGACTCTTCTCCCAAGAAAGCACCAAATGGACCTCTATACATCGCTGGAGTACTCGGTCTAGGCAGTCAAGACAGGAGTCGAATCCGACGCCGTAGACCGAGAAATCGTCCATGAAGACCTCCAAACACTCCCCTACCATGTCCGAAAAGATCGACAACATGCATCTCTGAAAAGTCGCAGGGGCATTGCATAGCCCAAATGTCATGTGTCGAAAGGCATATGTACCGAAGGGACAGGTAAAGGTGGTCTTCTCCTGATCCTCAGGAGCGATGGCCACCTGGTTGTAGCCTGAGTACCCATCCAGGAAACAGTAATGGCTCTTCCCTGCCAGTCTCTCAATGATCTGGTCAATAAAAGGCAGGGGGAAATGGTCCTTCTTGGTGGCATGGTTGAGTCTCCTGTAGTCAACACAGACCCGCCAAGAGGTGGGTACTCGAGTAGCAATCTCCTCTCCCGACTCACTGATCACAGTCGTGATGCCCGTCTTCTTGGGCACCACATGCAAGGGGCTGACCCACTTGGAGTCGGAAATGGGATAAATAAAATCTGTGCTCCACCATTTGGAAATCTCCTTCATGACGACCTCTCTCAGGTTGGGGTTCAGTCGCCGCTGGAACTCACGCGATGGCTTCGCCCCCTCCTCAAGATAAATATGGTGGGAGCACAACGATGGACTAATCCCATGGAGATCTGCTACGCTCCATCCGATTGCCTTGCGGTTCTTTTCAAGAACCCCCATCAAACGGGATTCTTGCTCTCCAGTCAGATCGGCGGAGATGATGACTGGGTACATCTCAGGCTCGCCCGCAAGGAATCTATACTTCAGCGAAGTAGGGAGCAGCTTCAGCTCTGGACAGCTGGGTGCTGGCAAATCTGGCTTCAGAAGAAGATGAGTGTATGCTGCTAAATCTGCCAAATCTGCCTGGGAGAATGAAAACGATCTCTCGCAAACTGGATCTGGAGAAGGCTGCTGAACTATACTGTCTCTGATCTGCTCTGCATCTACCTCCTCTTCATCTGTAGGCTCTGGTGGACTCAGGTATGGCATCTGATCATCACAATCTGCCCAATCAGACTCTGAATCTGAGGGATCTGCATCAACCAAGGAGGCATCAGTACCACCATCAAACAAGGTGGCCTCAGCACCACCATCACTTGAAATCGTGTCGCGATCGGGAACCGGCTCTGCTGCCTCTGTAGTATCCTGGACCAGGGCTGTGCTCTCCAAGCTCTCCTCTGCTATCATCTCGGCATCAGCGGTGTCTGGAAATGAGAGGATGGCCTGTGCTGAAGGGTCTGCCCATGCTGCCTCATCATATGTGATCACAAAATCACAGTCCTGGTGGATGTCTAACCCGGCATCTGTCAGCTGCTCTGTATCTGTGCTGGTCTCTGAGCATGCTCTGTCTCTGGCTCTGTAGTCCTCGACCGTCTCTATTTGTACACTCTCTCCCTCGACGCGAAAGTATACCTTCCCGCTATCATGATCAGTCACCGCCTTGGCTGTGGCCAAGAACGGGCGACCGAGGATGATGGGGGTATCGGTCACTGAGTCAGGGATCTCCATGTCCAACACTACGAAGTCCACGGGGAATTTCAGGCCCTGAATAGTGACGATAACGTCTCGCAACAACCCCTTCGGCCTCTTGACAGATCGATCAGCAAACTGAAGGACTGTCCTGCTCTGTCTAAGAGTGCCCAACTCGAAGCGGTCGAGAAGGGCTGCCGGAAGGAGGTTGATAGACGATCCACTATCCAATAGAGTCCGGTCGAACCTCTGCTCACTAATCTGACATCTGACATACGGGGCTCCTGAATCTGGCCTCTTGGCCGACAGACGGTTCTGGATCGCGAAGCACGTGGCTTTCGTCAGCACATGTATCTCTGAATGGTGGTTCCTCCTCCTCCTCCTGACTGTAGTCCTATCTCTCAACGATCGCTGAAGAAGGGGGATGTGCTGCAAAGACTCCTGAAGGGTCAGCTGGATATGGAAACGATCGATCATGCTCTGGCTGAACTCCTCCTGCTCTCTCTTTTTTGGATCTTTTTCTTTTTTCTTCCCCTTCCCCATCAGAAGGGCTCTAGGGAAGGGGATCACAGGGTCCTTCTCAGATGAAAGACTAGGAATAGGTCTAGACGGCTCGACGGCCGGATCCGCACATACATCAATCACCACAGTGGGACCAGAAGAAACTAAACGTTTTCCTTTATTCAAAACAGTGTTCTGAGATACATCAGCATGAGGAAAAACAACAACTCTCTCTGAATGAACACCAGTGGCCTCAGTACCACCACGGGCTGGCTCTGCTGGATGTCTCGCGGCCTCAGTACCGCGTGCTGGCTCGGCAACTCGGGTGGCATCAGTACCACCTCCTCGAACTGGTGAAGCGGCGGCCTCAGTACCGCCGGTGGGATCAGCATCCTTGGTGGCATCAGTACCACCGTCATCATCATGAGCGGCCTCAGTACCGCTCTCCTCCTCCTCATCTGGCGCCCCGGATGTATCCTCGTGGTGTAGCTCAGACGAGGCGCCGCCGCCAGCTGGTGTCCTACCGCTCCTAAGCGTAACAAATCAGCATCAAAAAGATCCGAAGATGTATCAACAAATGGATCACTAGGAGTGGCGTGCTCAGTGTAAGCTACCTGCTCAGATTTCCGCTTTAGGCTGTTGGGATTCGGCTCTATCTGGGCAGGAATGGCGGCCTTCCCTCTCACAATGTCCCGCATCTCCTAGCGGAACTCGTCCATCTCCCGTCTGAAGGTAGCCTGCTGGTCCGTGAGGAGGCGGGCTATGTCGTCCAAGGCGGGGCTCTCGTATGGAGGACCATGAGAGCCCGACGGGTAGCCTCTCTGGTGATGAGGCTGCTGGAACTGGTGCAGCTGAGAGGGGTAAGAGGAAGGCTGCTGTTGCTGGTGTGGCTGGTGAGCCGGCTGCTCACGTCTCCAAGACTATCCCTGCTGCTGATAGGGACGAGGAACGAAGGATGACTGCTGGTGTGGCTGGTAGACTGGGGGCTGCTGCTGCTGGTGATCCCTCTGCTGGCTATACTGGCCTCCCTAGCCAGATGGCTGCTATTGGGGCTGGGTACCTCCACTCCCCCACCTGAATCCGGGATGGTCTCATCGGATCCCAGGCTGGGGACGGTCATACCAAATCCCGTTGACATCCATCAACGGCTCTGCGTCGTACTGGGCTGGTGGGAGTACTGCCAAAGGCTGATCCGGCTGGTATACCACCATCTGCATGTCTGAAGATGGTGGGGACTAGTAAGAAGGCTGCTGCTGCGGGTACGGCTCTGCCTGTACAAGGTGAACCTGTCTAGGCTGCTGAAAGGAGCTGGAGCGCTGGGACGAGCTGCTGTTGCCGCCGGTATCGCCTCGCGACTGAAGACGGGGCTGGGAAGCCGTCTGTGCCTCCTGGAGACACATGAGCTGGGTCTTCATGTCGCTCAGAGTCTGTGCCATCTGCTCCATCTGCGTGATGCCCTGGCACTGCTTCTTCTCAATCAGCTCTATCCGATCCAACTTCTCACTAATGATGCCCATATCCGCAGCGGAGGACTCTGCCTGTGCTGCTGCTACTGCGGATGAACTGGATGGACCGGCGTCGACCCGTGTTATCCTCTGGTACTGCACGGGTCCTGGCTGCTGCTGGGGTCTGCCCTGAGTGTATAACCGGGTCTGGGACATAACCATATAGTTCTCGACCATCTCCTCGTAGATGGCCCAGACCTGGTCGTGATCCTTGGCGAAATAGGACTCGCCACAAGAAGCATTCACCAAGCCCTGGAGCTCTGGTGTCAGCCCGCTGAAGAAGCTCTGTACAAGGTTCGGCTTCGAAATATCATGGTGCGGGCACCGATCTGTAAGCTCACGGAACCTCTCCCATGCCTCATGGAATTGCTCGTTGGGGAGCATGGAGAAGTTGCTGATGAGGGCTCTCGCTGCATTGGTCTGCCCGAGTGGATAGTACTTGTTCAAGTACTCGGTGCAGAGCTGCTCCCAGGTGTAAACGAACTTCCTCAAATGCTTCAGCCAGGTGGCTACTCTGTCTGCTAGGGAAAAGGGGAAGGCGATCATCCTGATCGTGTCCTGGTCCACCTGACGGTCGTGGACAGTGCTGCAAATCATCAGAAACTCCTGGAGGTGGAGATGGGGCTCCTCAGTCGCGAGTCCGTGGAAGCGGGGGAGTAGCTGCAAAGTGTTCGGGGGGAACTTGAAGTCCCCCACGATGGCTGGAAGTACTACCCAGTGGTGCGTCAGCGTCGATCCGGGGTTGTGTATCTCCCGCATTGGTCTCGGTGGTCCTCCTGCCGCGGCTGCGGCGGCTGCTGCTGCTGCGGCGGCTGCTGCGGCTGCTGCATCTGCATCCTCTGGGATCCTCGGTCCCTCTCTCCTTTGCTCACGCTCTGCTCGCATCTGCTCCATCTCTCTCCTCATGTCGAGCATGAATGCTCCCTGTTCTCTCAATTGCTGCTGGACGGTCTCTAAAGAGGCGATCAGGGTGGAGTTGATTGCTCCCTGGTCCAATACGAAGTGCTCAGGCTGACGGGAGCGATCCTATGAACTACCGGCCATGGCGTCTGCAAAATCAAACGAGCCAAACTCAGGTGCTGTCAAATCTGCGAGTCTCTCCTCTGGCTCATATCTCTCAGAACCGAAAGAAAGGGGGTCGAGGGGGAACATGACGGAATTATACTCGGGCTCGGAGAACTGGTCTCGGCTCTCGCGGGCCAACCTAGATGATTGGGTAGACGTGCCCGAAAGCGGTGCAGCCAGAGGCTGCCTAAGAGAGCGTCTACCCATCATCGTGATCTGGCGAGTAGTGCGGATGAGATCTGGAAAAACTATGATCAAAATGCAAACCCCTCTGTTCACCAACGCAACGCAAGCTGAAGACCGTAAAGGCTCGGTCAAATTATCTTGTCAGTTTTTATTAGGTGAACAAACAGTCTATCAGAGCGCTTACGTGACCTGTTAGGATACCCGATGCTACTCCAACCGACTGGCCCGCACGGAAGAGTCGGTAGTCAGCTGGAAATAGCACCAGAGGGTTCTACCTAGGGTGCGGGTCACTCTCTCGTGCAATCAAACCAAATAATGAGGGGGTTGCTCTCCCCAAGACAAATTTTTAAGGTGAGTGTCTTTTAGGGTCAATAGTTTTAGCAGTCCCAATTTTATGGTTTTCCTTTTTAATTTTTTTCAGTAAAAACAAAGGCCTAACGAATTTTTCGATTCTCCTGGTTATTTAATCCAAAACAGGGGGGAGAAGATGAAAAAGCCGATGCGCGAAGAAATCAATGATGCATGCAAAGTCAGAAATGCGTACCTGTCTCCAGCACTCTACATGCAATATGATCCGCGCATAAATGTAAGACAGAAAATAAACTACCTAAATGATGCAGCGGTGAAAGCCGAGTCCTAGATGAGCAAGTCTACTCGCAGAACCATCTAACTGGTCACCGACCTCCAAGCCAAAGGTCCGGTCTTGGCCTACCCCTCCTCTGCCCAACAAATCGGGGGTAGGAGAAAGCGCTTTACGGGGCAGGCTGCGGCACGTAGGCTACGAAGGGTATGAATCAGTTATTTTTATTAGCCAATTATTAGTAGGTCCAATTAATCGCACTATGGGAACAGGCAGATAATTAAGTGTGGGGATCCTACTAATTACGGCACAAGCAAGTAGAAAATCCTAAGTCTAGGGGCTCGATAAAAACCGCGTAAACACCGGAAAAGGCAGCTAAAAATCAAAACCGCGAAAAAGCTGCGAAAACACCTAAGGGTCCCCCGAGCACACCGGTGCTCGGTGAAACAGACCCGCTAGTCAACCAAGCTAAGAGTCTCTGAGTCCCTGTATTATTACAATAATAATCAACTAAAAATAAAAAGTCTAAACTAAACCTCTCCCACTCAGCTCTCTCTCACTCTCTCCTGCGGCTCCGTACAGAAAGGAACCGCCTTCGAGTCTCGCGGTTGCGTCGGCTTCTCGAAATCGGCCGCCTCGGTCCTTGGGCCCTCGCAAGAAAGAACAGAGTGGTCCGACCAATAAAAATAATCAAATAATAATAAGAAAAATAAATGAAAGGAAAATGAGGTTATATATGCAAAAATACAAAATAAAATAAACACTCAAAATCAAACAAAAGCAAAAATAAAAGAAAATAAAACAAAATAAAACAAAAATAAAATATCAACAAAAAGCTGCGAAAAGCCGCAAGCTCTGAAAGGGCCGCGAAAAGCCGCGGAAACAAAAACGAAAATAAAATGAAAACTACTAAGCCGTGCTCCCCGGCAACGGCGCCATTCTGATGGCACGAAAACTCCCGAGCGACTAAGGTAATCAGGTATATCTAAGATGGTCGTCGCGACCTCGGTCACTCAGATGTGCCAATCAAGAAAAAGAAGAGACCACCAATAGAGATAAGATCAATCAACACACGAAAGCGGTCCTGCTATTAATTTAACCTGGTATAGCGACCAGGGTCGAACACAAGGAGCACGGGTTGGCCTTGCGGCCTACAAAGTAGTCAAAAAGAAATAAAAGAAAATAAAAGGAATATTTTTGGTGGCTTTTAAATATTTTATATATTTTTTGGATTTTTCAGATATTAAGAAAAATAAGAAAAGCAACTAAACAACACACTTCAACAATTTATTGAAAGCACTAAAAATCAACCAAAAATTCTAACAAAAACATTTTTATGTGTTTTATAATTTTTACTGTTTTTGATAAATTTTTGGGATTTTTCTGGTGTTTATTTATATTTCTAAAAATCAAATAAGGACTGAAAATGTAGGTACTGTCCAGCAGAGCTAAAAGGACCTAGATAAAATATCTAGAAGCCCCAAATTAGCCTGGAGGTATTTTTCTTGTATAGAGAATAAAACAAGGAAAAATTGGGCACCTAGATTATTATTTTTGGGTTTTTAGTCTATTTATTAGAATTTTTGTAAGATTTTAAGTGTTTTTCAATTTTTAGGTATTTTAAGCAATGAAAAATAGCCAAAATTGGCTAGAAAATCAAGCAAGCATAAACAAACAGAAGTAATTTTTTGTGAATTTTAGATGAATTTTAATATTTTTTTAGGATTTTTAAAGTTAGACAGTACCGAAATTAGAGGTTTTTGAATTTTTAAAAATATCAAACAATGTCTAAAATGTCTCCAAAATTTATAGAAAATTTTACATCATGGCAGGAGCCATGTATCCAATTTTCATTAATTTTGGAGGTGATTTGCTATTTTATTCAAAAAAGGAAAAATGGTACTGTGCATAGGGACTAAAGTACAAATGCCCGAAGTCCTGAGGGGTCTGGTGCAAAATACCCAGGAGGTCACGCGCGTCGCGCGTGCCTGGGGCACTCAGGGACCCAAATGTAATAAAAATTACTTCCGAGGACTATTTGGTAACATGTACCAAAAGTCCAAGGGGTAATCTGCAAATATCCCAAAAATATCCGCACATGCTCAAATGTTTCACGCACAGGGGTATAAATGCAAATACTCAAAAACTTTCATTCATTCAGTAACATTCAGAACTGCAGGGTATAAGATGCAAATACACCAGAAAGACACGTGTCGACGCACGTGCTACATAACACACAGGGGCATATCAGCAAATAAACTCAAGCACAAGGGTCTCTATGCAAAAGTACCAAAAACTAAACAACTACACTACGTATTTACAAGACTAATTACTAAATAAAATAAAAGAGGGGGCCTAAGGGTAATTTACCCTTTATTAATGGAGCCGTTGGATGGATGCCACGTGGAGCATCTGACGGTGACGGATGACGACCGCTCCAAAGCTAAGCTCCTCGGGCGAATCCAACGGCGAAGGCGTAGCCACGTGTCAGATCTAACGGTGGAGGGCGTCAGTGGCTAAACCTCGCGCATCGGGCGGTCCAGATTGCCTCGCCAACGATCTAACGGTGAAGGAACCTCCTCAGATGGACGGTCAGAATGAGAACTGGAGGTCCGAGGCTAATCGGACGGTCGGGGAAGATGCTGGAAGAACAGTTGGCCGGCGAGCTTCGCCGGCCCGACGTACGTGCTGCGATCCTCCCCTGCTGCTTCTGAAGATCGGAGAAGCTCCGGCGTGACGCTCCGCAGCTGATGGTGTCCTCTGATGACCCAGTCGAGCTCTGGGGAGCTCCGGCGAGGTCGGCGGAGGTGAAGCTCCTAGCCCGAATGACCCAAGCCCTCAGATGGGCTGGGAAGTACCTGCAAAGTAAACCAGGAGACTCACGGGTCGAGGGCAAACTGCCTCGACCCGGTTAGGTGGGTGAAGGTGGTCGGTGGTGCGATATGGGCGAGCTCCGGCGAAGGGGGTAGACGGAGGAGCTCGAACCCCAGCTCCTGTGCGAGCTGGGTTGGATGGGGGTATGGAGAAGGTGCGCGGGAGGAAGGCGGTGGCTATGGCAAAGCCCGATGGTCGGATGGTGGTCGGGTGCGATCGGAATCGACGGTGGACGGCGGAGCAACGATTTGGAGGAAATCTAAAATCAAAGAAAAAGAAAGAACTACAGGTCTACCTGGGTGAAGGAATGGGCTGTGGTCGAGCTTGCGCAGCTCTGGGTCCTCGCCTCAAGGAGCGCCGACGTCCAAGGCTCGAGCTCCACCTCAGGGCGGAGCAAGGCGGCGATACTCGCCGGATCGATGGGTCACTGCACCTCTCCTCGCTGCGACACTTGCTGGAGCAAGCTGTCACTCTTGCCAACATAGTGGAGGTCACTGGGTGGTGGAGCGAATGGCCAAAGATGAGAATGGTGAAGGCGGAGCAGCGATTTGGGGGAAATCTAAAATCAAAGAAAAAGAAAGAACTACAGGTATACTTGGGTGAAGGAATGGGCTGTGGTCGAGCTTGCGCAGCTCTGGGTCCTCGCCTGAAGGAGCGCCGACGTCCGAGGCTCGAGCTCCACCTCAGGGTGGAGCAAGGCGGCGATACTCGCCGGATCGATGGGTCACTGCACCTCTCCTCGCTGCGACACTTGATGGAGCAAGCTGTCACTCTTGCCAACACAGTGGAGGTCACTGGCGGGTGGAGCGAATGGCCAAAGATGAGAATGGTGAAGGCGGAGCTCGAGCTAAATATGGGTGTAGGTCCGGCTAGAAGAGGTCGGGTAGGGCATTGGAGCGTGCGGATCCCGAGGTGGAGGCTCCGACGAGGGTCTCAGATGTATCATGAAGGAGTCGGACCCGGGGTTTAGGTGATAGGGAGTCGGGTTTAGGCACGGAATTAGGGAGAAATCGGGTCGGGCGCCTTAGCCCGTGGGAAGTGGTCCTGGGGGGGTAGTTGATCGGGCGGTCAACAATCCCCAGGGCCAATGGGTAGCAGCCACGTGGCTGAAATTTGAAAATGAAATTAAGGGTAGCTAATGGCCGAATTGGTAAAAAGTTAAAACATGAAATTTTTTTAATTTATTTTTTCTATTTTTTAGTGATTTTTAATTAATTTTTCAAAATAAAAATAAGGTATATACATAGTAGGGTTATATAGGCATATATACACTATATGGGATTTTAATTTTTGATTTTTAATTTATTATTTTTATACAATTTTATTCCCATTTTACATTTTATTTATTTATATCATAAAATAAGGAATAAAAAGATATTTTTATTTTATTTTTATTATTTATATACATAGGTGAAATAAATACATATGCACATTTTATACATGGTATATTTACAATATATATTTATGTTTTTAATTTTGTTATTTTTATTTTGTTTTTGTTTTAGTTGTTTTTATTTTATTTATTTACACTATATAAAATATTTACAAAAATTTTGGAATTAATTTTATTTATTTACAAAGCTAAATAAATATAAAGGTGGATGGTCTATATACAAGGTGAGTGATGTTTTTGTCTTCTTTTTGATTTTTATATTTTTATCTTGTTTTTATATTTAGAAATATTTACAAATATTTACAAGCCAATTTGAGTCTATTTTTGTGAGGAAAATACTTTTATTTATTTACATAAATATTTACAGACATGAGCCCCTATCTCCCTCTACTTTGGCTTTTATGTGGTCAGGCCCATGCTGAGCCCTCCCTTGGGTTAGGTTGCTCAATATTTATTCTAAATATTTCCCTCTTTTTCTTTTTAATCTTTATTCTTTTATTTTTGCACAAAAACATGCTAATTATTGATTTTTACACAATGCATGATTCTGGTAATTATTTCTATTTACAACTATATACATGCATTTGCAAAGGTTTTTGTAGCTAAAATATAAGAATAAAGAGTGATGAATGAGTATTCATCAGCAACCCTTCTCGACCGCTTCGAGTTGGGCACTCTTAGACAGAGCAGGACAGTCCTTCAGTTTGCTGATCGATATGTCAAGAGGCCGAAGGGGTTGTTGCGAGACGCTGTCGTCACGATTCAGGGCCTGCAATTCCCCGCGGACTTCGTAGTGTTGGACATGGAGATCCCTGATTCAGTGACCGATACCCCCATCATTCTCGGTCGTCCGTTCTTGGCCATAACCAAGGCGGTGACTGACCATGATAGCGGGAAGGTATACTTTCGCGTCGAGGGCGAAAGTGTACAAATAGAGACGGTCGAGGACAACAGCACCAGAGAGAGAGAGCATGCTCAGAGACCACTTCAGATACAGAGCAGATGACAGATGCCGGGCTAGGCATCCACCAGGACAGTGACTTTGTGATCACAGACGATGAGGAAGTTTGGGCAGACCCATCAACACAGGCCATCCTCTCCTTTTCAGATTCCGCTGATGTAGAGATGACTACAGAGGAGAGCTTGGAGAGCACATTCCTAGTCCATGATACTTCTGAGGTAGCAGAGCCGGTTCTCGACCGCGACACTGATTTTTGTGATGATGGTGGTACTTATGCCACCTTAGATGATACAGATCCCTCGGAGTCAGAGTCTGATTGGGCAGATTGTGAGGATTCCATGCCAGACCTGATTTCCACTGAGCCTACAACTGAGGAGGAGGTAGATGCCGAGCAGAGCAGAGACAATCTGTCAGGGCAACCTTCTCCAGTTTCTGAGATTGACAGAGAGTTTCAGTTCTCCCATGCAGATTTGGCAGTGTTTACGCAGACTTTTCAGAGGCCAGATCCACCAGCACCCAGCTGTCCAGAGCTGAAGCCGCTCCCTACTTCGCTGAAGTACAGATTCCTTGCGGGTGAGCCTGAGATGTACCCAGTCATTATCTCCGCTGATTTGACTGGAGAGCAAGAATCCCGTCTGATGGGGGTTCTTGAAAAGAACTGCAAGGCGATTGGATGGAGCGTAGCAGATCTCCAGGGGATAAGTCCGGCCCTATGCTCCCACCATATCTATCTCGAGGATGAGGTGAAGCCGTCGTGTGAGTTCCAGCGGCGGCTGAACCCGAATCTGAGAGAGGTTGTCATGAAGGAGATATCGAAATGGTGGAGCACTGATTTTATCTACCCCATCTCCGACTCCAAGTGGGTCAGCCCTTTGCATGTGGTGCCCAAGAATACGGGCATCACTACAGTAATTAGCGAGTCTGGAGAGGAGATTGCTACACGAGTACCCACTTCTTGGCGGGTCTGTGTTGACTACAGGAGACTCAACCAGGCCACCAAGAAGGATCATTTCCCCCTGCCCTTTATTGATCAGATCATTGAGAGTCTGGCAGGGAAGAGCCACTACTGTTTTCTGGATGGGTACTCGGACTACAACCAGGTGGCCATCGCTCACGAGGACCAAGACAAGACCCCCTTTACATGTCCCTTCGGCACATACGCCTTCCGACGCATGCCATTTGGGCTATGCAATGCCCCTGAGACCTTTCAGAGATGCATGCTGTCGATCTTTTCGGACATGGTAGGGGAGTGCTTGGAGGTCTTCATGGATGATTTCTTGGTTTACGGCGATGGATTCGACTCCTGTCTTGACTGCCTAGACCGAGTACTACAGCGATGTATAGAGGTTCATTTGGTGCTATCTTGGGAGAAGAGTCACTTCATGGTTACTCAAGGGACGGTGCTTGGCCATATCATCTCCAACAGGGGCATGGAGGTTGATCTGGACAAGGTAGATGTCATTAGAAAACTCGCACCACCATCCAATTTGCGGCAGTTACGGTCATTCATGGGGCACGTCGGTTTCTACCTTCAATTCATTCATGATTTCAGCAGGATTGCCCGACCGTTGACTGACGTGCTGATGAAAGACACCGAGTTCCTTGTCGATGACAAGTGTCTTTCGTCCTTCGAGACTCTCAAGCAGTGTGTTATAGAGGCTCCTGTTCTCCAGCCACCTGATTGGTCTCTCCCATTCGAGATCATGACGGATGCATCCGATTTTGCCGTGGGGACCGTGCTGGGATAGAGGAGGGATGGAGTCCCATTTGCTATCCACTACGCTAGCCACACATTGGATTCCGCGTAGCGGAATTACACAGTCACAGAGAAGGAGATGCTAGCCGTAGTGTTCGCCCTAGATAAGTTCAGATCGTACATTACTGGATCTAGGTGACCCTATTTACAGATCACACCGCCATCCGATACCTCATGGCAAAGAAGGATGCCAAGGCCAGACTCACTAGATGGATCCTTCTACTCCAGGAGTTCGACATTGAGATCAAGGATAAGCCTGGAGTCAAGAATGTGGTGGCGGATCATCTCTCCCGATTAGAGCAGCCTGAGGATTCTGAGCAGATTGATCCCATTTGTGAGACCTTTCCAGACGAGGCGATCCTTGCTATCGCCTCAATCCCGTGGTATGCCGATATTGTGAACTTTCTTGTTGCTAAGAAATTCCCACAAGGTTGGCCCAGGCAGAGGCTTGAGACCTTCCTCGCGAAGGCCAAGTCCTACCACTGGGAGGATCCCATCCTTTACCACGAAGGAGGGGATGGCGTCTGGCGTAGGTGCATTCCTCAGGATGAGCACCATAGCGTCCTCACTTACTGCCACAAACTTGAGGCAGGAGGACATCACTCTGGGAGGAGAACGACACAGAAAGTGCTCCAATCCAGCTTGTGGCGGCCTATCCTCTTCAAGGACTCTGATGAGTTCGTGAAGAGGTGTACTGACTGTCAGAGGATGGGCACTTGTGGACAGCGTGATATGATGCCGATGCAGCCCATTCACTTCTGTGAGGTTTTTGACGCATGGGGCATCGATTTCATGGGTCCATTCCCTAGGAGTCAGGGATTTGAGTACATTCTGCTATCCGTAGACTATGTGAGTCGTTGGGTTGAGGCTATCCCCGCCCGAGCCGCTGATGCCAGGACAGTTTGCAGATTTTTGAGGAAGCACATCATCACGTGGTTTGGGGTCCCTTGAGTATTGATTTCTGATGGGGGGTCTCATTTCATCAACGACCAGGTGAAGGCCCTTGCTAGCGAGTTCGGCATAGACCATCGAGTTGCTACTCCTTACCATCCACAGACGAATGGTCTAGATGAGGTGTCGAACAGGGAGATCAAGACTATTTTGCAGAAAGTCGTCCGCCCTGACCGAAAGGATTGGTCACAGCTTTTGGACTCGGTCTTGTGGGCATATAGGACGTCTTTCAAGACACCATTGGGCACATCTCCCTTTCGCCTCGTATATGGCAAGCCATGCCATTTGCCTATTGAGCTGAGGCACAGGTCACTTTGGGCAGTCACTGAGATACTTGTTGATCTAGATAGTGTAGGAGACCAGAGGAGGGCAGAGTTAGCAGCCTTGGAGGAGCTTAGAGATACCACCTTCTCAAACAGCCTACAGTACAAGGAGAGAGTGAAGGAGTGGCATGATTCTCATATCAGCCACAAACATTTTGAGCCTGGACAGAGAGTATGGCTGTTTGATGCGAGTCTTCGTCTATTTCTAGGGAAGCTACAGAGCAAATGGAAGGGACCCTACTTGGTGAGAAAGGTACACGACAACGGTAGCATTGATATATCCGAGTTGTCTTCTGAGAGTACCTTTCGAGTGAACGGCCAGCGGCTCAAGCCATTTCTAGATCATGAGCCGCGGGTCGTTGATGTTGCCCCTATTCATTTTGCGTGAGATGTAGTCTCTTGACTCACATCTATTGCATCTCACGCCTGATTATCACTGTTCTTCCGACCTGTATAGATCCAGATGTCCATATCATCACATTCTTTAGTCCCACATCCCGTTTGTCATCTTTTGATTATGCTATACTTAGGGTGTACTTTACCCTAAGTATAGGGGGGGTGTAGGACCTTTGGGTATTTCTTTTGTTTCTATCTACCCCTGTTTTTGCTGCCTATACTTAGGGATATTCTACCCTAAGTATAGGGGAGGGGGGGGTAGACCCTGTACATTCTCCACTCGGTTTTCCCTTTGTGTACAACCTGCTATACTTAGGATTACTTGATCCTAAGTATAGGGGGAAAAGACGAGAGTCTTTTGAGTTTCTATTCATTCATTCGTCTTTGTATATAGCCTTCCTTTTCACTTCCCTATACATAGCACGAGTTATGTCTTCTTCATCGCTCTTGACTCTGAGGACATCGTTCGAGCTAAGTATAGGGGGGTGTGTATATATTTCATATATACTTTAGCCATAACTCGTACTTTGTGTGAGTGTGTTAATAAATAAAAATGGCTAAAAACCCTAAAACCACAAAAATTAAAAATTTTTCCCTGTAAATAAACATTCTTTTATTGCACATACATAGCTAGTGTACAAATTATTTTTGTAAAAATGTTTTCAAAAACTGTTGGTGTAAAGACTGTGTAAATATTTTCATATAAAAATTATGTATATAGTACAAATTTTTTCCAAAATGTTTTGAACATCAAAAGTTTGCAAAAATCTTCTGTAAATGTGTGTAAATACTTTTGCAAAACTTGCATTCCATGCGTTCATCCATTCATGATTTCAAAACATTTTTCAAAAATTTTGCATGTTGTAAAAATTGTGTAAATAGCATCTTTGTATATATGGATATAGTTTTTCCTGGATTATAGTTGACATTTAAACTAGCCTGGAACTAAATTGGGAAATGGAGTTTGATTAAGATCTTAATCCATCTAATTTCTAAGAAGAACCTTATAGGGCTTAGGTTTAAGGCTTTTCAGGTCCATGGTGACTTAATTCTTTGAGTCCACTAGGCTATGATTACATGTCATCTCAATGAGCCTAAGTAGAGCACTTAACAACATACACATGACTCATATAGACAATGGCTTTACTTGGACCAGCACTTAGCACCGAGCTCTCTATGGATGAGGTGGTGAGGAGGCAGTCTTCCTTGACTTGGGGTAGCATATGAGGGTAGTACTTCTAGGCGGAACCTCTCTTCTTCTTTTAGTGAAGGAAGTGTGTCTCAACTTGGTCTGGTTGCCATGAGGTCTAACAACAGGAGTTGTGGGTTGCAATAAAGCTTCAAAAGAGGGATAGTCTACTGGCTCAAGAGGAAAAACTCCTTGTATATATGCTGCACATGTATATGTTGTATAGATGCACTTGAAAAAAAATAATGCAAAAAGAAAATAACTCCAAAAAAGTGGTGGGTCTGAGAGAAAATGATAATCCCACCGGAGTATGTATATAGTGCAAATAAGCAAAGCTTGAGATTCATGTCCCACCTTATGTAGCTTGCAGCAGGGAGACTTGGCTACACTGGTCGAGCTCCCAAGGATACATGGCTACACTGGCCATGGTCCATTCTCTTCTTCCCCCTCTTCTTGAGCCGGTTGAACTTGAACTTAGAAGGGAATAACCCGCTCCTCGAGGAAAGAGTGGCCAGATTGGGGTCATAGAGTTACCTTGTTGGGGATGGTTGTCAAGTTGCCATTTCTGAGGTGGAGAGCTTATACCTCACATTCACAATACAAGGAAAGATTCATGGTCTTCAGGGTTTGTGTTTGATGACTTGTTCTGATCTGGATTGTTGAGGAATCGTGATTATATATTGGTGGAACTTAGAGGCTGTTGAGCTTTAAACTTAAGTCCAAATAAGGTTCCGACACATTAATAATCCAAAGATCTGATCGAGCTCCATATTTCAATTTAATGAAGGCAAGTTTAAGATTCAACCTCAATCCATGTGCATTCTCCTCTTTTTCTTTTTCTTTCTCTTTCTCTTTTTCAAATAAGTGTTTGCTAAGGGACTAGCAAAGTTAAGTATAGGGGGGTGATGAATACTCATTCATCACTCTTTATTCTTATATTTTAGCTACAAAAACCTTTGCAAATGCATGTATATGTTTGTAAATACAAATAATTACCAAAAGCATGCATAGTGTAAAAACTAATAATTAGCATGTTTTTGTGCAAAAATAAAAGAATAAAGATTAAAAATAAAAAGAGAGAAATATTTAGAATAAATATTGAGCAACCTAATCCCAAGGGAGGGCTCAGCATGGGCCTGACCGCATAAATGCCAAAGTAGAGAGATAGGGAGCTCATGCGTGTAAATATACCTGTAAATATAATAAAAATATTTTCCTCTAAAAATAGAATAAAATGGGCTTGTATATATTTGTAAATATTTGTAAATACAAAATCAAAATAAAAAGAGAAAAATTAAAAAGAAAATAAAAATAGCCTTCCTTGTACATATTCACCATGTACATACACCTACTCCTATATTTATTTAACCTTGTAAATAAATAAATTAAAATCCCTAAAAATTTGTATATATTCTATCTTTTATGTTGTAAATAAATAAAATGAAATCCATAAAAACAAAAATCAAAATAAAAAGAACAAAAATTAAAAATAAAAAAGAACATTGTACATATACCATGCATATAGATGTATATATCTATTTATTTCACCCTTGTATATAAATAATAAAAAGAAAATAAAAACACCCTTTTATTCCTAATTATGCTCTAAATAAATAAAATATAAAATGGGAATAAAAATGTACAAAAAAAACAAATTAAAAATCAAAAATTAAAATCCTACATTGTATATATACCTATATATAACACCCTAGTGTAAATACCTCATTTTTATTTTGAAAAATTAATTAAAAATCACAAAAATAGAAATAATTAAAACAAACATTTTTCATGTTTTGAGTTTTTAATAATCGGCCATTTTCTATTTTAATTTGCATTTCTAAATATTTATTACGTGGCCTGTCCCCATTGGTCCACGGGGGACGTTGACCCCCGGTCAACTCCCCCCCTTGGACCACTTCCCACGGGTCCATGACGCCCGACCCGATTTCCCCGAATTTTTGCGTCATGACCCGACCACCAAATCCGCAAACCCCGAGTTCTTCTTCTTCCTTGAGCATCCGAGATTCTCGCTCGATCATCTGTGTGGGGATCCGCGCTTCGCGGAACCCTGCCCGACCTCCTCTTCTCGGACCTGCACCCATATTTAATCCGAGCTCCGCCTCCTTCCTCACGCATCCTTGGATCATTTCATACCACCCTAGGACCTCCATTGCCACCGTGAGAGTGACAGCTCGCGTCTGGTCGTGTTGCAGCGAGGAAGGAGTGGAAGACCAACGATCCAGCGACGTTGCGCTGCCGTGCGCCGCCTGGAGGTGACGCTCGAGCCTCGGACACCGACGGTCCTTGAGGCTAGGACCTGGAGCACCCCCTGCTCTTCCCCAGTCGACAACAGCCAGTAGGTAGATCTCTCTCCTTCTCTATTTCTTTAATTTCGATTTACGCCCAATTTCCTCTGCCGCCGTTCGTCGTCGATTCCGACCACCCCAGCCATCCGTTCGATCATCGGAGTCGACCACCATATTCGCCGTCCCTCCGCGCACCTTCTCCACCCACTCATACAACCCAGCTCGCACAGGAGCTGGGATTGGGGCTCCTTCGCCGTCGCTTTACCGGAGCCCCTACGCCCCGCCGCACCGATCACCGTCACCCCCGCTTACAGGGTCGAGGCACTTTGCCCTCGACCCGCGAGTCTGTTGCTGTGCTTTTCAGGTCCATCCGAGCTCATCAGAGGGCTCCGACTCTTTAGAGCAGCAACTTCTCCTCCGCCAGCGTGGCCTGAGCTCTCCGGAGCTCCGCTGCGTCATCGGAGGGTGCCATTAGACGCGAGAGGCCCCCACGCATCTTCTCCGACATCAGTGGCCTCTGAGGAGGTCTTCAGTGCGTACACGAGCCCGGGGAACCTCGTCGGAGCCCAATTCTTCGAGGAACCTCAGTAGCCGTTCGATCGTCCTCCAGCTCCAGTTTGCATCGCAGCCGTCCACGCCAGGAGCAGTCGTCACCGTTTGATCAATGGATGAGAGATCGCAGTCGTCCGATTGTTGAGGGTTAGCCATGTTGCTTCCCAGCCGTCGATCTTCCACGTGGCGAGGCCCCAACCGTTCGATCAGGACCGAGGACCCCCTGTATAGCAGTGCCCCTTCCCCGACCGTCCGATCTACACGTGGCGCACATCTGGCCCTCGATTTAATAAAGGATAAATTTCTTTTTAGGCCCTTAGTTTCTTAGTTGTTCTGGTGTAGTCCTGTAAATATTTTATACATTTTATTTGTGTTTGGTAAATTGCATAGTGGACCCTGTAGTTTTTGGTAATTGCTTTTATACCCCTGCCCGTAGTGGAGCACGTGCTTCGACACGTGATTGTTTGGGTTAATTGCATGTATGGACCTTAAGTTCTAGGGTGTTAATGAATGAATTTATAGTTTTGTTATTTGCAGAAATACTCCTGTGAGTTTTGAATTTGTGCATGTGCGTTATATATTGGGTATTTTACACTAAAGCCCCTGGACTTTTAGTACGAGTTACTAAATAGTCCAGGAACTTTAGTTTTATTGCAAATAGGTCCCTGAGTGCCAAGGTCACGTGCCTCACGCGTGTTTTCTTGGAGAAATTGCATCGGACCCCCTGGACTTTCTACTATTTGCGTACAGGTCCCTATGCACTGTACCATTGTTTTCATTTTTAATAAAATAGCAAATTAACTCCA
The DNA here is from genome assembly GCA_037367405.1 of Ottelia alismoides. Lineage (NCBI taxonomy): Eukaryota > Viridiplantae > Streptophyta > Magnoliopsida > Alismatales > Hydrocharitaceae > Ottelia > Ottelia alismoides. The sequence goes on from JAZKJV010007112.1 coordinate 20,982, forward strand.
AATTTAATGAAAATTGGATACATGGCTCATGCCATGGTGTAAAATTTTCTATAAATTTTGGAGAAATTTTTGGTTTCATTTGTTATTTTTAAAAATTCAAAAACACACATTTTTGTTACTGTCTAACTTTAAAATTCATAAAAAATTATTAAAACACCTCTAAAAATTACAAAAAAGTAGGTAGTGTTTGTTTTCCCTTGTTTGATTTTCGGACCAATTTTGGTCATTTTTGGATATATAAAACCTATAAAAATCACAAAACAATAAAAATACCAAAAAAAATCTAAAAATTAAAAGAAAAATAAAAAATTAATAATTCCAGTGGCTAAATTTTGATTGTGTTTTGATCTTTACAGGAAAATTATCTTCAGGTGTTGATATGGCCACTTTGCATTTTAAATTGGCCCTTGACACCTGACTGGATAGTCCCTTTTATTTTCCACCTTGTTTGATTTTTATAAAATTCAATAAAAATCAGAAAATTACCAAAAATTAACCAAAAACAATAAAAAACATAAAAACATAAAAACATTTTTATTTAAATTTTTGGTTGATTTTTTAGTAGATAAATAATTGTTTGTATTTGGTTGTTTTATTGTTTTCCTTATTTTCTTTATTATTTAAAAATCCAAAAAAATACATAAAAATTAAGAATCCACCAAAAAGACCTTTATTTTATTTTATTTCTTTTTTAGACTACTTCGTAGGCCGTAAGGCCATCACGTGCTCCCTGAGTCCGACCCTGGTCGCTATACCAGGCTAATCTAATAGCCAGGACCGCTGTTATCTTGATTTGATTTTTATTCCATTTTGGTGGTATGCACTTAATTTCTTGATTGACCGATTTACTCTTGAGCGACTGAGGTCGCAACGACCTGAGTTCTATTTCTTTACCTTAGTTGCTCAGGTTTTTCGGGTCATCAACAACCTCCATGAAATTTTGAAAAAAGCCATACAAAGGAATCCTTTGTCTCGTTCATTAAGAATGTGTTGTAAAATACTGTCTAATTATGGTTGTTAACACCGTAAAAGGAAGCAAAAATAAGCTTGTACTTGTTCGTATCATATCTAGTATCAAATGTAACTGCATCACCAAATAATTTATAATCTTACAAAGAATAAGAATATATCCACATGCAGTGAGTTAAACATGTATCATCATCAAGCTTATACACATAAAAGAAATCCGATGGTAAACTTTTTACAATATTCAAGGTGTTTCAAGAGCATAACAACATCATGACCATCCGTTTTTTCTTCAAATCTTTTTTCAAATTATAAATATCTCTAGCTATAGAGCCAACATGTTCAAATGGGCCACCCAGCTTGTCCAAAAAGGCTATTTGGTTTGCGGTAGGAATGTTCACTTTTGACATATAAGATAACAAATTCTTTGTAGCCTTTGTTATTCTCCCGTTAGGTTTTAAGTATTTTTTTTCCTTGGAGAAACTAGTGTATGGTTATGTTCCTCAATAAAAGTAATGACATCCCACTGCTTTGATAGTGGATTTAACTTCACCGACAAGTTTGCTTTACAACCACATCTACTTATTCCTCATCTTTTTCCCTTGCTATCAATTCCTTCACGATGTGCTTCTACATCAACAAAGACTAAACTCAAAGTTGTTTTTCTTTTTTGGGGAACTTGTACATATTATTGATGAGCCGAAATTCAACGCGACTAAGGTAGAAAATAAATCGCATTGTCGTTGTCCTTAAGATCAATTCAGTCAACGAGAAAAAAATGAACCACTCAGAAAATCAAGAAATTAAATGTAAGCGGCTTTCGGTATTCTTTTTACCTGGTATAGCGACCATGGTCGAACACAAGGAGCACGTTTGAAAAACTAAGTAGTCAAATTTCCAAAGTTAATTTTTGGTGGTTTTTGAATTTTTATTTTTTTTAACTTTAAAAAGCAGAACAATATTAACAAGTGATAAAACACACACAAACCAAATTTTTTGTATTTTTCACAAAGATCAAAAATATTCAAAAAAGTCGAAAGAAAATGTTTTTGTGTTTTATATTATTTACAATTTTTTGGTAATTTTTTCGTAATTTTATAATGTTTTTGTGATTTTCTAAAAACAAAATAGTGGAAAATAAAGCAAACAATGCACAGTCAGGATTATTTTGCAAATAAAAAATCTTTAAATTGCTCAAAAATCTCGAAAATTATTTTTAAGAGAAAGTACAAAGCAATATCTACAATCAAAAACTGAAATCAAAATTTTTGGATTTTTCTACAATTTTCTATGATTTTTTAAAGATTTTTAGTTTTTCGTATTTTTTTGGAGTTTATAAATGGAAAATGCACAAAATTTGGTCAGAAACTAAAAGAGATCAAAATACACCTACATTAATATTTTTGAAATTTTTAAGCAATTTTTCAATTTTTATGGATTTTCAAATTTCCAGCAAATACAAAATACACTATTTTTATTTTTTAAATATAACAAATGACAATAAAAAGCTATGAAAATTTTATGCAATAAAGAAGACAAGAGCAGGAGTTTACACAATTATTTTGAGAATTTTTAAGAAAATAAAAACATTTATTCTGACAAAGATATCAAGCAATTTAAGGTCTGGCATTGAAGGGTCCAAATTGCAAATAATTATTGTTTTTATGCCAAAAGATAACAAAAAAATTAAATACAGGGCAAAATAACTGTAAATTACCCAATAAGAAGCTAAGCACGTCCAGTTCTTGAGAGGGAATGCTTTTCTGCAAATTTATAAACAATCAGGGGCGTATCTGTAAATTTTTCAAATTCCTTTCTTTAATGCCCTCCTAGGGTTTCTTTAGTGATCTTCGTTTCTCAAAACCAACAAGAAGAAAGGGGGCCGCGGGAGAAGGGGAGTAGCGCCGGGGCCGCGCGGCCTGCCCCGTGGAGGCACGGGCGGTGCTCAGCACCGCCGTGTGGAGTAGGTCGCCGCTCTGCACGGGAGCTGCCTTGGAAGAGGGCAGCAAGCGCCGCATGGCTCACGACGGATCGATGGAGGGGTACGCACCGTCGTAGGAGGTACACGGAGGAGCGCACTACGCAGGGGCGCGACACGGGCGAGGTGCGACGCGGGGTCAGCTTCCTGGCGGGTCGGCGGATCTGCTGCGGGCTGGGGGTCGGTCGGTGATGGTGCTTCGGGGGTGTGGCTGACATGAGGTGCGGGCGGCGGGGGTGGTGGCCGCCGCCTGCTTCAATTTTTTATTTTTTTATTTTTTGTTGTACTGTAAACTGAATTAAAAAGAGAAAAGTTTTTTTATTTTTTAATAAAATGTAAACATAATAGAAACATATTTTTTTTATTTTTTTTTATTTCTATTTTTTTTAAAATTTTCATGCAACAAAAGATGTCAGAGATAAAAACAACATTTATTTTTTTATTTATGTTATTTATTCCTGCAAAATAAATGTTAGAGATAAAAAAAAGGTAAAAATATTTTTTTTAATTTTTCCTGCAAAAACTAATGTTAGAGAAACAGGTAAAAAATAATTTTATATTTTTTTATTTATACACAAAAAATGGAATGTGGGAAGGAGCGGATCTCGGTGAGATGAGAGAGAAATCCGTGTCTCCGACCACCATGCGAGGTCGGAGGTGATAGGTCGTGCGAGGTAGAAAGTGAAACGTGGAGATCACGAGATGAAATGAAAAATCGATGTCGGGCGAAAAATATGTGGTGAAATTTTGGTTTTAAGTTCTAATCACTACACCTACGTGAAAATTAAACCTACAATTTACCTACGAAAAATGACAAGAAATAAAATGGATCTCACCTCGGGGTTCGGACATGCCATGTTGGCCTCGACAAGGACCGAAACGCTGTCGCCGGACGGCTCGGAGGCTAGGCACCCTTCTTCAACAAGAAACCTCTCGGAGATCGGGCTCCTCTCCACCAAAGATCGATCAAAGAGAAAATGAGGGAGGAGGAGCCCATTAAAAAGAAGACAAAAAATAAAAATGGCAAGTATATACAAATAAGGAAAGTTTTTATTGGTTAATTAAAATAAATGAATAAATAAAAAAATAAATTAAAAACGAAATTCAGAATTAAATTAAATAAATAATTAAATAATTAATGGAAATTAATTAACCACCATAATGGTGGCCATATATGGTGTGGAATAAAATCATATATACAACGCAAGTTATTAAACCAAATAAATCCAAGTAAATCCAATAAATTAAATAATAAATCAATTTTCATAATTAAATAAAAATTAATTAATTAATGTTAGATAATTAATTTTTTGGTGATTTTTATTTAAGGAAGTTAATTGTATATACATATTATACACATATATTACAATGTACATAGGTACAAATAAGGAAATAATTTTTATAAAAGATTTTTTTAATTTTTATTATTTTATTTTATTTATTTAAAAACAATATTTACAAATATATACATTATGTATAAATTTAAGTATGAATAAAATATATACAACAAGTATATGAGAAAACTGCACAAAACACCCTAGAAAACTGACTTTTTAACCGTAACTCCAAAAATTATGAAACAGTCATTTGAAAGATAATTTAATTTATAGTATGCTAGAAGTGATTTTGGTTCGATTTGAGCTTGTATGGAGCCGAAATTGGTGTTTCAATTGTCACTTTACGGCTTTTTCTGTGTGTGATTATTTGCAATATATACATTATTTTATTTTACACTTATTTTATTCTTTACAACACATTTTTATTTACAATTTTATTTACAAAAATAATTAGTTTGAGTTCAAATTATGTACAAATAAAATATGGTAAGTTTAGTACAATTATACATGAAAAATATTAACAAGATATTTTTGGTTTTTTTGACTGAAGACCCTATCTCCCCCTACTTTATTCCTGGTCGATCAGTTCATGTCTTGACCTTCTCTCGGGGTTCGGGTCAGTCTGTATTTATTGCATAAATACCTCCTTTATTTTCTTTTCTTTTTCTTTTCTTCTTTATTCTTTTATTTATGTACAAAAAGTGTTAAAAATGTAATTTTAATGAATGCATGCAAAATGGTAATTTTAGGGAGTTAGTGGTATTTACAGGTATTTGACTAAGGAAATGATGCTAAAATAAAAGAATAAAGACGACAAATCGTGGATTCATCATTCTCCTATACTTTACCTTTGCTAGTCCCTTAGCAAACACTTATTTGGAAAATAAGTGAAAACAAAAATAAAGAAAAGAAAAAGGAAAGAAGTTAGAATAATATTGACTTTCAAACTTATCTTCATAAACATGTAGTCTGGAGCTCTGTCGGACCTTTGGATTATTAGTGTGTCGGAACCTTAATGGGAAATAGAATTAAAACCTAACAGACTCTAAGTTCCATAAGACTCCTATTCAGGTCTCCTCAACAGTCAGATTAGAACAAGTCTACATACACAAATTCTTATGACTATGAATTCTTACTTGTACGGTGTAAGTGAATATAGCTCCTCATCTCAGAAGTAACAAAGAAACAACCTCTCTCAACAAGGTAACTCTAATCCCCTGATCTGGCAACTCTTTCCTCGAGGAGCAGGGATATTCCCTTCTAAGTTCAAGTACAACCAGCTCAAGAATAGGGGATGGAGAAGAGAATGGACGGTAACCAGTGTAGTTACCTATCCATGGATGCATGACCAGTGTAGCCATGTCTCCCGCTGCAAGCTCACAAATATTTGACTTTGAAGCTCTTATTTTTTTCACTAGTATATACACTCCGACAGGCATTTTATTTTCTATCATGCCTATCCACTTTTGGAGATTTTGCATTTTTTCTTGAAAATATATACAAGATGCAGCATGTACATAAGGAGTTTTTCCTCTTGAGCCAGTACACTATCCCTCTTTTGAAGCATTATTGCAACCCCACAGCATCCTATCTTTAGACCTCAACATCACCAAACCAGTTGAGATGCACTTCCCTCCCTAGAGGAGGACGAGAGGTTCCGCCTAGATGTACTACCCTCGTATGCTACCCCAAGCCAAGAGATTCTGCCCCCTCACTACCTCCTTCATGAAGAGCTACGTGTAGAGTGCATTGTCCAAGGTAAGCCACGGTCTGAAAGAATCATGCATGTGTTCTTAAATATTCTACTTAGACTTATCAAGATGACATGTGAACATAGTCTTATGGACTCAAAGAATTAAGTCGCTAGGACCTGAAAAGTCTTAACTCCAAATCTTATAAAGTCCCTCTGAAATTAAGTGGATTAAGGTCCAACTAAGCTCCATTCTTCAAATTTATTCCAGACTTAGTTTAAATGTCAAAATCATCCTAAAAAATGCTCGTGCAAATGCAAGAAAATATGTACATGCAAGGAAAAAAATCTTTTTGTAAAACCATTTTCAAAATTTTGAAATTTTTATAGATTTTTGAACAATGATGCACAGGCAAAAAGTTTTTTATGCAAATAGTTAGTAATATATACAAGTATATACACAATTGTTTTTGGGATGAGATACATATATTTACACGGGAGTGAGTCAATTATTTACAAGAATAATGAGAAAGGATTTACAACTTGAGTCATTTATACTTTTATGTACATAGTTGTTTTTTTATTTTTATTTTACTCATTTTTTATTTTTGTGATGCATATATTCCTCAAATTTATTTGAAAATAATTTTACAAAGAATTTTAAAAACTATAGTCCAACATAATTTTTCACACAATTTTAAAACATTTACACACATTTGAAAACTATTTTGCAAACATTTTTCAAACAGTATATATAGATTTTCAAAATAATTTTTCAACCAATTTTCCAAACATTTGCAAACAGTTTTTACAAAATAATTTTATTTCACACAAAGAGAAAATTTTTTACAAACCACAATTTTTTTACAAAGGTTGAAAATAATTTTCAAACATTTTTAAATAGCTTTCAAAATATTTTTCAAATAGATTTTCAAACTACTTTCAAAATATTTTAACCTGATTTATTAATCAGTATATACAAAAAGAATTTTGAGGAAATATCTGCATCTTTGTATTAGTTAGTTAGTTTTTTTAACTTTTATAAGTATTTACATAGTGTTTTAGCCATATTAAAATATGAAAGTACGAGTTATGGCTAAAGTATATATACAATATATACGACACCCCCTATACTTAGGTCAAACTATGTCCTCATAGCGATCAAAGAGCTTGAAAGAAAGATATAACTCGTGCTAAGTATTGGGAAGCTAAAAGAATACTATGCTACAACGACGAATAAAAGAATGAAAACAATAGGAGTCAGTGATATCCCTATACTTAGGATCAAGTACTCCTAAGTATAGAAGACTGTACACAAAGGGAAAACGAGGAGTAGAATGTACAGAGTCTACCTCCCCTATACTTAGGGTAAAAATATCCCTAAGTATAGGCAATAAAACAGAGGTAAAAAGAATCAAAAGAATAATTACAAGTCTGACACACCCCCCTATACTTAGGGTAAAGTACACCCTAAATATGGAATGATCGTGAGATGGAGATGGGGTGTGAGACAGAAAGAATGTATGATATTGATAGATGATCTATACAGATATGAGTTGATGTTGAGGTGCCTCTCAACAAGCGCTATAGTTTACGCCCCTAACTGGGCGAAAATGTTAGGATAATGATGTATCAAGCTTCAGGACGGCATCTGTCAGGTGAATACCGTATTGTCGTTGCAGACTCGGTGGGAGAACAACAACGAGATCAACAGAGGAAATGATGACACCCGGGTAATCAATTAAACGGGTGTCTGCTACTGGGTAAAGATATGGGCAGATGAAGTTGGGCTCCGATAGCACAAAAGAAATCATCGGCTCAAGATCTGTATGGAGTGAAAGGTCAGAGCCGAAGAAGTCGAACGTGGAGAAGGAAGGATCTAGCAGGGAATCCTCCAAGTTAATTACTGTCTCGAATAGATATGGAAGGTCATGATCAGGAGACTCACTGTAAAGGCTAATATCCAATGCATACAATATATAGAAATCAGTGAAATCATCGAATACCTCAAAGATCGGGTCATCCTCACGAGGGTCGTCGAGGAGAGAATCATCAAATTCATTATCAGAAATATCAAAATACTCGGTCTCATGATCCGACAGGTCGGATACACTCTCAGAAAGTGAAATTGAGTACACAGAATCCGTGGCATCCTCCCGCAGATAACCCTCGGGGAGTAATACTGAATCATCAGGGAACTGGGGATCAATAATGTCAAATGTCATGTCCTCCAAAAATGTATCGACCTCATCAAATGGGAGGACACATGGCTCAAATATGGGACTAGCAAGGTCTGTCGAATCAAAAATCGGTCCCTCATCAAGCTCTCTCTGCTGAGATGAATCCAAATATATCTCTGAATATAAGAAGATCTTCTGAAGAAAGGCTACTGAATCAACTGTGTATGGACACTGGAATAACTCAAAGGATTGTTGAGATGTGGGCTCCTCCTCTATCTCTTGGGATACTAGCAGATCTAGAATCCAAGAATCGTAATTTAACCCTAATTTATTTCATAATTTTTGGAGCTTATTTATTATTTTAATAAAATCAAAGACATTAAAATATAGGTATAAATGAATTGGCTAACTATTACCTGTATTTATTAATATATGTAAATTAATTAATAAAAATCTATAAAAATTCACACAAGTCTTATTTATTATTCTAATAATTAAGAAAATATAAAATTAATATTTATTTATTTATTGAACTAAAAATTCAAATCCTATTTATAAATACATATTTATTAATATAATATTTATATTTTGAATAATATTTATTATTTACAAAAAGTATTTATTCCATAAATTATATAATTAACTTATTTACATTTCTTGTATTTATACCTATTTAAAATAAACTTATTTATTATTTAATATTGAATTTATACTGAATTTTTAGCTTCTGGCCAACCAGGTGCTGACACTTGTCAGCACCTGGGTTATCTTCTTCAAGAATCTGTTCAGCTGGAGACTGTTCTGACCAGGCGACTTCGCCCATTTATTTTGCGTGCGTCTTCACTCCTCTAGGCAATCCAATCCGTTGATTTTATTAACCTAACAACCTATTAATTCGCCAGCCATTCGATCTTAACTTGGGATGCACGAAATCTGATCTATTTAAAGCCCAAAGATCCCATTCGCGCAACCTAACTTTCCAACTACCTTGGACCCCTAGATCCAGTAGCCGAACATCCCAACTTCTCCACCTTGTTCCGGCCATCCTCGGTGGTGATATCATCCAGGAGACGCCCAGCATGGAGGAGGGAAGTCGGAGGAAGAGTTCCAAGGAGGTTCGCCGCCTTACATCGCCACCGTCGTGTGTGTGGAGCTCCGGCCAAGGTCGCCCATCGAGCCTCGTCCAGGTAATACACCTTGACAACTCCCCAGACCTATTCCTCCATCCTTCCGAATTTCTTTCTCGATTCTCGTGTGTCAATTAGCGACACTAATCGCGTAATTAGGTAGCTTAATCCCTTAGGTTAGATGCCCAATCAAAATCCATCTCATTTCGTTTCAAAGCCACATCGAATCACATATTCTTTCATCAACATTCTCACGCAACCTCGCAATAATTCTGGAAACTATTTTTTTCATCACTTTTGGAGCTTGCAATTCTATCAACCTTGGGCCGATTCTTTGTGAATCAAGCACGCATATTTGTTAATTGCAGGATCTTCTTCAATTAGGAGCATTTTCCCACACATTTGGAAGCCTTGTTCATCATGAAATTCCACCTCGAAGAAGGTACGTCAGGCTTCAGCAACCTCCAGTATTAACGAACACGCCGTCTTCCTCGAGCCTCCACTGCCGCTCGGAGCCGCCGCCGACCACCACCTACCGCGGGCGAGCTCGAGGGGTGGAGGAGCCACCCTCTGGCCCCGCCGGAGAGCCCAGACCGCCGTCGTGTGCTCGGGAAAAATCGGAGAAGGAAGCTTAGTCGTCAGCTCTCCAACAGAATCAAGAACTTGAAGAACAACCCCGAAGCTTGTTGCCGACACGTGGTTCGTGCGGAGACATTCGATCAGCGTGTGAACGTTTTAATCGCAACTGTCAATTTTGAAGCGGTGGAAATTTTGTGTCATAAACCCAGCGACTTCCAGAAATAAATTCCCGCTCCTAAGGTTTCCAGAAATTACATTTAGGTCCCTCCGCAGGGACCTAAATGTAAAAACACTTTATTTTTCTTTCAGAACCATACCTTGAGGACCTTTTTGTAGAACAAATTTAATATTTTTCTTGTGCTTATGCCCCTGGGTTGTAGGGGATCTTTGGACCTCATTTGACCTTGTTTCTTGACGATTTCATCATCATAATTTCCATTTATTAACCCCCTTGCTTAAGCTCTTTGTCAATAAAACCCAGTTAATGTCCTGTAATTACCAGAGTCAGCAATAAACTAAAAACCACAAAAAATGACAAAATTAAAATCTGTGGTATTTAGCCTTAAAAATATCCTCCAAAATATTTCGGGTCTTTGTTTGATCTCATCTCCAGTTTTGGGCAACATGAAACTTGTAGATCTCGTCAAGATCTACAACTTTCATGTTTTGAGTTTTCTCAAATTCGGCCAAATTAACCCTCAAAAATCAAAAATACTATCTGAATAATCTGATTGGGCCACGTGGCCCAATCTGGGTGAGCCACGTGGCCCGCCTCTCTTGTCTCTTCCGCCTCCACTTCCAGCCGTCGGATCACCTTCTTGATCCAACGGCCAAAGCACTTCCACGCCTGCTATTTCTCTCAGCCGTTTGATCTTCCCCCGCCTCTAATCTGATCCGTCCGTGAGCGCTTTGATCCAAGCCTGCCACGTGGCGCATTTTTGTGCCCTTCGATCGCGTTCCTAATCTTCCATCTCGGCCGCTCCTTCCTTGGATGCTCCTCAGCCCTCCGATCGACATCTACTTCTCATCACAGCCGCCCGTAGCCGCCTGATCCTCCTTGCTCCACGTGGAGCGTCGTACACCTTCTAATCTCGTCCTTATCCCTTTGATCATCACCGTCCACTGCCACTTAGTCTCTCAGCCCTTCGATCAGACCCTACGTTACATCATGACCGTCCGCTAGCGCGCACGCCTCAGCTTGACACGTGGCCCATCCGTTGCCTTTCGATCGTGTCGAAACAGATCATATCCCCACCGTTCTCTCGTGCCCAACCGTCAGCCGTTGGATCTCCAGATCCAACGGCTGATGTTCATCATCAACCTCCCGACTCCCCCCTCTCACACGTTCTCCATCTCACACACGCCTTCCGCCCTTCTCTTTTTCTCCGCCACTCCAGCGACCATCTACCATCGCCAGTTGCCCCACAATGGACCTTCATCTTTCCTCTTCCTCGCGCATGCCTCCACTACCCACGATCCCATCTCTTTCATCCCATAATCCCCTCATAAACCACGTCTCCACCAACCAGTTCCACCATCTTCGTCTTCAAATACGCCGTCCCTTCCTTCAAATCGCCTTGTCCATCTTTACGTGGGTGAAAGCCCATCCCTCCTCCGTCTCCCTGTGACAGGGGGTGGCAGAGGATCGAGCGATTACGACCTTTCTACCCTGGTGAGACCCTCCGTCGATCACGGCGGTGTCACGGCGCCACCGCGTCCGCTCGAGCTGCTCCGAGTCGCTGTCGGAGTTCAGCGAAGACCAGGGCTCCTCATTGGAGTCCGCGCCCAAGCTCCGATCCGACCCAACCTCCGGTAAGTTCCCCTCGATCTCTCTCTGCATTTTCTTCTTCTTTTACTTATTTAATTAGGATTCGTCAGTCAATTTCGCCCTTCACAGTTCCCCTCCCTAGCTCTGTCGCGCTTCATCTTTCACGCGCCTACATCCGACCATCTTCTTCCTCCTTCGCAGCCTCAGACCGCCTCAACCCATCTCCTCCGCCACCTCACGGCGGAGGAGCTTTGAGCTCCCGCCTTCTTCGCCCATCGAGCTTCCACTCCATTCACGCACGCACTTTTTAGGCTTCGGCTATGTATTCCTAACAGTGCAGGTCGTTAAGCTTCAATGATCAGAAGACCATCGGAGCTCTCCTTCATCATCTCCGACTTCGACATACGGGCTCCGATGGGTCACGCCAAGAGGTCCTGCACCTCCCTCGGACCTCCTGCTATCTCGGCGAGCCTTCAGTTGTCTCTGGGAAGGCTCACCGTGCCTAGGATGGAGCGGCGGAGGAGGTGCTCCTTCGTCGGAGCTCTGAACCCGTCGCCAGCCTTCGGTGGAGGAGAAAGCACAGGGACCGTTGGATGGTCTTCTCTCAGCGACCATCCAACGGTCCAGACGAGGCCACGCCATCGACATCAGCAGCCGTTGGATCCTCTCGATCCAACGACCTTCGAGCAGCCACGTCGCCCGGGAGCACCTTCACCAGTAACCCTTGGATCATCACGATCCAATGGCCATCATTCGGCCATGAGGCATTCTTTGAGATTGCACCGAACCTCCCCTCCGATCCTAGAGGCCTGGATAACCGAGCCTTCTCCGAGCCATAGACCGAGCCTGATCCGACACCCGAACCAAGCCGAAGCTGCACCAAGCCTCCAAGCCGACCCGAACCTGGAAGAGCACATGCGCGTCACGTGCTACTCTGGGTTATTTGCAGAGATGCCCACGGATGTCTTCAATATTGCAAACAGGTCCTGCTTCACGTGCTGAGCATGCGCGCCTAGGGTTATTTGCACTCATGCCCCTGCGGGTTTAGATAATTGCAAATATGCCCCCACGTGTGTGGTCTATTTACAGGGAAGGACTCGTTCTTTATTTTTATTACATTTTAGTCCCTCCCAGGGACCTGTTTGTAGTTATCATTTCATGTTTTCTTGCATTTATGCCCTTATCTTTATTATTGCATAACTTGAGCATCATGTTTCCGTTTCTGTTGATTTCAGTTTCATTTCGAAGCTCGTTTGACGAACTTTCTCATGGCATGATCATTTCGTATAATGGACACTTTAATGTTGATGTATTATTTTGATAGCTATGTGTCTCTTGTTACTTAATTTATGCCTTGTTCAAATTGAGTTTGTCATCTTAATTCAATCTAGAATTGACTCGTTGTTTATTTTGATTACCATTTCGTACCTAGGGCATATTTGTGGTGCATTTCATGGCATTTATTTGCATGATAAAAATTGATAAAAAATGCATGTTTAATTTTTTTAATGCATTGTCTTGCATGCTTTGACCTATATTTGTTCTTCAACTCAACACTTAATTAGATAGATGAAAATCCGATTAATACGAGAGAGGCTCGTGTCCCTGAGTTCGACCTTGGTATTTTACCAAGTAAAAAAAATCACGACCATCGCATTTTGATTGACATATATTTAAATGAGGTGGTCTCTTTGATGAACCCGAATCGGCCCGACTGCTATGACAATTCCAAGTGCTAATCCAGCACTCTTAAAGGGTCGATTTTGCGGCTCATGAAATGGCGCCGTTGCCGGGGACACGGCTCAATTCTTGTAGTTTTTTGGATTTTTGTTTATTTAATTTAGTGTTATTTTTATAGGTCAATTTGTCAATTCATTTTGCATTGTAAAATTTTCTTCTCTATTGATCTCTAATCCTTGTTTCTGTGGCAGGGCCCTTGATCAATCAAGGAGGCGAGGAGCTGGTGTCTCCCGTTGCGAGGAACCGCAGGAGCATGCTTGGAGCACATAGAAAAAAAATCTTTTCTCGCATTTTATTTTTTTTCATGTCATGTAATAATTCGTCGTTTACAGCGGTCTTCGATCGAAGGCTCGCGATTGTAATCGAACGATTATATGTGGTTGTGTGGGGATCATCCCCACTTGAGTGTCGACCTAGGATCAGGCACGTGGCTCTTTGAGCATATTCCATTTTTTATCTTTTATGTGCTTGCTCGTAGGTATGACACACTTTAAACAAAGACGCACGTAACATCGCCTCACTTAGCCAAATTAAAATGAAAATTTTCCCCGCTAATAGAAGCATGTTAGGTGCGGCTTTCTAATTGACTTGCATACATGAGTTTTGGTTTTCAACACAGCCCAAGTTTTTCACGGATTTTTTCGCTAAGTCGGTGCATGATTTATCGCTTGGCTTAGATCATGGTTTTATCGAATACGCGGTTTTTCTCGGTTTCTTTTTCCTAGCTTGATCGCCTAGGTTAAATGGAAAAAGGGAATGAACGGTAGACTATGATTTCTTGATTTATGTGCTAACCATAATTCAGTGACAACCTTAAATAAAATTGGGACTGTTAATTGCAAGTCAACCGAAAATGGAGTAAAACTTCGGTTTTGGGAGAGCAATACCCTCGCGTACGCATTGATTTTCACTTCACATTTTTTCTCTGCGTAAATATCTAATGTTTTATCAACAATAAAACCGACAAGATAATAAACCAACTTTTGTTGGTTTCATGTGTGAGTTGGTGAAATTGAGGGTGTTGCTTGATTGATTGAGCCATGTTTGCTACATGACACACCCCAAATCCTTAGTCACTCCATTCATCTCTGCAGATTCAAACCGCTCATTTGTAAAGCCATTCCTCTTCTTCGTTGACCTTGGGTCCCTCCCAACATCAATTTCCATCATTATACTTAGGCTAATCTCAGCCTAAGTATAGGGGGGACCCGAGTCCCTGTGATTTTTTCTCCACTCTTCTTTCCTTGCCTTTATACTTAGGTTATTTCTAACCTAAGTATAGGGGGAGCCCCTCTTAGCTCCCGTATATTCCCTTATATTTAAATGGACCTATGTACTTGTAACATCTAGTGCTATGAGGGCATAGCAAAGTTTAAGTATAGGGGGGTATACCGTATATACCGTATACTTACTTTAGCTATAATCTGAAAAATTTGAAAAATTTAAAACTTCTTGGCTAAGGTAAAACTCTTTGGACTAAGATAACTCAAATGATTTCGCGGCTTTTCGATATTATGTTACGCTATTTTTATAAAAATATTTTCGAAAATGTTTTTTTTTGTTTTGAAAAAATCTTTTGAAAATGTTTTGAAAAACTTTTTATTTGTGTGACATGGTTTTGAAAAATCTCCCTCTCTTTTCAAGGAAAGTTGAGTTTAACTTGTGTTTTAACCTTTATTAAAATCCATAAAAATAAGAAAAACACAAAACCCTTTAGGAGCTGTTAGTGACTACTAAGCCCAATTAAGTAAGCCGCATTCAGTGAGGGTTCGCCCTTAGCAGATTGGATGGTTTAAAGGACATCGCGTAAGGCCTCGTCCTCAAGCAACGGGCTTCGTCCTGTACTTACATCCATACTGGCTGAATTGCAGATACTCAATTGAGTTTAGGAAGTTCTAATATCTCTTGAAGTTCAAAAAAAATCTTGTTTTTGAATGAAGGAGTTGGATTAATCATCTACACTTACACTTCCACCCAGGATGTGAAATGATCAAGGAGACTTAGCTTTTTGAGGTCTTTGAGATTTTAGGTTAACCAGCCTTAGCCATCAGGGTCTTAGGCTTAATCATCCACATTCCCCTAGGTTTCTAGATTTGCATGCTATATTCCATGCTTAGTCTCAGACAAAAGAATATGATCAGCACATCACATGCACGACTGTGGTTTTGATGAGATGAGTTGATTTTTCACATAAGGAATTGGGATGAGGATGTCAAGTTTGGATTTGATCTAATGATGCTCGAGGATGGGATAAAATCTTTGGAGGCTTCATGAAACCTAAGTGTCAGCAATATTAACCAGTATGAGAACTTGGTTCTTATACTAATCTCTTGATATAGACCTAAGTACCAGGGTGTGAAACAAATAAAAAAAATATGTTGATCAGTGTGCGCCAACTCTTGGTAAAAGCAGTGGAGCTAGCCAAAACATATACAACTCAATGAAATTTCAAAGAAAAAGCTCTCATTCCACAAAGTTACATATCAAAGAGCTTCCACCAAAGGCGAGCGCTCCCAAACTTTTCAGAGTGTCCACTTGGACCACCGCTATTAGGACCAGAAGTCGGGCTTGCACCAAAAAAGGGCTCTGCATCGTAAATGCTACAAGTCTAGGTGTCGAAGGTACGATAGGTACTCAAAAGAGACACCCCGGTGTACTCCCAGGAAAACAAGTGCAGACGACTCCAACTTCTCTTGACGGACGCACTGATCAACACCAAAAAAAATGTGTTGCGTAAAGGCACTAGAGAGAATCCTTGTTCCAATGAGAGGGAGAGAAGAAATGACACAATCCCATGCCCTCCATTACTGGCCTTCAATCGACATTTTCTAAGTCTGGCAAATAAAGAGACGGTGGATCGGACGCAAGATTTGATTTATCCCTAGTGCTGAGGATTGGGTCCTTAGAAGATTTTCTCGGATCAAGACTTTGGGGTGACGAATTGACTCTACTCTCAGAATCGCAGTCAACACTAAAATGTCATATCCTTTAGATTATATGTACATCAGAGAGAGTCTGGAGAAGTAGAGGAATTGGATGCCTCTTGATTAAGGCTAGGTTGAACTCTAGAATTTTGGATTTCTAAAGTCGAGTCAACTTAATCGGATTGGATCCTGTATTCATATGCACAAGGGGGTTAATCCAACTTAGTCATTCTTTTTGATGCTCGAGGACGAGCATAGTTTAAGTATAGGGGGGGTGATGAATCCCAATTTCATCATCACAATTTTCATTTATTAACCCCCTTGCTTAAGCTCTTTGTCAATAAAACCCAGTTAATGTCCTGTAATTACCAGAGTCAGCAATAAACTAAAAACAACAAAAAATGACAAAATTAAAATCTGTGGTATTTTTAGCCTTAAAAATATCCTCCAAAATATTTCAGGTCTTTGTTTGACCTCATCTCCAGTTTTGGTCAACATAAAACTTGTAGATCTCGTCAAGACCTACAACTTTTATGTTTTGAGTTTTCTCAAATTCGGCCAAATTAACCCTCAATAATAAAAAATACTATCTGAATAATCTGATTGGGCCATGTGGCCCAATCTGGGTGAGCCACGTGGCCCGCCTCTCTTGTCTCTTTCGCCTCCACTTCCAGCCGTCGGATCGCCTTCTTGATCCAACGGCGAGAGCACTTCCACGCCTGCTATTTCCCTCAGCCATTTGATCTTCCCCCGCCTCTAATCTGATCCGTCTGTGAGCGCTTTGATCAAAGCCTGCCACGTGGCACATTTTTGCGCCCTTCGATCGCGTTCCTGATCTTCCATCTCGGCCGCTCCTTCCTTGGACGCTCCTAAGCCCTCCGATCGACATCTACTTCTCATCACAGCCGCCCGTAGCCGCCTGATCCTCCTTGCGCTACGTGGAGCGTCGTACACCTTCTGATCTCGTCCTTATCCCTTTGATCATCACCGTCCACTGCCACTTAGTCTCTCAGCCCTTCGATCAGACCCTCTGTTACATCATGACCGTCCGCTAGCGCACACGCCTAAGCTCGATACATGGCCCATCCGTTGCCCTTCGATCGTGTCAAAACAGATCATATCCCCACCGTTCTCTCGCGCCCAACCGTCAGCCGTTGGATCTCCAGATCCAACGGCTGATCTTCATCGTCAACCTCCCGACTCCCCCCTCTCACACGTTCTCCATCTCACGCACGCCTTCTGCCCTTCTCTTTTTCTCCGCCACTCCAGCGACCATCTCCCATTGCCAGTTGCCCCACGATGGACCTCCATCTTTCCTCTTCCTCGCGCATGCCTCCACTACCCACGATCCCATCTCTTTCATCCCATAATCCCCTCATAAACCACGTCTCCACCAACCAGTTCCACCATCTTCGTCTTCAAATACGCTGACCCTTCCTTCAAATCGCCTTGTCCATCTTTACGTGGGTGAAGGCCCAGCCCTCCTCCGTCTCCCTGTGACAGGGGGAGGCGGAGGATCGAGCAATTACGACCTTTCTACCCCGGTGAGACCCTCCGCCGATCACGACGGTGTCGCGGTGCCACCGCGTCCGCTCGAGCTGCTCCGAGTCGCTGCCGGAGTTCAGCGAAGACCAGGGCTCCTCATTGGAGTCCGCACCCAAGCTCCGATCCGCCCCAACCTCCGGTAAGTTCCCCTCGATCTATCTCTGCATTTTCTTCTTCTTTTACTTATTTAATTAGGATTCGTCAGTCAATTTCGCCCTTCACAGTTCCCCTCCCTAGCTCCGCCGCGCTTCCATCTTTCACGCGCCTACATCCGACCACCTTCTTCCTCCTTCGCAGCCTCAGACCGCCTCAACCCATCTCCTCCGCCACCTCGCGACGGAGAAGCTTCGAGCTCCCGCCTTCTTCGCCCATCGAGCTTCCACTCCATTCACGCACACACTTTTTAGGCTTCAGCTATGTATTAATAGCAGTGCAGGTCGTTAAGCTTCAATGATCGGAAGACCATCGGAGCTCTCCTTCATCAGCTCCGACTTCGACATACGGGCTCCGATGGGTCACGCCAAGAGGTCCTGCACCTCCCTTGGACCTCCAGCTATCTCGATGAGCCTTCATGAGTCTCTGGGAAGGCTCACCGTGCCTAGGATGGAGCGGCGGAGGAGGAGCTCCTTCGCCGGAGCTCTGAACCCGCTGCCAGCCTTCGGTAGAGGAGAAAGCACAGGGACCGTTGGATGGTCTTCTCTCAGCGACCATCCAACGGTCCAGACGAGGCCACACCATCGACATTAGCAGCCGTTGGATCCTCTCGATCCAACGACCTTCAAGCAGCCACGTCGCCCGGGAGCACCTTCACCAATAGCCCTTGGATCATCACGATCCAATGGTCGTCATTCAGCCATGTGGCATTCTTTGAGATTGCACCGAACCTCCCCTCCGATCCTAGAGGCCTGGATAACCGAGCCTTCTCCGAGTCGTAGACCGAGCCTGATCCGACACCCAAACCAAGCCGAAGCTGCACCGAGCCTCCAAGCCGACCTGAACCTGGAAGAGCACGTGCGTGGCACGTGCTACTCTGGGTTATTTGCAGAGATGCCCACGGATGTCTTCAATATTGCAAACATGTCCTGCTTCACGTGCTGAGCATGCGCGCCTGGGGTTATTTGCACTCATGCCCCTGCGGGTTTATATAATTGCAAATATGCCCCCGTGCGTGTGGTCTATTTACAGGGAAGGACTTGTTCTTTATTTTTATTACATTTTAGTCCCTCCCAGGGACCTGTTTGTAGTTATCATTCCATGTTTCTTGCATTTATGCCCTTATCTTCAATATTGCATAACTTGAGCATCATGTTTCCGTTTCTGTTGATTTCAGTTTCATTTCGAAGCTCGTTTGACGAACTTTCTCATGGCATGATCATTTTGTATAATGGAAACTTTAATGTTGATGTATTATTTTGATAGCTATGTGTCTCTTGTTACTTAATTTATGCTTTGTTCAAATTGAGTTTGTCATCTTAATTCAATCTGGAATTGACTCGTTGTTTATTTTGATCACCATTTCGTACCTAGGGTATATTTGTGGTGCATTTCATGGCATTTATTTGCATGATTAAAATTGATAAAAAATGCATGTTTAATTTTTTTAATGCATTGTCTTGCATGCTTTGACCTATATTTGTTCTTCAACTCAACACTTAATTAGATAGATGAAAATCCGATTAATACGAGAGAGGCTCGTGTCCCTGAGTTCGACCTTGGTATCTTACCAAGTAAAAAAAATCACGACCATCGCATTTTGATTGGCATATATTTAAATGAGGTGGTCTCTTTGATGAACCCGAATCGGCCCGACTGCTACAATAATTCCAAGTGCTAATCCAGCACTCTTAAAGGGCCGATTTTGCAGCTCATCAGTTACACAACTACCCCAGATAGGTTGTATTAGATTTTCGTGTGATTTTATCTTGTTTTTATCGATTTTTGATTTTTCAAAAACCGCATCGTTTTGTTTTGTTTTCGTGTTTAGTTCGAGCCCGTTTCTCGACCCGCTTTCCACCTATTATATAGTACCACTTACCTATATTCACCTATTATATAATATATAAATATTTTAGAAAAATATTCCTTTTTGAAAATTAAATAAAAAATTGAAAAGAATACAATCAAATAAAAATTAAAAAATAAAAATAAAATAAAAAATGCTTCTTTTCCCTTTGATCATTTAAAGAAGAGATAGAATAAAATTGCAAAAATATTCCCTTAAAAAATTAAAATAGTCTATTCTGCCTCCTTGAGTTCGACCCAGGCACACTTACCTAGTAAAATAAATAGTGTAGGTTTTCGTCCGAAAAACAAATTTGTTTGATACGAGCTAAGGTCTTTTTGCGGCTTTTTCTACACCGACATCTTTATCATCTAAAAAAGCCACGAACTGATTTTTAGTCTTATCAACATTGTAAATCATTCTGTCCTAAAAGGTAGAGTAAGGATAGGTGCAGATGTTAGGTATTCTTTAAGTGTTTGGAAACCAGTTTCATATGCATCAGACCATATGAATGGGACCTCCTTCTGAGTTAGCCTAGTCATTGGTAATGCTATTCAGGAAAGTCCTATACAAATCTTCTATAATACCCATATAAACCCAAAAAAGATCGTATTTTTGTAACAGTCTTCGAGCGTTCCCAACTCATCACCATGCTAACCTTTGTAGGATCAACTGATATGCCTTCTCAGAAATAACATGGCCTAGGAAGGATACTGTAGACAACCAGAAGTCAAATTTGCTATATTTAGCATATAGTTTGTTCTTCCTTATTATTTCAAGTACCTGCCGGAGATGGTAATCATGATGATACTTATCCTTGGATTAAATAAACACATCATCAATAAATACTAATACAAAGTGATCCAGGAACTCCTTTAATACTCTATTCATGAGATCCATGAAGGTTGTTGGGCATTTGTTAATTCGAAAAGCACAACTAAGAATTCATAATGTCCATATCTAGTTCGAAAGGTTGTCTTGGGAATATCTGCATCTTTAATCATCAATTGATGGTATCCATATCTTAAGTCAATCTTGGAATACACTGTTGAACCCTGTAACTGATCAAAGAGATAATCTATTCTAGGCTGGAGATACTTGTTCTTTATTGTCCTCTTATTTAGATGTCTATAGTCAATGCACAACTGCATTGACCCATTCCTTTTCCTCACAAACAAGACAGGTGCACCCCATGGTGAAGTACTAAGACGAATGAATCCTTTATCTAATAGTTCTTGTAACTGTACTTTCAACTCTCGCAACTCAGCTGGTGCTATCCTATATGGAGGGATAGAGATAGGTTGAGTATCAAGTGTGAGAGAGATTTCAAATTCAATTTCTTGCTCAGGTGGTAATCCAGGTAGTTCCTCTGGAAACACATCAGGAGACTCGCACACTATAGGTACATCTTCTATCATTCTGTCTAACCCTGATGTAGTGGTTACATAAGCTAAATAGCCTTGGCACCCTTGCTCTAACAATTGTTGTGCCTTCATAGTAGAGATGTATTCAATATTATCATTATATGTCTTTCCAATGAACTGGAACTCTATCAAATTAGGAAGGTGAAAAGTTACTATCTTCTGAAAACAGTCAAGGCGTGCATGATGACTTTCTAGCCAGTCCATACCTAGGATGAGAAAAAATAGAAGCTGGTAAATGATGTCCTATAATCTATATCGCGTAGTCATCTAAGATCTCTTTTATTGTAAATACTTTACCTCCTTGTCCTTTAACCAAATAATGTTTTTGTACTTCTATCAAAATCTTATATTTATGGTAGGATTCAACCAATTTTTTTCTGCATAAGGAGGGCCTCTTGCATGGCTCCTCCGACAGGAGTAGGGATCTACTCCATGGAGTTACGTAACTAGATTCTTCCTAAGAAGAATTAACATAACCCTTAGCTCTAGCATTCATGGGTCTGGATGACTTCGATCTCTCATTGTGACATTGAGACTTCGCTCTAATGCATGCTACTTTTGCCCCATCTCATGGGACGTCACCATCATAGATGCTAATTGCCTATACACATCCTAGTCTATCATGATCCTGGGATGAATTAAGACCAAAAGTTAAGTCCTACGCATCTTAGCATGATGTACATAAGTGACGATGACTTGTGAATGGTACTGTAGTCAAATATTAAGATGAAAGGATCTTAATACACCCTTAGTTTCTGAATACCGCTCATAGTTGTCAATTACTGCATAACTTACTTGAGTAACCATGCTCTGATACCAAACTGTCACGACCCCGATTCTGAGCCGTAGGATCCTCCCATATCTATATATGATTACTCAGTAATAATTTATTCAGCAATCACAACTAATATTCAGAAATAGACTGCAATTAAAAATACTCAGAAGGAAGTATTTCAACACTTTTCCATTCACAATATAAAGTTCACATGATACATTGTCCCACTATCACAATTTACATGTACATCAGCTCGAAAGGAAATATACAAAAAGATTACCAATTACCTTATAGAGTAAAGCTACTATTGCTAGCTGGATGGCTACTATGTTAGCTGGCTAGATTACTAAAGTCCTTGCCATGGCTCACTTATGAATCTCAGATTCATCACTCTAAATCTCATTAATTAAACTCAAATCCCTCAAAATCATCATCATTTCTGCATTTACTCTACATAATTAGCATTCATACATGTTTTAATAAGAATTGCATTTTAGCACGTATTTCTGCACAAAATAAGAAGCCAAAAATCCCAGCTAAAATTGACCTGTAAATAGCCTAACTTCCTTGATTTTTAACTCATTCGTGCTAACTCCGAATAACACAAAACCGCCTCCACTGTGTACATATCACTTCAACAATAAATGAAAAATACAAAAAAATCACTAACCCAAATAAGTGGACCAAAAACCCAAACCCTAGTTTCAGGATTTTCGGACTAAAACCCTCATATCTTCGCCATCCAGTGTCCGTTTTGAACCTACTCACTTTTGAACTGATGTACATTCAAATACCTTCAAAACAAGACCAAGTTCAAGTGAATCGGAGCTCATATGTGAAAGTTGGGTTTTGGGCCTCTTTTATACATTTTGTATTTTAGCTGATTTTGACAGAGTATTTTATGTACATATTTGACCTATTTTATTTTATTTCTTTTTCATTTGTCTTCTTTGATAAAAGTTTCTTAAAATGTGAAAAAATCCAAATCCAAACTGAGCTTCAAATCAAAGAAACAAATTGAGTCCAAGTCTTCACTAACTGACTGTATAAATTGGTCTTTTTTCATCTTTCATTTTATTTCTTCTTTTTTCTTAAACAATAAAAATCCAAAAAATATATATTAATGTGTAAATATTTATCTTTGATTTTACCATATTTTTCCGGATTTTTTTATCTGATTTAAAAATGACAAAAAATTATAAAACCCAAAAATCATGGTATTTTATGTACATGGGATACCCCAAAAATATCACTTTGTGCAATTGATCGATTTTGGTTTTGATGTCTTCATGAAAGTTGTAGACCTCATTGAGACTAGCAATTTTCTTGAAGAAACTTTTTCGATCCGAGGTCGTTTACTATTTCTTTTCTATTTTTCTTTCTATTTATTTTTTGATTTTTGTGGTGCTGAAATGTGGCGACTCCTGGAGCCACCACGTGTTAGTCATTTTTTGAGTTTTTAATTATTAGTTTTTATAAAAAAAATAAAAAAATAAAAGTCCTTGCACGTGCCTCCCAGGCACGTGCCACGCACGTGTACCGCCTGCACCGTCTTTTTGCTGCCACGTGTCATTATTGTGGTCGTCCGATCTCGGCCGATCAGATGGCCACGGTTCATCGTCTTCAAGCACCATATTTCCCAATCCGCCCGCCGCATATCTGAAATCTCTACCGCACCGCAGGCCCCTGGAATCTCGCCATCTCAGATCTCCCCTCACATCGTGTTTTCTCTGCAGATCCGATCGCCGCCTTCCATCAAATCACCAATCTCCGATCCGCCACCTCATCTCCAATCCTCCACGATCCCCTTCCAATCTCAGGCCGATGCTCCTCGCCTATAAAAAGCTCCACCGCCCCGACCTTCACTTCATCCGTCGATACCCCCAAACGAAGCAGGTGGTAACAGCACCTGCTCTTCCCCAGCGTGATCCGAGGGCTCCAAGCCCCTCGTTGCAGATGCGACGTCCCTCTCCGCTATCACTGCCATGCTCCGGCCTCCTTCGTTACCATTGAGCCAACACTTCCACAACAATCTCCATCGACAACCTTCGATGCCTCGAGCTTCGCCTGCTAATGGCTTCGCCTCCGCCACCAGATTACCATCGTTATCGCCTTCATCGGCAAACGACTCCAGGAGCAACACCAGCCATCCGGTCTTCCACCGCCGTGCTTTTAGGCCAGTCGCTGCTCCGCCGCTCCACCTCACCACCGACACCCGTCGACCTTGTGTCGGCCACCCCCCGCCGTCCGATCAAGAAGGGTCCATGAATCTTAACCGTCTACAATCGTCGTATTCTCAGCTGTTAGATCTAATCTTCATCGACGGTCCAAATCCGATCCGAGCCTAGACCCAAGCCGACTTCCGCGCCAGGAGCCTCGGACCATTCCAAAGCATGCACGCATCGACATGCGGAGGACCGAGTCGACCCTCCCACCGAGCCTACCAAGGCACGTGCACATCACGTGATCCGCGGGTAAATTGTGGAGAAGCCCCCTGCAATTTTCCTATTCACGTAGAGGCCCCCGTCGACACATGTCAAATGCTTGTCACGAGACCTGCTGTAAGTTTTGTAGAGGACCACCCGTACTTATTGGTAATTACATTCTGGCCCTTCTTGGTATTTTTTTATTTATAATTATTTAAACATTGCAAAATCACCCCTGTAATCCTCCTTTGTTTTGGACCACTACGTTGCATTATTTTCATTATCCAAAAATAGCATTGTGTTCCTCATTTAATTCTCTACATTATGACATATTGGAGACATTTTTTTTATCATTGTTTAATTAATAATTAATTATTTTGTGGAAAATTGCATAGTTTGCCCATCTTATGCTCTGAAATTTATCTTTGATTAATCGGTGCTCTAAAAATTGCCGAAAAATTACGGATTGTAGAATTAATTGTAGTTAACTTTGTGCCCAAAAAGAATTGCATTTACATTTATAGTTTGCCATATAAAAATACTTTTGCATATTTCGATGTTTGATTTTTAATAGGTATGTATTTTCGAGGTTTAGGATTTTTCAGAAATCAATCACCTAGTGATAGATCTTAGATAATTTTAACCCTTAAAAATAATTAGGTTTAATATTAATTATAATTAAATATTGAAATTCACTTTGTTTGCATTTAAAAATTCATAAAAAAATCATCTTACATCCAAAAATTCCAAAAAAATATAGTACATTTATTTCATCATAATTTTCTTCTTGGCCAAGTTTCATATTTTTTGGACATTGTTTGATCGACAATTACATTTTAGTCCCTAAAATAGGCCAAAGTTGCATTTTGCATCCTTTATTGATTTAAAAATTACAAAAAATGACCGCCTCAAAAACCGTGCACGAACTTTGATAGACATAATTTTAGGTTGTTCCTTTACCTCCTTGTGTTCAACCTTGGGACTTGCTCAAGTAAAATAAACATAAAACTGCATTACTTAAAATTGACAAATATTTTGTGTGGTTATTTCTTGACCGATTCTGATTTCCGCCTACAACGAAATGACACAAATTATTTTCTATGCATGATCAAATTCACGCTCCTTAACACGCGCAATCCAGGACTCATCAGATGGTGTCGTTGCTGGGGAGGCAAACGACTTAGTTTTTTTGTCTTAAAATTTTCATTCGGTTTTCCGCATTCTGGTAGTCTGGCCCCTGAATTTCTCATTGTAAATCACATTTTTTTCCTGCATTTATTTTCAGCATTTATTTTTCCTATTTAATTTTTGAGTCACTCTCTTACACCATCTCTCTTATTTTTTCTTACGAGGTACCTGGCGTACGTGGAGCGGTTTTCAAAAATAAAGGCATCTTCATCAACTTCCAAAAATGCCGCAATTAATTTAAGATCGAGTCGAGTCGTGAGAGAGCGTAGAGTCTAGGATTTTATTTTCTGCAATTTTAATTTCTTTAATTAATTTCTCATTTATAGCGGTGTCCGTTTGGATCTCGCGTGTGTAAAAGACCTTGAACATTTTCCGTGGTGTGTCGTGGCCTGTTTCACTCTCTGGTGAGGGTGGGGCCCGACTTGAGTGGCGCTTAGGATAGACCTGCACACTCGACTCTTAGAGCGTTTATTTTTTTTATTGTGCTCGTAGGATCTAAGGCTACAATTCACTATTAATCGAGACACACATAGATCGTTCAACTTAGCCAAATTTAACTCAATTCTTCCCCGCTAATAGAATTTTCTACTAGGTGCAGTTTCTCATCATCTTGCATCAATATAGACTAAATTTTCAATTCTTGTATTTCATCCCACATGGAGATTGCGAGTATTCCTGTAAGTCTTCTAATTGAGCATACATCATTGTTTTCACGTGCATCGGCTTTCCCGAATTTCTCCCTCCAGTTTTATCACATAATTCTGAAGGAAATTGGGACTGGATGGTAGATGTGTATTTGTGCTCATTTAATTCTTCAAGTGATCACCTAATTAAAATTGGGACTGCTAAATACCAATTTTAAATAATCCATAAAATAAAGAATTTTTGCGGGAGAGCAACCCCGAACTTGGATTCTTTTATTTTTCTGAGTAAGTGAGAGACGGCACTTAAGGCTAGATCCCAAACCCGGATTTTCATATTGACTACTGATTTGCCAAAAATGATTAGCTACTTCTCAGTGAGGATCTACGGGTAGCCAGTAAACGGTCCGGATTTCCTTAGAAGAGTGGGTGGTTTAGAGGACACTGCATAAGGCTCCGTCCTCAAGTAACAAGTAGCCGTTCTACAGTCCGTACTTACTCCCATACTGGCTGAAAGTAGGTGCAACTAGTCATAAGAATTCAGGCCAGTCATTAAGAAAATTCTGACACCTAATAGCTCGCTAAATTCTTTCCAAGATTGTCTTATCACCAATAAAAATAGAAAAGAAAATTGTCGAACTCATATGGCTTCATTGTGTGAGTTGGTAAACCTGGGGTTTGATTTGTGTTTGATTTGCGTGCGTGAACCGATTTCGAAGATCAAAAGTTGCACAATTGTGCCATCTCTCTCCTTTCTTGATTTAAACCTCATTTGAAAATCATGGAACTTTTGAACTTTCTAGATCCAGATCATGAAAATCAATTCATATCGAACAAACCCAAACCGTCATTCATTTCAACTCTTTCAAAAATGGCCGAACATTTATCCGAAAATCCATCAGAGCTATACTATGAAAATGAATTCGTATAGGATAGACCCAAAACTTCAAAACCTCCTCCAATCACACACCATCCAACTTCCATAAGAGACTCTCAACCACTAATAGAGTCAACATTCTCTACAAATCCGATCTACTTCATGAATGACAACCCTTTGTATTCAGATCATACAAACCAACAACCGATTGAGGTCTCCACTTCTTCATATGTCAATCCAATTTACTCAGATCATACAATTCATCCTTCATATTTGATAAATGTCAATCCATCATTCATGGGAGAATATAATCACATGATCGAATTTAACATTTCTTCACATCTCCCATCTTCCCGACCATTGAACACAAATGAACAACCATCATCTTGGATTGACAATGACAACCCCCTCTTCAGATATGACACTCATACAGAGGACTGGGCTGACTACATAGAAACACATAAACCCTGTATGTTGACTCCACAATATCAAGGTCCGACCAACCGTGATCAAAGGATTGAACTTCACTCAGACCAACTCCACATGCATGGATCACATGAGCAGTCGCCTTCCATAATTTTTGAGGAGACATTTTCAGAAAATAACGATCATATATTGGATATTTCAAGAGACTCTTCTCTTAGCACATACAGGAAAATGGAAGATGAAACTATTAAATCTCAAATACAAAAACACATCTCGACTACTCCCATGATTGATCATGAAAAGATTTTGGAGGATGATATTTTGAGGATAAATAAGAAATTTGATTTAATGAAGGATAGATTTCTAAAGTTTGTCGATCGATTAATTTCAATCTCTGGTAGCTCATACATAAAAGTGAATGAGGAAATGATTGGATCTCGTGTTGATAATTTTGAGGATATTCAAAAACCTAGGGACGATTCTGACAGCGGAACTTCTGCATATTATTCCCCTAGGAATGACTATGTCTCTGACTCTTACTCAGAACATCAAAGCTCCTTCTCATCGAAAGAAGACACCACATCATCACACCATACAGAAAATACAAAAAAATTGGAATACTAAAAAACATCCAAAAAATTGAAAATCCTGAAAATTACATAAAAATTGAAACTGAAGATAATATGAAGAATTTGGATCCTACGTTACAGGAAGCACTGGAGAAAAGATTGATTTTTGAACTTCCCTTTATAAAGGCCATTGAACACTTCCCCGACCTTAAAGGATTTGTAATGGACAAATTAATGATGAAAAAGTCGGGAAGAATAAGAAGAAAGACTGAGAGACATATCTTCTCAATGGCCTCCTCCTTGGTGTTAAGGAAAAAAGCCAAGAGCCGTATAGTGAAACGGTTGCCCAGATTCAATTGTGGAATCAAAGACACAATTTTCACTCATGCTCGAATTGATGACGATTCACCAATCAATATCCTCCCGACCTCTGTATTTCATGAGCTCAAACTCGAACGGATCAGGAAGATACGAGAGATTGTTCAATTGGCTGATCGATTGATAAAGTGGCCGAGAGGAATCATTTCTATCGTCATGACATTCCAAGGTGCTCTGCTCAAAGTAGAATTCACGATCATTGATATTGAGCATCAAGGAGAATTGACCCAGTCTCCATTTATTCTCGGAAAGCCATTCTTAGCATTGTCTAAGGCAATTATTGAGTGTGAGACTCGGGAAATCAATTTTACAACATTGGAAGAACTTTGATCTCACCCAGTCTTTGAGGAACCACGATTTTCTGAGGCAACCTACGAAGTCCCTGACAGCCGTAATCATGAAGCGGTAGAATAGACCTATCTCGCTGCTACACCTGAGACAGCGGTTGTTAATGAGACTATTGGTTTAGAGAATCTCCCCACTGCTCCATTCCCAGCTGCCCTCACCATGGAGAATCAAGTATATGAATCATATGATCCGAAGACTTATGCATGGTCGCACCCTGGTTCAACCTATTCTGACTAGATGGATCACATGAACTTGACACAGGAATGCTCCAACATCATGTTAATTGAGAACGAACATGCATAGACTCTTCCCAGTATTTCAATTCCCGCAGATCTCAAAATAGACGAATGTTTCTTATATGATCTTGAGACATGCATGGTTGCACCCTGGAGTAACCTACTCTGAATACCTTGACCAAATTATCCCAAATCGAGAGTGCACCAGCAATAAGAAGACTAAGAACAAACACGCAGGCCGAACACCGACCAAAGAGAAGAATTCCAGTGGTTATTAATTTGGAGACTCAAGTGGACCGACACCTTCACGAAACAAAAAGACTACTCCTTCATCGAAAAAGAAAGTCACCTTTGACCTGGCGGAAGAGGAATCAGCTGATGATCTCTCATCAGGTCTGGAAAATGTAATTTACATGAGCGAGGTCTGCTCGGGAGCTCTAAAACCATATATTCGCAAGGATCCAAACTTTAATTCCTGTTGGACAACTCCTGTTCCTCACTATTATTCAGCCAAAGCTGATGCTCCTACCCTCATCAAGCACACTAGAATTATTTCTTATGAGATGACTAAGATCGGTGCTTCCGAGTATTCATCCAAGGACAAACCGCGTGATCCCAAGAAGGAACGAATTCTGAGAAAACAACTGAAGAAACAAAAAGATAAGAATATCTGGAGTGTGTCCACTTTCAAATACTATTCCTCCGAGGATAACTCTGATGATGGCTACCTTTCATCTGACTCATACACTTCATCTGATATCCAACATGATTTCTCCGAGGAAAACACTGATAATAGTTGGGAATCATATGCTTCATCTCCATCTCATCATTACGATCTCCCACTGCAGTCTCACAAAAAGATCGGCCGAAAATCGCCTTAATCATAGGCTACCCACCCTCCCTCCCGACCACATCGATCTCCTTGTACATTTTCTTCCTCTACTTAGGCCAAGGCCTATGTATGGGGGGGACCGATGCCATCTGTACATACCACTCTCCTCATCTCACGATCATTCCATTTCCACCCTTCTTCTATACTTAGGCTGACCAGAGCCTAAGTATAGGGGGAATCGATGCCCATCTGTATATACTCTCCTCATTCACATACCCCGACCGCCTCATTCTTTCTCTCTTCTTTTATACTTAGACTGTTCAAAGTCTAAGTATAGGGGACAGACTAGTGTATCTTGTCCTTTTTCTTTTCCTTTTTCACTTTCTTATGCTTAGCCCGAGCTATGTCTTATTTACGCTTCTTGTGCTCTGAGGACACGACACTTGCTAAGTATAGGGAGGTTTGTATATATACTTTGTATATATTTTACACATATCTCGTACTTTCGCATAAGTCTATATGTATTTACGAGGTGGGTAATTAATTTGAAAAAAAAACAACAAAAATAAAAAAATTTTGCTACTGACTGTGTCCAACCCAAAGTTTTTGAAAAAATGGCTTCTTATTCATTTTTGCATAAAAAAAGAAGAACTAAAAATCCTTTGCATAAAAAATCAAAAAAATCACAAAAAAATGCATATGCATATCATACACCTACACTTCATCCATTCATTTGCATCTATGAAAAGTCTTTGGGTTCTGAACCGAGTTATGAGCAGAAACCGAGAGTGGTCTGGACTTGACCTTAATCCACCTAATTTTCAGAGGAAATTCACCAAGAAATAGGATTTTAGAAGCTTCAGGTCTTTGACTTAATTCTTTAAGTTCAACATGACAACGTGCAGCGTTTGACTCAGTGTCTACTCCTCATTCTGGGTATGACTCTGGAATAGGGAATTAGTTTGTACTCTCGCCTTTTGCACTTAGCTCAACTCAGACAGGATGTTGGAAGACTGTGTGAGTTTCTTTTTCTGGTAGCATGGAAATCTAAAGACCGGAGTACAGGTTGAAAGAAAGCTTCAGAAAAGGGATGGACGACTAGGCACAATTGATTTTAAGACCCCAAAAAATGTACGGAAACAAAAAGATTCTATATCCGTAGGGGCACAACAAGATCCAAGCAGAATAACCAAAAATCCAAATACAATGAAGCATTCTACCAAATAAATATCTGACGAAAAAGGTCCAAGCTTCAAGAAAATATGCATATCTTGGTGGAGGCTCGGCTACACCGGCCAACTTCACAAGGAGAGGTGACTACACTGGCCACCCTCCAGTTCATTTCTCCTTCTTCTAAACTTCTCCCCCAATTCGATTATGAACACAACACGACAAACCTTAGAAGGAAATACCTAACTCTCCGAGGACGAGTTACTGGAGAGGAGGTTTGCATGGTAGTCCGACATTTTGGATGGGAATAACTAAAATCTTTCACACACACGAGTCAATTGTTCAAATTTCATAGGGTATGCTTTGGGAAGAGGATTGATCTAAGATGACTTCTGAGCCAAAACTGTGACAATGATGGGTAGAACTTGAAGGCTGTTGATTTTAAAATTCTAAGTGTCACAGAAGTTCAGCCAAACTAATAGTCCAAAGGTCTAGTCTAGTTTCATTTTCACCTTCAGCTCATAGTCTCGGTATGGAACCCAATCTCATTTCACCTCATGCCATTTCTTTTTGATGCTCAGGGACGAGCATGGTTTAAGGATAGGGGGATGATGAATCTCAGATTCATCACTCTAAATCTCATTAATTAAGCTCAAATCCCTCAAAATCATCAGCATTTCTGCATTTACCCTGCATAATTCGCATTCATACATGTTTTAATAATAATAATTGCATTTTAGCATGCATTTTTGCACAAAATAAGAAGCCAAAAATCCCAGCTAAAATTGACCTGTAAATAGCCTAACTTCCTTGAATTTTAACTCATTCATGCTAACTCCGAATAACACAAAACCACATCCACTGTGTACATATCACTAACAAGAATAAATGAAAATACAAAAAATCACTAACCCAAATAAGTGGACCAAAAACCCAAACCTTATTATCAGGATTTCCGGACTAAAACCCTCATATCTTCCCCATCCAGTGTCCGTTTTGATCCTACTCACTTTTGAACTAATGTACATTCAAATACCATCAAAAGAAGACCTAGTTCAAGTGAATCAGAGCTCATATGTGAAAGTTGGGTTTTGGGCCTCTTTTGTACATTTTGTATTTTAACTGATTTTAACCGAGTATTTTATGTACATATTTGACCTATTTTATTTTATTTATTTTTCATTTGTATTTTTTGATAAAAGTTTATTTCAATGCGCAAAAATCCAAATCCAAACTGAGCTTGAAATTAAAGAAACAAATTGAGTCCAAGTCTTCACTAACTGATTGTATAAAATTGTTCTTTTTCGTCTTTCATTTTATTTCTTATTTTTTCTTAAATAATAAAAATCCAAAAAAATTATATTAATGTGTAAACATTTAACTTTCATTTTACCATATTTTTTAGTATTTTTTTATCTGGTTTAAAAATGACAAAAATATTATAAAACTCAAAAATCAGGGTATTCTATGTACATGGGATACCCCAAAAATATCACTTTGTGCAATTGATCGGTTTTGGTTTGGATGTCTTCATGAAAGTTGTAGATCTCATTGAGACGAGTAATTTTCGTGAAGAAACTTTTTCAATCCAAGGTCATTTACTATTTCTTTTCTATTTTTGTATCTATTTATTTTCTGATTTTTGTTGTGCTGACATGTGGCAGCTCCTGGAGCCGCCACGTGTCAACCATTTTTCGAATATTTAATTATTAGTTTTTATAAAAAAAATTAAAAAATAAAAGTCCTCGTACGTGCGTCGCACGTGCCTCTCAGGCAGGTGCCACGTACATGCACCGCATGCACCGTCTTTTTGTTGCCACGTCATTATTGTAGCTGTCCGATTTCGCCCGATCGGACGGCCACAGTTCATCGTCTTCACGCACCATCTTTCCCAATCCGCCCGTCGCTTCTCCGAAATCTCTGCCGCACCATAGGCCCTACGAATCTCGCCATCTGAGATCTCTCCTCGCATCGTGTCTTCTCTGCAGATCCGATCATTGCCTTCCATCAAATCACCAATCTCCGATCCGCCGCCTTGTCTCCAATCCTCTGCGATCCCCTTCCAATCTCAGGCCGGCGCTCCTCGCCTATAAAACGCTACGCCACCCTCGACCTTCACTTCATCTGCCGATACCCCCAAACGAAGCAGGTGGTGACAGCACCTCCTCTTCATCGGCGTAATCCGAGGGCTCCAAGCCCCTCGTTGTAGATGCGGCGTCCCTCTCCGCCGTCACTACCCTGCTCCGGCCTTCTTTGTCACTGTTGAGCCAATGATTCCACGACAATCTCCACCGACAACCTTTGACGCCTCGAGCTTTGCCCGCTAACGGCTTTGCCTCCGCCACCAGAACACCATCGTTATCGCCTTCATTGGCAAATGACTCCAGGAGCAACACCGGCCCTCCGGTCTTCCACCGATGTGCTTCCAGGCCAATCGCTGCTCCGCCGCTCCGCCTCACGACCGACGACCGTTGGCCGTGTGTCGGCCACCCCCAGACATCCGATCAAGAAGGGTCCAAGAATCTTAATTGTCCACAATCGCCGTATTCTTACTCGTTAGATCCAATTTTCATCGACAGTCCAGATCTGATCCGAGCCTAGACCCGAGCCGACTTCTACGCCAAGAGCCTCGGACCGTCCTGAAGCACGCAAGCATCGACATGTGGAGGTCCGAGCCGACCCTCCCACCGAGCCTTCGAAGGCACATGCGCATCACATGATCTGCGGGTAAATTGCAGAGAAGCCCTCGGTAATTTTTCTATTTACACAGAGGCCCCCGTCGACACAGGTCACATGCTTGTCACGTGACCTGATATAAGTTTTGCAGAGGACCACTTGTACTTATTGGTAATTACATTTTAGACCTCCTTGGCATTTTGTTTTATTTATAATTATTTAAACATTGCAAAATCACCCATGTATTCCCCCTTTGTTCTGGACCACTACATTGCATTATTTTGATTATCCAAAAATAACATTGCATTCCTCATTTAATTCTCTACATTATGACATATTGTGGAAATTTTTATGATCATTGGTTAATTATTAATTAATTATTTTGTGAAAATTGCATAGTTTTCCCATCTTGTGCTCTGAAATTTGTAATTGATTAACCAGTGCTCTAAAAATTGCCTAAAAATCATGTATTGTAGAATTAATTGTGGTTAACTTTGTGCCCAAAAAGAATTGCATTTGCATGCATATTTCCCATATAAAAATAATTTTGCGTATTTCAATGTTTGATTTTTAATAGGTATTGAAACTGGTATTTTCGAGGTTTAGGATTTTTTTGAGATCAATCACGTAGTGATAGATCTTAGATAATTTTATACCTTGAAAATAATTAGGTTTAATATTTATTATAATTAAATATTGAAATTTACTTTGTTTGCATTTAAAAATTCATAAAAAATTCATCTTGCATCCAAAAATTCCAAAAAAAACAGTACATTTATTTCATCATAATTTTCATCTTGGCCAAGATTTATATTTTTCAGACATTGTTTGATCGATAATTGCATTTTAGTCCCTAAAATAGGTCGAAATTGCATTGTGCATCCTTTATTGCATTAAAAATTATAAAAAAAGACAACCTCGAAAACCGCACATGAATTTTGATAGACATAATTTTAGGTTGTTCCTTTGCCTCCTTGTGTTCGACCTTGGGACTTGCCCAAGTAAAATAAATATAAAACCGCATTACTTAAAATTGAAAATATTTAGTGTGGTTATTTCTTGACCGATTCCGATTGCCGCCTACAAAGGAAACGGCACATATTATTTTTTATGCACGATCGAATTCATGCTCCTTAACATGCGCAATCCAAGACTCGTCACTCACCGACACCTGTTGGGTTTTCGATAAATCATAGGATGACAATTAGCGAGTGCTATGTAACGAAGAAGAGAAAAGTAAACAATTGTGTAATTTTTCAAATCTTGTTATCACAAAAAGTTTCATTCATTCTCATTTGTTTAAATCCTATTCCTTTCTATTCCATGTCATGTATTAATCCAGGGAATTACCTCACCATTACATGGACATCGAAGTTGTTGAAACTTCAGGATTGGAGATTACGTTGATCTGGTAAGCTTCTGCCGCCGCACCTCGCCTCAACCAATCCTCTAATAATACCCTTACAATTTCCTTTTCTTTTATTAATCTGGGTCTCAAACCCCCGGCATGGCAAACAAAGGAGCACACCATCCTTGAGGATTCAGTTGCTTAAAACCTCAGGCTAACCTTTAATCACATAACCTAGCGGCTTTAAATACATGTTATCGTGACCCAGCTGCTATTGAACCACCCGTGCCTCCACATGGCACGACCACATATTGCATCGTTCAACCCGAATATATTAGCTCCCAGTACCACGGGTTGCAAATCATTCATTTCGTGCGCATTTATCATAACAGGGCAACCGTGTACCACCTGAGTAGGGCAACATCAATACGGGTTCCTTCCGACAAACCTACAAGTTGCATGGTCGACCTGTAGTTCTATTCCCAGTCATTCTTAACATAAGACACATTCCTTTACAGGATCCAACTCAAAACACATTAATTCCCATGATGTAATAACTCTGTTAAGCCTTAGATTTGCATAAACATAATACTGAGTATAGACTTACACATATATTATTTCATATATTTATATACTCATATCTACGCTTTTTTTAACTTCCAAACCCTAACTTTCCAAACCACTGCATCCATTCGATGCTTAGATCTTATTTTAATTGAAATCACAAAGTAACCTTTCATAGTTTCTCAAAAATAAACCAAATTAGGGTTCTTCGTAGCAAGGAGCATAAATGCAGAAATCTCAACGATCTCATAAGAAAACCAAACAGCAAAAGGAAGGATTTCGTTACCTAATCGTTCTCTCTCTTGTATGCAGTGCTTTATCGTGATTCTTTATTAAAAGGATGATTTATAGCTCCTGAAACGACCGAATTTCATTTTCGTATCAAAAACTCTAAGAACGTGCCAAGAACATGAAGAACAAACGAAAAACACGAAGAATGCAAAGAACACACAAAGAAAATGAAGAACACAAAGAACATATTTTCTCTTGAAATTTCAGCAGAGCTTCCCCTTATACGGGATGATATTTTTAGGAAAATTTCGGCAGGGTTTTCCCTTTATATTGGCATATTTCTATAAAACTTTTGGGCAGAGTTTCCCTTTATATCGGGACATATTTTAAAAGAAAAGGAGAAAGAGTTTCCTCTATAAAATCATCGAAAGCAAAACAACAAGGAAATTGAACATGAATCGAAAACCTAGACCACGAAGCAAACTAAGAGAGGATCATACCTTCCTCATCCTCATTCTTCTAGCAACGGTTCGCTAGCGCTCCTTCCTCGCCTCCCACTCCTCCTCCTGACCTCTCGACCCTAGCTCTTGGGGTGGTGGTGGTGGTAGTGGAAATCGTAGAGAATGAATGGGTGGGGGGGCTATTTATAGGCTCCAGAAAACCACTACCATGGTTAGAAAAACCATGGTTTAACCCTTAACCGCGGTTAGCGGCCCATGGTTTTGGATAAAACTTATCCGAAACTTAGGGCTTAAGTTAGAACATTCCAGAGGTTTCTAGATTCGCTAATGACGCTTAATTAATGTTAATCATGATTAACTTTCACTAATCATGATTTAACTTTCGTAACTTACGCTTATCTTTTGTAAACTATTGATTAGTGTTCGCTAATAGTCATTAGCGTTTTCAATCTATCATTAATTTTTTTAATCGTATTTAATTAGTCTTAATGATGGTCATTAAGAGTTAATGATGTCTTGAACGTCCTTACTTCTCTTTCTTCCGAAAATCATAACAAATCGAAATGAAGTCTGATTCACACGAAATATATTCTTTTGGTTCCCTCTTGAGGAGCCGGATCTTATGATATAGGATCCGAGAGACGGCCAAGTTCGAGGCTTTACATTCTGTCCATCTTTTTGAGGAAGAATCTAGTTACCATCCTTCTACCGAGTCTGCTCCTACTCCAGCTGAAGGAGCGATGGAGAAAGCCCTTCTTAGACATCAAAAATTGCTAGACAATTATCGAAAGGGAAAGATTCCTCGATTCATAGGCATAGAGACACCTGCCGAGGTAGAACTATGACTTGATGATGTCAACAGGATGTTGAGAATAATACATGCACCAGTAGACACTTGGATGCACTTCGCTGATTACTCCTAAAAAGACTAAGCAAGACAATGATGGAGAGCAATTTCTAAGAAATTAGTAGATCTCGTTCCATGGGATATCTTTGAAGAGAGGCTTGGAGCTCATTTTTGTCCCTCCCACTGGGAAGAATTGAAGAGGAGGGAACCTGCTTCTCTGACCCAAGGATCCAAGAATGTATGAGATTATCATATTCAATTTACGGAGCATCTACGTTACTCCCCAACTCCAGAACAGGAATGTCTTACCAAATTTGTTAGTGGGCTTCAAGGAGATCTTGGAGAGAATCTTGCAGGTTTTAGAGCCACCACTATAGATGGAGGCATGGACATCGCCTCTCGTATTGAGATGGAAAGAGATGAAAACCGCCAAAGAAGAAGCTTCCATTTTAATGGTGGACCATCTAAATGTAAGGCAAATTATAATCGTAGAGACAATCGCTATCATTCAATTGGGTCTGGTATAAGCTTGCCACATATGTTGGGCCAGGAATTATCAAGAAGAGGGGGTTTCTCTAGACCTCCACTATACCTCCGTGACTCAACAACAGGATCTAGTACCACTATGGGTGGATCTTCAGCACAGATAGGAACATGTGTGTGTTATTACTGATATCAGGAAGGCCACATAAGGAAAGACTGTCCAAAGTTGAGAGGTTTGGAGTCTAAATCAACCCCAATTAACAGTATAACATCCACCCTGAGCAATGGACCAACACACAGAGGAAGACAGGGTAGAGGTCGTGGCTCACAAGGAGCATCTCCTACATGGCAACCACCACAAAATATTGCGGGTTCTAACTTGCCTATTCCTAATGGCCAGCTCAATGCAATCACTAAAGAACAAGCCTACAATTCAGGCACGGTTGTATGAGGTAACTTCTATTCATGGCTTTTCACTACATGCCTTGTTTGATTCTGATGCTTCACATTCATTTATTGCTCAACGGTTAGTACCCAGTTTGGGTAAGGTACCAGTAGAAGTACAATAGTCCTATCTAATTAAGGGACCAGGAAGACAAGTATTTATAATTCGAGAAATACTGGATAGTTATGTAGTACTGATAGCAGGACAACAATTACCTTTTTTACTATTACTAATTGAAATGGATGACTTTGATCCCATCTTGAGGATGGATTGGCTAGAAAGGCATCATGCATGCCTTGACTGTTTTCAAAAGAAAGTAACTTTTCACCTTCCTAACTCGACAGAGTTACAGTTCATTGGAAAGACATCCGATGATAATATTGAATATATCTCCACTTTGAAGGCACAACAGTTGTTAAAGCAAGGGTGCCAAGGCTATTTAGCTTATGTAACCACTACATCATGGTTAGAAATAATGATAGAAGATGTACCTATAGTGTGCGAGTTTCCTGATGTATTTCCAGAGGAACTACCTGGATTACCACCTGAGCGAGAGATTGAATTTGAAATCTCTCTCATACCTGATACTCAGCCTATCTCTATCCCTCCATATAGGATGGCACCAACTGAGTTGCGAGAGTTAAAAGTACAATTATAAGAGCTATTAGATAAAGGATTCATTCGTCCTAGTACTTTACCATGGGATGCACCTGTCTTGTTTATGAGGAAAAAGGATGGGTCAATGCGGCTCTGCATTGACTATATACAGTTAAACAAGAAGACAATAAAGAACAGGTATCATATACCAAGAGTAGATGATTTCTTTGACCAGTTGCAGGGTTCAACTGTGTATTCCAAGATCAACTTAAGATCTGGATACCATCAATTGAAGCTTAAAGATGTTGATATTCCCAAGACAACCTTTCGAACTACATATGGATATTATGAATTCTTAGGTATACCTTTTGGACTGACAAATGCTCCAATTGGTTTCTTGGATCTCATGAATAGAGTATTCAAGGAGTTCGTAGACCACTTTGTAGTAGTTTTTATTGATGACGTGCTTATTTACGCAAAGGATAAGTGCCAGCATAAACATCATCTCCGAAATGCACTTGAGATATTAAGCAAGAGCAATCTGTATGCTAAATATAACAAATGTGACTTCTGGTTGTTCACAGTATCCTTCATAAGCCATGTTATTTCTGAGGAAGGTAAATCAGTTGATCCTAGAAAGGTTAGTGCGGTGATGAGTTGGGAACATCCAAAGACTGTCACAGAAATACGATCTTTCTGGGTTTAGCTGGGTATTATAGAAGATTTGTGAAGAACATTTCATGATAGCATTGCCAATGACTAGGCTGACTCAGAAGGAAGTTCCATTCATATGGTCCGATGCATGCGAAGCTAGTTTTCAGACACTGAAAGAATTACTAACATCTGCACCTATCCTTACTCTACCCTCTAGGAGTGAAGGGTTTATAGTGTACACTGACATGGTAAGGTAGTTGCGTATGCATCGCGACAACTCAGAAAACATGAGAAGAACTACCAGACACATGACCTTGAATTAGCTGCCATAGTTTTTTCTTTAAAGATATGGAGACACTACCTCTATGGTATTACTTTTGAAATCTTCACTGATCATAAAAGCTTGAAATATCTATTTAATCAGAAGGAGCTCAATATGAGACAGAGATTGTGGTTAGATCTATTGAAGGACTATGATTGCACCATCTCCTACCACCCCGGTAAGGGGAACGTCGTAGCAAATGCCCTTAGTAGAAGAACTTATTCACATGGTTTAGTGAGTGCTATCCACTTCTAGGGTGTACTATCAACGTTAAGTGAATGGAAACCATTTGATAGTAGTACCGATAGTATAAATAATACTCACCAATACAAACTAGAGATCTGGGATAGAATAAAGAAAGGATAGGAGGATGATTCAGTCTTTAAAGACTTGAAACAACAACTTCAAAAGAATGAGATAGAGGGATTCTAGATGCAAGATAGGTTACTATATAACCATCCCAGAGTTTGTGTACCAAGCACACCTTAACTGAGGAAAGGCATCGTACGTAAAGCGCATTGCTCTAGATTATCTATTCATCTAGGAATTACAAAGATGTGTAGGGATATTCATTCATACTTATGGTGGCCGAGAATGAAGAAAGATGTTGCTGAGTTTGTGAATTCATATTTCACTTACCAACAGGTAAAAGCTTCACACCAAAAGCCACCAGGATTGTTACAACCCCTCTCTATACCTGAGTGGAAATGGGAAAGCATTTCCATTAACTTCGTTACTGGCTTACCTCAGACGACTGGTGGTAAAGATAGTATCTTGGTTATAGTAGATCGTTTGACCAAGGTAGTACACTTTATTCCTATAAGCTTATCTTCCACTCCAGATCAACTTGCTGAGTTATATGTTACACATGTTCTCCGCCTCCAAGGTATCCCAAAGGAAGTAGTTTCCGATCGAGATTCACGATTCACCTCACACTATTTTGAAAACTCCATGAAAGCCTTAGGCACACAACTATGCTTGAGCATAGCATATCATCCACAAACAGATGGTCAATCAGAATGTACGATTCAGACTTCAGAGGATATGCTACGAGAATGTGCCTTAGAATGGATAGGATCATGGGTGAAACATTTGCCTCTTGCAGAATTCACCTACAACAATAGTTACCATACAAGTATTAACATGGCACCATTTGAAGCACTATATGGACAAAGGTGTACTACTCCTTTGTGTTGGCAAGAGGTCAGGATAAAGAACCTTTACGATTCAGATAAACTCCAGGAGACACGGGAAGTTGTAGCTTGCTCGAAAAAGACTAATAACTACTCAGAGCCGCCAGAAAATGATACCAGGCGAAGAGACCTTGATTTTGAGGTAGGTGACTTTGTATTCCTAAAAGTATCGCCTATGAAGGGAGTTTAGAGGCTTGGATTGCATGGGAAGTTGGCACCCAAGTTCGTAGGTCACTTTAAATTATTCAATGTATTGGGAAAGTCTAACATAGACTTGCACTTCCTCCACATCTTTCGGCAATACATGATGTTTTTCATGTATCAAATATGAGAAAGTATATTAAGGATCATGAGCATAAGATAAACTATGATGATCTGCATGTTGAGTCAGACTTGACATACCTATAAATACCTATGCAAATACTGGACAAGGATATCAAGAAGTTGAGGAATAAAGAGGTACCTCTAGTTAAAGTGTTATGGAGAAACCAAGAGTTTGAAGAAGCCACATGGGAACCTGAGGTAGAAATGAGAGAAAAATACCCCTACTTATTTGAGAGATAACACTATGTATTGTGTGTACCTTCAAAAAAAATGAATTGACTTTCATTCTCTTTAAAAGTTCTTATTATTTCAATCCTCTTTAAGGTTGTTATGCCTACACTGTATGTCTTGAGGACGAGACTTCATTTAAGGTTGTTATAATTGTAAAGCCTAGGACATGGACGTCTCTCGGATCCTATATCATAATATCCGGCTCATCAAGAGGAAATCAACGGAATTTGTTTTGTGTGAATCAGCCTTCGTTTCGATTTGTTATGATTTTCGGAAGAGAGATAAGTAATGAGGTTTAAGACGTCATTAACTCTTAATGACCGTCATTAAGACTAATTAAATATGATTAAAGAAACTAATGATAGATTGAGGATAGTTAATGACCATTAGCGAACACTAATCAAAGGTTAACAAAAGTTAAGCATAAGTCGTAGAAGTTAAATCATGATTAGTAAAAGTTAATCATGATTAGCACTAATTAAGTGTTATTAGAGAATCTAGAGTCTTCAGGATAGTTATAACTTAAGCCCTAGGTTTCAGATAAGTTTTGGCCAAAATCATGGGCCACTAACCGCGGTTAAGATCTAAAACATGGTTTTCTAACCGTGGTTAGTGGTTTTCTGGAGCCTATAAATAGCCCCCCTACCCATTCATTCTCTACGATTTCCACTACCACCACCACCCCAAGGACTAGGGTCGAGAGGTCGGGAGGAGGAGTAGGAGGCGAGGAAGGAGTGCTAGCGAAGCATTGCCGGGAGAACGATGAGGAGGAAGGTACGATCCACACCTAGTTGGGTTTGTAAGTATTCTTGAACTTGAGCTATGGTTTTTGATTCATCTTCTTCTAGCTTTATATTCGATTCATCTTTCTCACCGATTCATTTTCTGTTGTGGTTTGAGGAGAAATCTATGTGACACCCTACCTAGGTACGGGCGGCTATGCACGTCAGTGAACCATGTGATTCATCACACTTTCACTGACCTAAGATGCGTGGTGTTTGCCGATTCTCCATTGCCAATTGTTCTATTCTTTTTTTCCACTTTTATAGTTATTTTAATGGAGAAATCTGTGTAATACCCTACCTAGGTGCGGGCAGCTATGCACGCCAGTGAACCTTGTGATTCGTCACACCTTCACTCACCTAAGATGTGTGGTGTCTATCGATTCATCATTACTTGCGGTTTGATTATATTCTTTCATATTCGATGTTGTTTCCCTCTCGGTAATTTTATAGAGGAAATTCTTTCTATTTTTCTCTTAAAATATGTCCCTATATAAGGGGAAACTCTGCTGAAATTTTTATAGAAATATATCCCGATATAAGGAGAAACTCTGCCGAAAGTTTAATAGAAATAGGTCCCGATATAAGGGCAAACTCTGCTGAAATTTTCCTAGAAATACCATCCCATTTAAGGGGAGGCTCTACTGAAAAATTAAGAGAAAAAATGTTCTTCACGTTCTTGGTGTTCTTCATGTGTTCCTTGCGTTCTTTGTTCGTTCTTCACGTTCTTATCACGTTCTTAGCGCTTTTGATACGAAAATGAAATTCGATCATTTCAGGAGTTATAAATCATCATTTTGAAAAAGAATCACGATGAAGCACTGCATACGCGAGAGAGAGCTCGATTAGGTAACAAAAACTTCCTTTTGTTGTTGGGTTTTCATATGTGATCATTGAGATTTCTGCATTTATGCTCCTTGCTACGAAGAACCCTAATTGGGCTATTTTTGAGAAAGTATGAAAAGTTGCTTTGTGATTTCATCTAAATATGGTCTAAGCATTGAATTGATGTAGTGGCTTGGAAAGTTAGGGTCTGAAAGTTAAAATGAGAATAAATATGAGTATATAAATATATGAATTAATATATATGTTAGGCTATACTTAATGTTTAATGCAAATCAAAGAATTAACGAACGAATTACATCACGGTAATTGATGTATATTAAGTTGGATCCTAAAAAGGATCGTGTGTTACGTTAAGAAATGACCGGGGTAGAACTACAGGTCGGACATGCAGTCTGTAGGTTTGTCGGAAGGAACCCGTATTGGTGTGTCCCTATCTAGATGGTACACGGTTGCATTATTATGATAAGTGCGCACGAAATTAATGTTTTGCAACGCGTGGTACCAGGAGACAATATATTCGGGTTGAACGACGGAAGATGTGGTCGTGCCATGTGGAGGCATGGGTGATTTAATAGCGACTGGGTCACGATAACATGTATTTAAAGCCACTAGGTTATGTGATTACAGGTTAACCTAAGGTTTTAAGCAACCGGATCCTCGAGGACGGTGTGCTCCTTTATTTTCCAAGCTGAGGGTTTGAGACCCTAATTAATAAAAGAAAAGGAAATTGTCAGGGTAGTATTGGAGGATTGGTTGAGGCGATGTGCAGCAGCATAATCTCACCAGATCAACGCAATCTCCAATCCCGAAGTGTTCACAGCTTCGGAGTCCATATAGTGGTTATGTAATTTCTTGTACTAATCCCTTATGTGGAATAGAGAGAAATAGGAATTAAACCAATGAGAATGAATGATCTTTTTGTGTTAGCAAGTTTTGAGAAATTACACATTTATTTGATTTTCTCTTCTTCATTACTTAGCATTCGCTAATTATTATCATATGATTTTTGGAAAACCCAACAGGTGTCTGTGAGCTGTCGCAAGGACTTTAATAATCCAGTCAGCTAACATAGTCATCCAACCAACCATAGTAGCTTTACTCTGTAAGGTAGTTAGTAATCTTTTTGTGTATTTCCTTTCGATCTGATGTACATGTAAATGGTTATAGTGGGGCAATGTATCATGAGAACTTTATATTGTGAATGGAAAAGTGTTGAAATACTTCCTTCTGAGTATTTTTAATCACAGTCTGTTTCTGAATGTTAGTTGTGATTGCTGAATAAATTATTGCTGAGTAACCAGATCTGTAATTGGGAGGATCCGACTACCCGGAATCGGGATCGTGACACCTGTCCAATAGCAGATACGTCTAAAGAAAGGAGAATGTGGGTTGCAATAATGCTTCAAAAGAGGGACAATCTACTGTCTCAAGAGGAAAAACTCCATATGTAAATGATGCTATATAATGTATTTCAAAATAATCAGAACAATCAAAAACTCCAAAAAATGGGCAGGCCTGATTGAAAATAAAATGCTTGCTGGAGTATATGTATTTGTATAGTCAATAAGCAAGCTTGAGCTTCAAAGTCATACCTTGTGAGCATGCAACTGGATAACTTGTCTATACTGGTCCTGTATCCTAGGATAGGTAGCTACATTGGCTACCGTC
Organism: Ottelia alismoides; assembly: GCA_037367405.1. Classification (NCBI taxonomy): domain Eukaryota; kingdom Viridiplantae; phylum Streptophyta; class Magnoliopsida; order Alismatales; family Hydrocharitaceae; genus Ottelia; species Ottelia alismoides. Next base: position 65,780 of record JAZKJV010007112.1, read on the forward strand.
CATTCTTCTCTTCACCCCCTCCTCTTGGGTTGGTTACCACTTGAACTTTGAAGGGAATACCCTGCTCCTCAAGGAAGGAGTTTCTAGATTGGGGAATCATTGGGTTGTCATGCTGGAGAAGTCGGTCTCTTTGTCATTTATATTGGGAAGAGCCACTATTTACACACACTGTATAAGCAAGTTTTCATAGTCATAAGGGTTTGCGTAGGAGTTGAAATATTCTGACCTATCTATTGAGGAGACTTGAGAAGAGTTTTTGGATTCGTGAAGGCTTTTGTGTCTCAAATCCTAGCCCCAATAAAATCCAAAGGTCCGGCTTGAGCTCCAAACTTTGATTTTGTGAAGAAAAGTTTGAACATTAAACTTAATCCACTTTCTTTCATTTTTTTCTTTGTTTTCCATTTTCTGCACTTATTGCATGTGTTCTAAGGAGTAGCAAAGGCAAGTATAGGGGGTGATGAATCTCCATTTCATCACCTTAATTCTATCATTTTGGCCTTAAAAACCCTAGTTGATGCATGTAAATACCATTAATTTGTACAAATTTAAATTCATCCTTTGTTGTATAAATACTATATAAAATATTGTTTTTAATGCCAAAATTATAGAATAAAGAAAAGAAAAGAATAAAAATAAAATGCCAAAGGCATTTTATGACCCTAAACCCCGAGACCTAGGCATCTTGATGACTCGGTCGACAAGGAATTAAGTAGGGGGAGATAAGGGCCAATAATACAACTAAAATCCCATTTATTTATGCACCATTTATTCAATTTTGGGACTCATTTTGTTTTATACTTTTTATACATCAAATAAAGAATCTTTGTACATGAAAGTTGTAGATAAAAATATATAGAAAATACAAATTTGATTTCATACAAAAATAATATATAATATACTTTTTATGCTCTAAATAAGATTCCAAAATTTCAACTTCCCAAACCCATATTTCTCAAACAAAAACTATATATACAAATGACCTTTAACTATATATAACTTTTAATAAGCTATTTAATGAAGATTGTTTCATATTTTTTGGAGTTAAGGTGTGAAAGTTTTGTCTTGGCCCCCTATTGTAGAATATACCTATATAAAATAACAATTTATTTATTCTTTATTATTATTATAATTTATATTTTTAAATTTTTTTAAATATTATTTATAGTATATGTATATATCAAAAATAAAATAAAACCATAAAGAAAATATTAAAATAAAATACCTAAATAAAATGCATACATGAATATACAATAGTTATACATATATATTGCATATACCTATTTATTTAAGTATATGCATTACATCAGAAAGTACAATAAAAACATATTAAAGTGCACAAATATAATTTATAATTACATAAAATAAGAAAATAAAATAATAAATGTAAAATAACAAAATAAATTTAAAATACTTAAAACATAGGTAAATATACCTATAAAGGAAACCTTAAAAATTAACTTGTAATTAGATACCTAGAAAAAATAAATAAAAATCATAATAAAATAATATAAAAAATAATAAATATTTTAATTTTATAACTTAAAACTAATAAAATCTTTTATTATTTATTATTTATTATCTATTTTGTAAATAATTTTTGGTCGGGTTTTTTCTGGTTGGTCCATGTGGACTAACCAAGACCCTCCGCTAGTTGACCTCAGTCAACTCTCTGACCGAGGCCCTAGGCTCTCACAATCTAGGATTGACATGATCTTCTCCTTTTTTTCCAAGTTGATACGAGCATTGACTTGGTTTGATTTCCTATGAATTTTTGAACTTCAAGCTTTGATGATGCACGCGGACGTGATTCCCCGTGGAATGCGTCGTTGAATAACTGCCACGACCTCATTCTTTGACCCCGTTTCACCACTTGTATAAATATCCACCTCCGTCCAACTTTTGATTCGATCCCTCTTCCGCCTCTTGACCATAGATCTGAGCTTCGATTCAGTCTCCTGGTGACAACATGCACTGATCAGCCACTTTTGGTGTGAAGAGCGACATCAAATCGAGTTCTGATCTAGCTCTCCACTCCGCCGCCCTGAGCTTCCATCGTGGAGATGCTCCGGTGAGTCTCGCTACTTGTTTTCCTGTTATTCCCATTCGTAGACATGGCGGTAGTGTATTCGTATCTCTATTTCAATTGATCTTATCTCTTACTTCTCAAAAACCCAAAAAAATTCGACCGCCAGAGCTCAACTCCGCCACCCGACTCCAACCATACTAGACACCCTCGACCTCACATATCACCTCTGCAACCTCCTCTTTCGCCCTCCTATCGCCCCACGGACGATCACTCAAGCGATCAGCTCCTCCTCCTCCGCTGCTCGCCGGAGGAGCTCCACCCGCATCACCTCTCACCTATTCCACAACCTAAAGCCCGCTAGAGCTACAAATTTTTTCCATTGACTGATCCCTGGAGGAGAAAGCAAAGGAGAAGCCTCTTCGAGGCTTGTCGCAGCTCAGGGACCCCACCCAGCTTCCGGTGCTTCACCAGATCAATACGGACTCTCTCGCACCATTTTGAACCTTTCCACCAGTATGGGAGGACACCAGCAGCCTTTTGGGAGCATCAGAAGTCGGAGTTACCGTTGGAGTAGCGAGATTTTGCGGAACGAGATGAAGGACGGTCTTTGTTCTTCATTGTTCTTCACGAAGAGCAGCAGTCGTTGGATTGATGCTTGCCTCAAGTTTGCACATGCACCGTCGGATCAGTCTCGCCATCAGCCATCGATATTCTCTTGAGGATCTGATCTCGACCATTAATAGCTGAAGCGGCATTGTGAAGCCAGGTGCCGCCACTTAGATTAGTGGGCGCATCTGTGTCATCCATCCACACTTAAGCACTGGATATTTTGCATTTAACCTAGCCATTTTTTGTATTTTATAAACATGACTCAAACTTTCAATCTCCCTTCTGTCGATTCTGTAATATTTACAAAACAACCCCTGAACTTTCTTTTAATTACATTCCAATCCATGCCAGCTAACCTCACATGTTGTCTCACGTGAGGTGGGCATTTTGCAGGGAACTGATGAATCTGTGATTCATCACTCTAAAAGTTAAAAATAGAGCTTTGTGCCCGAGTAATTAGATGCATTTCATCACCTATATTGCATAATTAGCATTCATACGTGCCTACATAGTATCTGCCTTTTAGCATTCATGTCTGCATTAAATAAAAAGACAAATCACATGTAAAAATCACCTATTTGTATATATTTTATACTAACTCAAAATCTCATAAATTCAATTCCAGAGTATATATACTACTAACACTAATACAAGAAAAATACCAAAAAAATACTAACTTGTAAAATTGACCAATAAAATTCGAGTCCATGTTTGAGACCATGAACCATAAAATGTGCATATCTCTCTCTTACAACATCCGATCAAAGTCTACTCCCTTTTAAAATAATATGCATTTAGAGACCTTCAAAACAAGACCAATTTCAAGAAAATCAGAGCTCGTATGCAAAACTTGGGTTTTGGGCCCCTATTATATATTGTACTTATTTGTATTTGTACCCTTGTATTTTCAAGAAAATCTGAGCTCGTCTGCAAAACTCCAGATTGCATCTGGACCGCCTGCTAGCGCCCTCACCTCCTTTGTCCATGTGGCACGCTCCATCACCGCCTGATCACCTCCTTCATCTACAGTTCACGACCGTCAGTTCCCGCTCCATCCTCAACCATCCGATCATTATCTTTGATTCCATCTCCACTGTTAGTCTCCGCCTTAACCTCAACGCGCCACGTGGATCATCATGCACCGCACGATCTCCTCTAGGTGCTTCCATTGCAACCATCCGTTCCCTCACTCGCTTCCAGCCTTTCAATCATTCTCAGATCTCTCAAGGCCATCCGCTAACACTTCACTATCAGGGCACCACGCGTCACCTTCCACAGCCGCCCGATCGTGACCTAGATGCTCTCATCTCAACCATCCCCTCCCTCCTTTAATCCCCATCGTTCGATCAAGATATGGTCTCCATCACAACCATTCACCTCCGCCCGCACCTACTCTCACCACGTGGCACCACCCATCACCCTTCAATCACACACCTTGATTTAATCCAAGCCGCTTCTTCGCACCCATCTCATGGTTGTTGGATCGCGAGATCCAATGGCCAAGACACCATCTTCTTCCTCCCAAGGATACCTCGCCCACGTCGCCCAACCTCATCAACCATCTCTACCCTTTCTATTTCCCTCGCCATTTCCTCCACCATCTCTACTCGATAATCACTCCACGATCAACCCCACTCTCCCCTCATCCTTGCCAGCGCCCACCTCCTCCATAATTCCCTCTTCTCCGCTCCATAATCCCCACACAAACCTCACCCAACCATCGTCAAGACCCCAATCTTCAGCCATAAATACTTCAGCTCATGCCACCTTCATCCCCATCCGCCCTTGCACGAGAGTCCCTAGAGATTGATTCCTCCAATCTATGACAGAGATTAGGCCTGAAAACGAGCGACGACAGAGGATCTTCTCCAACGAGATCCATGACGAACCTTCACCGTGTAGCAGCTTCAACTCCAAGCTGCTCGAGCTCGGGCACCTGTCGGCCCTAGAGCGACGACCGACGGCTCCAATTCGAGCCCCAATTCCCAGGTAGACTCCTACATCTTCTTCTCCGATCCTCCCCTTCTTCCCCTTCGATTTTCTCTTATTTTCTACGACGTCTTCACCCAACATCTCCTTCCACCGACCATCGATCGAGCTCCGCCTCAGATCTACCATCATCGCGCACCCCTCCTTGCCTCCTCTCGACCTATCGATACCATCGAACCATCTCCACCCGCTGCTCCGCCCCTCACGGCATAGGAACACATCGGCCCATTTGCCTCTTCACGCCATAAGGCCTCGAGCACCCGACTTCACCTACGCAAGCATATACACCACGATTTGGCGTGTCACTAACGTTGCAGGTGCCCCCTTCGTCACTGGTCGGACCTCTCGTCAGAGCTTCTTTGAGCTACTTCATCTCTGGCATATAAACCACGCATGCCTCTTACATGACATCTGGCTGCTCCTACAAGCTTCGACGAATCCATTCAGCTAATCAGAAGAGGCTGAGGGTCACCATCGAGCACGAAAGAAGGCGGCATAGCTAGCTGCCCTTCGCCGGAGACCATCTAAGACCGCTGCATGTGTCGGCAACAAGAAGGATCCAGACGCACAATTACCATCTGATCATCTTGATCGAACAACCCACAACGCGACACGTCTCCCTCGTTCAAGAGCTACAACCACCGTTGGATCCTTGAGATCTAACAGTCCATTTTTGGCCACGACGCCTACTCCGAACCTCTTCCCCGCCCCTTAGGCTCAGACCACTTGAGCCTCTAGCCGAAGCAGCCTCACACTCTACTGCTAGACTTAGAACGCCCGAGCTACCACCGAGCCTGCTCTGAGCACCCGATCTCCAGCGCCTTCCGAGCCTCCATCCGAGCCTCCCTATCACGTGTCTTTGTCACGTGACCTTTGGGCAAATTGCATCCGAGCCACTGCTAGTTTTGAGAATTACATTTCAGTCCCTGCCAACAACGTCACGCGAGATGTACGTGATCTCGTGGAGAAATTGCACTCAGACCCTCTGCATTATAGGTAATTGCATTTTATTCCCTGTGAGCATGTTTCTGTTTTTAATCAATTTTAATTCTGTTTCAATTTACACCCATGTGTTTGCATGTTTATTTAGGCACTCATTTAGCATCTTTATTGATTCCGAAAATTGCATGTTGTAGAGAAACTTGTGCTCTATCTTCTTGTTAAGGCTTATTACATTTTTGAGAGCTTCAAGGAACTTAATACGATTCTTTTTGTGAAAAATTACATATTTTACCCACTGTGTTGTGTGCCTTTAATTGCATACTAAATTGATTGTTGCTCCAAAAATCACCAAAAAATCACAATAGATCTAGTTTAAGGAGTTCTACTTTGTGCCCAAAAATTACATCATTTGCATGCATAACGAGGCCTACTAATAAATTAATTGGTGTTTTGCTTAAGTTATTTTTAATAGGTCCAAAATTTATCATTTTTTAAGGTTTATTAATTTTCCTAGATTCATATCACATAGAAGTATCTAGGACAATTTTTATATCTGAAAAAAAAGTAAATTTGGTATTTATTAACATTACTTTTGCAAAAACCACCCTGCATTCATTTTTAATTCATATTTAATTCATATAGAGTCAAACAATTCCAAAAACTTGCAGTAGCTTATTTCATTGCATTTCATATTCTGGCCAAGTTTTATCATTTTTGGACTTAATTTGACTATACATCACATTTTAACCTTCGAAAAATTGGTCCAGATTGCATCGCATTGTCTTAATTGCATAAAAAATACCAAAAAAATATTCTCCTAAAAATCTAACATCAGAATGAACTTCGAATTAATCTAAGGAAAAAGTTGCCTCCCTGAGATCGACCTTGGGCTTGCCTAAGTAAAATAATAAAACTTGCCATTTTCATTTAATTTGACATTAATCAAAGTAGTTTTGATGAGTCTGAATTTACCCGACTACAACAAACACACATTAATTTTAATCGTTAATCTGGTTGAATTAGGAAGGGTAATCGAGGCACTTTTCAAATGGCACCGTTGCCGGGGAGGCATGGCTTAGGTTAATTTTTAGAAAATTTAGATATTAGGTTTTCCATCCCCGGGTAGTCTGATTCCCAGTTTTTCTTGTGAATATTTTTTGTCAAATTTTCAGCATTTGTTTATTTTGTGTCGTCCTTTATCTGACCATCATTTATTTTTGTGCGAGGAACATAAGGAATCGAAGGCGCTTCACCAGGCGAGCGGAGGAACCTGCACCAAATTGAACTGAGTGATCTTTGAGAAGACTTGTAAAAAGAAAAAAAATTTGCATTTCCAGCGGTTCCTGTTTGGGTTCTCGTGCGTGTAAGTCATAATAAAAAGAGTCTCTGTGTGTTGTGTGGTTGCTTGACTTAGGATATGACCTGCACTTGTGTCTCTTACAGCTCTCTTAGGACTGTTTGTGCTCGTAATATCTAGGACCACACTTCACCATTAAAAGATGCACTTAGACCGCAGGACTTTAGCCAAATTGAAACATGTTCTTCACTCGCTAATAGAACTACTTGTCTAGGAGCGACTTTTCTCGTCTGCATTTCATATTAGTGTAAAATTTCAATTCTGTTTTACATCCCGCATGTTGAGCACAAGGATCACTGTAAGTCTTCTGAACTTGGCATACATCATTGATTTATCATGCATCGGCTTTTCTCGACTCCTTCCCCCTTGGTTTTCTAACTTAGGTTTAAAGGAAATCGGGATTGGACGATAGGCGCGCCTTATATGTGGACTAGTTAAGTGGTCATCTAACTTAAAATTGGGACTGCTAAACAAATTGACCAAAAAAATCAAAATAAAATCAGAAATTCTGTTTGCGGGAGAATAACCCCGACCTTGATTTCAGGCTGAGTAAGGGTACATAGTGTGTGTGCACACCCTAAGGCAGAGCAAAAATCCCCAACTTCCATATCACGTAACCCGATCCGAGCAAATATCACAAGCTGAATTATGGGTTCAACTGACTAGCGCCAAGTAGACTCTGCCTACTCTGGTAGGTAGATAGGGGTGAAATTGTTGTGCACTGCGACAAGTTGCTAATAGCCTATGCCTGCTCCGGCAGGTAGATAGGGGAAAAGTTAAAGCCTTGTCAGCCTCTGCCTAATTTGGTAGGTAGATAGGGCCAGGTCCTTGAATTCTTGGCTAGGGATATGATCGAAGAAAGGAAGGACGTTGGTATCTTAGGCGAGAGGTTAAATAGGGGAGACGCATCTAGCTTTGAGCTGACATCCCTATAGGCTGCATAATCCTTACTATTTGTTTGAAAAATCACACTTAAAATCAACCAGACTAATCAGACTCAGTTTCGGACCCTTCACCGTGTTGAGTGTGAAATCAGGGTTTGTGATTCATTTGCTTGCTTCAGGTAGGAGTAAAATCATATCTTTACACACTTGTACTCCAGACTCTTCTTTCTGCCATTAAAGATGACTGACTGGGGGTATATCCACTCATGCTTCGCAAATCTCTCCTTGAACCCCTTACGAAGTCCGTCTTCATCGGCCCAAGCGCAACTTGGTCCAACCCGAGCTCATGACCCTCTTGAGTTTGGGATCCACCACTCTCAGGATGGTTACTCTCAAACCATTCCTTTTCTCTCCTCTCATCTCACTGAGGAAAACCTTCGCCTCGGTGAGAATGTTTTCATTACTTCGTCCTCTAACCTAGACCACATTCTTTTCCTAGGTGAAAAAGATAAACCAGAAACCAAGATGACTCTTAAGATACCCCCTGAAGAAGAGGAACCGAGAGATGATCCTATGCACCAAGTCTTTTCCCGATTGGCTAGAGCCAAGCAGCTGAATACAAAACTCATGGCAAGAATGGTACAAGTGATTAAGGCAGGTGGAATTGACCGACTGATGGTAGATGCCTATAAACCAACTGAGAATGAGATACATAGTTGGCTTGTACCTGAGGTACCCCCAGAAGCGTTCGAGCTGAAGACCCATTTTCTTAGTCTGCTACCGAAGTTTAATGGAAACGCCATCGAAGAACCATATGTGTTCTTGAGAGACTTCGAGTTGGTATGAAACGACCTTAGTCACCCTAGGGTTGGACAAGATTACATCAGGCTAAAGGCTACCCTGTTTGCCTTAGGAGATAAGGCTGCTCATTGGCTAAAGAATCTCGGGGTTAGATGTACGACCTGGATGCAATTGAAAGATTTATTTTTGAAGAAGTTCTACACACTCAGTAGGACTAACCAGATGAGGACGAAGATTGCTAGATTTTCCCATGGTCTCCACGAACCATTCCATGAAGCCTGGGATAGATTTAATGATCTGACGCAAAAAATACCCCTGCCATGGCATTACCAAGGCGATCTTAGTACAGATCTTATTCTGTGGCATGACCCCGGAAATGCAGGGTTTAATGAGTGTAGCCTATGGAGGAAGCTACCTAAATAGGAACGAAGATGTTGTATGGAAGATTCTGGAGCAGATGGCAGAAACAGGCATATCTCAGGCCATCAGGGCCTATCAATTGTCTCCCTCAAGCCTATCTAATGAAAAAACTAGGAGGACTGTAGCGGATCTGACACATGACCTAATTCCTAACATGGGGATAATAGCTGATAAGCTCCCCATGGTATAACATATCCACAAGAGGGTCACTGACCTTGAGGTGTTTTCACGCTTGCCGAAACAAGTGGAGGAATTGAATGAGAAGGTAGCCAAGATACAATTACCTTCCCCTTCTGCACCACATGTACATGTACATCGAGTACATCTTGCACAGAAGAAAGTACAAGGGCCTCAGAGCAACTGGGTTGAGGAGCAATAGTACACTCAGCAGGAGCAGCACACACCCCCACAGGTGGAGTCAGTCTACGAGGAGCCTCTGCAGGTGTTCGAGATCAACGGGTTGTGGTACAACCATGACCCTATCGACAGATAGTCGGGGATAGGGAATGGTCAGCCACACCGACCTTCCCTAGCTTACCAGAAAACCAGCTCCGTCCCCGCATCGTGCTTTGTACAATCCCAGTCAGGATAAGGATACCAGCCTCAGCAGCACCAGCAGCAACACACATTCCACTTGGGCCAGCAGGGCCCTCCACCTCCTTTCACCGCACCGTCCCACCCGCAGCAGTATCGACAAGGCCAACAGGACCAGTATAGACAGCTGAATCACTCGTCCTCTAGTCAGTAGCAGCAAGCCCCGCCCACTAGTGAATTGGAGTCCCTCACCTTGGCCAACCAGACCCTTACTGATAGGGTCCAGCAGATACAGAATGATTACCTGGATATCAGAACATATCTGAACCATGTTTCTGAAGGATATGGTTAGATCCTCAAGCGCATCACGGAAGCGTGAGCGTCGTATCGAATACGACGAGGAGCGACTAGTCGGACTAGTTGCTCGATGCAGCGGAATTTAAAAATTTTATACGACGAAACCACATGATCCAAGAACACTTCTCGGATCGTTTTGTCTAAACCACAAACAAGTAATAGGATTACCTCTTGAAGCGTGGTTGCGATCGAGTCTCTAAACAAAGAGACCTCCTGTCTCAAGTCCGATCCGACGGAGGAGACGCTTGCGAGCGCGGGGATGAACCGCGTGCTTCTCGCAATCCATGTTGATGATCCAAGCGGCGGATCTCCTGATCTCGACATACGAGATCCGACGTCTTCTTCACGAGCGAGGCGCACCGAAGGAGACGGAGATCCACGAGCAGAAGAACGGGCAGCATAACGACGATGCCGCGGCGATGGAGAACCTCTCCATGGCATCCATGGTGGACGGCCATGAGAGGGAGAGAGAGGACTGACCTCTAGAGAGAAAGAGAGAGAGATGCTTCTCAAGCATTGTGTGTGTAGAAAAGAGAGCCAAGAGTCCCTCTCTATTTATAGGGTTTTGGGATCCATGGATCTCAATCCATGTGTCATATAAAATCAATGGTTGAGATTGATTTATGACAATCCAATGGTCAAGATTGTTGTTGGTAAAAGCCAACAACTTGTGATTTAATTTTGATTAAATATATTTGATAAATCAAATATATATTAATACCAAATTAAACCAACTAAATAAGGAGTGGAAAAACAAATGAGAGCCTCCTTCCCTATTGATGAATCTGTGATTCATCACATCAAAAGTCAAAAATAGAGCCTTGTTCCCGAGAAAATAGAGGCATATTTCCTTTTATCCTGCATAAATAACACTCATGCATACATCCATAATTCATGCATTTTAGTAGCTCATCTGCATTTAAATAAGAAGCCAAAAATCCCCTGTACAATATCCCTTCATCAAATAAACTCTTCTTTATAATATATGTATATACTCCTTAATAATATAGGGAAGAAAGCCACAAATCACCCTTGTAAAATAGCCTAAATACCCTGAGCACCCTTGTACATTAAAACACACATAAAGCCCGCATACAGACTCCTACTTAGGTCTACTCACTATTAGAATACTACATATCAAAAGACCTTCAAAATAAAACTAATTTCATTGAAATTGGAGCTTGTATGAGGAACTTGGGTTTTTGGGTCATTTTGTATACTACCTATGTATATTTATGTATCTTTGTATTTATGTACCATGTTTGACCTCATCTCCGTCTTTGGTCAACATGAAACTTATAGATCTCATCAAGATCTACAACTTTCATGTTTTGAGTTTTTCCAAATTCGGCCTCCTCCTCTTTCTACACGTGTTTTCCCCTTCAACCATTTACAGCAGGCCACGTGGCGCCCTCTGATTGCGCCACGCGGCCCGCTGACCTTTGTCTGGTCCGCCTGCGATTCCCACCGTTGGATCGCGCTTCAGATCCAACGGCCCAGACCCGACCACGTGCGCGCACTCCCTCAGCCATCAGATCCACCAGCTCCTCATCTCCACCGTCCCTTAGCGCCGCGCTCTCAGCGAGCCACGTGGCGGCATCTACGCCGCTCGATCACGCCTCCGATCCTCTCATCACAGTGCGCCACGCGTCACCTCTTGAACCCTTAGATCGCATCACCAGATCTAATCACGCCCGCTCACTTTGCGCTTCGATCTGGCCGTCGGATCACAAGATCCAACGGCCAGGACTTCGTCCCCTACCTTGGGCACCCCCTCTCTCCCACGATCTCCGCCTTGCGGGAGAGGCTGCCCCTTCCTATTCTTGGCCGCACTCCAGCCAACCTCGCCGGCCACTGACCACCCCACGATCATCCCCACTCATCCCTCTCCCTCGCCAGCTCCCTCGCACACCACCATCTCCGCCACACTCGCCCCACGACAGCCATGAACTTCGCCACTCACCCAGCTCTGCCGTCACCTTCCTCCTATAAATACTCGCCCTCCGGCCACCTTCATCGCCATCCGCCACTCCAGAGAGGAACCTAGAGCTCGGAGCTCTCGATTGGTGACAGGAATTGAGGGATTCCTTGAGCGAAGACGGCCCTTCTTCTCCGGCGAGATCCACGGTGCACCGCCGTGTCGCAGCCGCCCTCCGAGTAGCTGCACGAGCTCGAGGCTTTACCGACCTCTGGAGCGACGACCTGGAGCTCAAGACTGAGCCCCAAACCCCAGGTAACCTCCTCCATTTCTTCTCCGATCATCTTCTTCGTTTTCCTTGATCTTCTCTGCATTTATTCGCCGTCCACGGACATCTCCTCGCCTCCTCGACACTCCGACGAGCTCCGCGACGGAGCTCTCATCCTCGCTGACCCCTCCGCATCGCCGTTCACTCCACAACAACCACCATCGACCTGCAAGCTCCGCCACCTGGCCGGAGCTCTGTCACCCGACCACTCCCTTCTCCGCAGGCCTCACAGTTCACTTCACCTTCTCCACAATCACACGCACAAGCTTCGGCTATTCTTCTAACCTCTGCAGGTACCCGATCCATCATTGGCCGGAGCCTCGTCGGAGCTCTCCTCGAGCTTCATCGATCAGGAGCTCCAGCCCTCCTCCAGCCATCCAGAGACCACCGGAGGCTTCGCCGTCCTCTTCCGAGTCTTCCGAGCTAGGTGGGAGCTGACGAAGCTCACCACCGGAGCCTGGCAGTCGAGGCGGAGCTCAGCAGCCCTCACCGGAGCGCAGCCATCTCCTCCGCAGGCGGCGGAGGCCCGTTGAAGGAGAAGGAGCAGCAGCCGTTCGATCCTCAGATCGAACGGCCCTCGTCCCGCCACGCGTACCATTACCGCCATCGTTCTCGACCGTCGATCTCACCGCGGATCAGACGCTTAATCCGCTGCCACGCGTCTTCACCGCCCACCCTTGGATCAATCTTGATCCAAGGGCCTTCAGGCCGCCACGTAGCCCTATCCGAGCCTCGGCATCCAAGCCTAGGCTCGGGTACTCCGAAGCTGATCCGAAGCAAACCCGAGCCTCCGAAGCCCTCCGAACCTAGGCCGCCCCACGTGAGGAGCACGTGCGGCCTGGGTTAATTGCACCCACACCCCTGGAGGTTTCAAGAATTGCAGAAAGGTCCCTGTGAAGCAGACATCACGTGAGGCGCACGTGATTCGTGGAGAAATTGCATAGAAGTCCTGCATAGTATAGGTAATTGCATTTTAGTCCCTGTCAGCACGTTTATTTATTGAAATTTTATTTTCCAGTATTGCATTTATACCCTTGTGTTTGCACGTGTCCATAGCATGCATTTTTCATCATTTTGACATTCTAAAAATTGCAAGTTGTTGAGAATCTTGTCCTCTATCTTTCTGTACACGTGTTTGATTGTTGTTGGCTTCATTGAATTTTCAATAAATTAATTGGTTCATTTGTGACATATTTTGCCCAGTGATGCCTCTTGATTTTTAATTAAATATCAGTGCCTTCAAAAATCACCAAAAATTCACAGTAGCTTAAGGACATTATTTTTGACACTCCATAAAAATTTCATGTCATTTGCACGCATAACGAGGCCTGAATAAATAGTTGAGTGATTTCCTTTAAATAATTTTAATTAATTCATTTCACAGTGGATTTTGGTTCTGTTAATTTTCCTAGGTCCCTAATAATTAGACCTTCCTAGGATAATTTTAGTTCTTGGAGAAATTGTGGTTTGATATTTATTAAAAATTAAACACTGAAAATCACTCTGTCTGTTTAGTTAATTCACAGAAAATTTATTTTGAGTCGAAAAATTCCAAAAAAATTAGTGTAGCTTAATTTCATTCCATTTCATAATCTGACCAAGTTTCATAATTTTTGGACTTCATTTGATATCTTAAATTGATTAAATCTCAACTTGGCTGGATTTTTGCATGTGTCTGCATTGAAAATTAAAAATACCAAAAACATTGTTCCCCGAATATCAAACACTTGTAAATTGTTGTAATCAACCTAAGGAGACAGTTGCCTCCCTGAGATCGACCTTGGACTTCACCAAGTAAAAAAATATCACTGCTTAAAATTGACCCGAAATCTGTCTTAAGTGGTTTTTGATTAACCTCCTGTATCCGACTGCAACGAACACATAAAATTGATTTGGACCATTAATTTGCCCGAATTAACTAAGGGGGCGTGTATATATTACATATATACTTTACCCATAGCTCGTACTTTCGCGTACTGTTGTATATATTTTGCAATAATTACGGGTGGGTAAACAAAATTTTTTTTTGTTGGTATACTTGTATAATATGTACTATATGTATAATACTTGTATAAAAAGTTGTAAAATTCTTGTAAAACATACTTTTGTAAAATTTGTTGTAAAAAAATTGTTGTATACCAGAAAAATAAAACAAAAAGGCTTCTTATTTACTCTTGCACATCATCTCTGCGTAAAGAGTCTTGCATCTTCATAGCATGACATCTCATCTCATCTGCATATTTCTGCATATGCAAAGTGAAAAGCTAGTGGGTTCGGAACCAAGTTATGAGTAGATATTGAGGATGGACTTGATTTGACCTTAATCCACCTAATTTCAGAGGAACCTTATAGGAACTGGAGTTAAGATTTCTCAGGTCAAGAGACTTAATTCTTTGAGTCCGCAGGTCTATGTTCACATGTCATCTTGACTAGTCTAAGTAGAATATCTCGTGCATACGCAGGATTCTTTTAGATAATGACCTAACTTGGACAAGCACAATGCACATAGCTCTTCATTGATGAGGTGTTGAGGAAGTAGTTTTCTTTGGCTTGGGGTAGCATATGAGGGTAGTACTTCTAGGCGGAACCTCTCTTCTTCTTCTAGTGAAGGAAGTGCGTCTCAACTTGGTCTAGTGGTGATGAAGGCTAAGGACGGGATGCTGTGGGTTGCAATAATGCTTCAAAAGAGGGATAGTCTACTGGCTCAAGAGGAAAAACTCCTGATGTATATGCTGCACCTTGAATATAGTTCCAAAAAAAAAAAAAAAAAAAATTGCAAGAAAGAACTCCAAAAAAATCAGACAGGTCCAAGAAAAAGAATAATACCTGTCGGAGTATGTATATTAGCAAGGAAAATGCAGCTGGATGACTTGGCTACACTGGTCAGGCATCCCGGGATAGGTGGCTACACTGGCCACCGTCCATTCTTTTCTCTACCCCCTCCTCTTGAGTTGGTCGCACTTGAACTTAGAAGGGAATACCCCGCTCCTCGAGGAAAGAGTTACTGGACCAGGTTATTGAGTTACCTTGTTAGAGGAGGCTGGTTCCGAGTCATTTCTGATATGGAGAGCTAAAACCTCACTTACACAGTACAAGTAAGAATCATAGTCATCAGAAATTTGCGTTTGAGGAATTATTCTGACCTGACTATTAAGGCGTCTTGAATAGAAGACTTGTGGAACTTGAAGTCTGTTAGGTCTTAAGTTCAGGTCCAAATAAGGTTCCGCCACACAATTAATCCAAAGGTCGAGTCAGGCTCCATTTTCAACTTTTGTTCATGACCTTGGTGTGGAACCCAAAATCATTTCACTCTTGCATTTCATTTAGTTGCTCGGGGACGAGCAAGGTTTAAGTATAGGGGGTTGATGAATCTGTGATTCATCACATCAAAAGTCAAAAATAGAGCCTTGTTCCCGAGAAAATAGAGGCATATTTCCTTTTATCCTGCATAAATAACACTCATGCATACATCCATAATTCATGCATTTTAGTAGCTCATCTGCATTTAAATAAGAAGCCAAAAATCCCCTGTACAATATCCCTTCATCAAATAAACTCTTCTTTATAATATATGTATATACTCCTTAATAATATAGGGAAGAAAGCCACAAATCACCCTTGTAAAATAGCCTAAATACCCTGAGCACCCTTGTACATTAAAACACACATAAAGCCCGCATACAGACTCCTACTTAGGTCTACTCACTATTAGAATACTACATATCAAAAGACCTTCAAAATAAAACTAATTTCATTGAAATTGGAGCTTGTATGAGGAACTTGGGTTTTTGGGTCATTTTGTATACTACCTATGTATATTTATGTATCTTTGTATTTATGTACCATGTTTGACCTCATCTCCGTCTTTGGTCAACATGAAACTTATAGATCTCATCAAGATCTACAACTTTCATGTTTTGAGTTTTTCCAAATTCGGCCTCCTCCTCTTTCTACACGTGTTTTCCCCTTCAACCATTTACAGCAGGCCACGTGGCGCCCTCTGATTGCGCCACGCGGCCCGCTGACCTTTGTCTGGTCCGCCTGCGATTCCCACCGTTGGATCGCGCTTCAGATCCAACGGCCCAGACCCGACCACGTGCGCGCACTCCCTCAGCCATCAGATCCACCAGCTCCTCATCTCCACCGTCCCTTAGCGCCGCGCTCTCAGCGAGCCACGTGGCGGCATCTACGCCGCTCGATCACGCCTCCGATCCTCTCATCACAGTGCGCCACGCGTCACCTCTTGAACCCTTAGATCGCATCACCAGATCTAATCACGCCCGCTCACTTTGCGCTTCGATCTGGCCGTCGGATCACAAGATCCAACGGCCAGGACTTCGTCCCCTACCTCGGGCACCCCCTCTCTCCCACGATCTCCGCCTTGCGGGAGAGGCTGCCCCTTCCTATTCTTGGCCGCACTCCAGCCAACCTCGCCGGCCACTGACCACCCCACGATCATCCCCACTCATCCCTCTCCCTCGCCAGCTCCCTCGCACACCACCATCTCCGCCACACTCGCCCCACGACAGCCATGAACTTCGCCACTCACCCAGCTCTGCCGTCACCTTCCTCCTATAAATACTCGCCCTCCGGCCACCTTCATCGCCATCCGCCACTCCAGAGAGGAACCTAGAGCTCGGAGCTCTCGATTGGTGACAGGAATTGAGGGATTCCTTGAGCGAAGACGGCCCTTCTTCTCCGGCGAGATCCACGGTGCACCGCCGTGTCGCAGCCGCCCTCCGAGTAGCTGCACGAGCTCGAGGCTTTACCGACCTCTGGAGCGACGACCTGGAGCTCAAGACTGAGCCCCAAACCCCAGGTAACCTCCTCCATTTCTTCTCCGATCATCAAAATGGCGCCGTTGCCGGGGAGGCACGGCTTAGGTTAATTTGTAGCATATTCTTGAGTGTTTGATTTTCTAATCCCCGGGTAGTCTGACCCCCGGTTTTTCTTGTAATTATTTCTCTCATTTATTTCCTTTGCATCATTTTAATTTTGTGTCACTCTCTGACCTTCATTTAATTTTTGTGCGAGGACCGCGAGGAGTCGGCGACGCTTCAAGGACTTAGCATTTAGATTGTGTGGAGAGAAAGAGAGGCATTGTATTCTTTTTAATTATTTTTCTTCTTTTGCATTATTTCCAGCGGTTCCCGTTTGGGATCTCGCGCGTGTAAATATAGTGGAAAACCGTGTCCCGTGTGCTGTGTGGATTGATTGGTAATTTAGCTTGCACTAGCGGCTCCTCGAGCCACTCTAGGACTTGTTTGTGCTCGTAATC
Organism: Ottelia alismoides; assembly: GCA_037367405.1. Classification (NCBI taxonomy): domain Eukaryota; kingdom Viridiplantae; phylum Streptophyta; class Magnoliopsida; order Alismatales; family Hydrocharitaceae; genus Ottelia; species Ottelia alismoides. The sequence continues at coordinate 83,223 of JAZKJV010007112.1, forward strand.
AATAGGACCACACAACACACTTAATAAGACGCACCTAGACCGCAGGACTTAGTTCAAATTAAACCGTTCTTCACGCTAATAGAACTGCCTGTCTAGGAGCGGCTTTCATCGCTTGCATTTGCATGTAGGGTAGAGTTTTCAATTCTGTATAGCATCCTGCATCAAGAAGCGAAGGACCACTGTAAGTATTCTCTACTTGGCATACGCATCATAGATTTCAACTTGCATCGGCTTTTCTCGATTTCCCCCCTCTGATTTTCTCACTTAATTAAAAAGGAAATTGGGACTGTCCGATAGGCGTGCTTTGTGGTGACTAATTACAGTGCTAACCTAATTTTAAAACTGGGACTGCTAACAGTATTGACCATAAAAAGGGAATAAAAGCTGAAAAATTGTTTGCGGGAGACTAATCCCCGACCTTGTTTTCAGGCTGAGTGAGGGTACCTGAGTGTGTGTGAACACCCTAAGGTAGAGCCCAAATCCCCGTCTTCCATATCACGTTCTAACTGATCCTAGCAAATATCACGAGCTGAATATTTTCAGATTCTTTGACTAGTACCAAGTAGCCTCCGCCTGTCTCAGGTAGATAGGGGCGAAATTGCGGTACTTCGCGACAAGTTGCTAGTAACCCTCCGGGGCGAAGTTCCAGCCTTGTCAGCCTCCGCCTGCTTGCAGGTAGATAGGGGCATGGTCACTGAGTCCATCAGCTTGGGATAGGAGCGAAGAAAGGAAGGAGCGGCGGTATCTTAGACGACAGGATAGACAGGGAAGACGCATCCGGCTCTGAGCCGACTTCCCTCTAGGCCGCGTAATCCTTGCTAGATTTGCTTGAAAATCACACTTAAAATTTACAAGATTAATTGGACTCAACTTGGAGTCCTTCACTGTGTTGAGTGTGAATCCAGGGTCTTGGATTGATCTTGTGCTTGCTTCAGGTAGGAGTAAAATCCTATCTTCTTCTTGCTTCACCAAGATGAGTGACTGGGGAGATCTCGACGCACCGTTCACTGATCTCTCTATGAGTCCCCCAAGTAACTCGTCTTTTTCGGTCCGAGCGCACCTTGGACCACCCAGGACTCATGACCCTCTTGAGTCCTGGTTCCCTCCTGCTCAGGGTGGTTACTCTCAAACCAACCCTTTTATCTCCTCTGAGATTACCGAGGAAGATCATTGCCTCGGTAATCCCTTCCTTGATTCACCCGCTAACACCGGACTTATTTTCCAATCCCCAGAAATAGAGGAAGAAATGCCACCAAGGATGCCGCCCGATGAGGACCAGATGAGACAAATCCTGAGACGCCTTGCTGAAGCTGAACAGAAAAATGCTGATCTCACTGCACGAATGGGGCAGATAATCGTAGCTGAAGGAATCGACCGACCAATGGTCGATACCTATAACCCGGCGGAGAATGAAATCCAGAATTGGCTAGCACCTGCAGTTCCCGACCAGGCATTCGAGCTGAAGCCCCACTTCCTTAGCCTGCTGCCGAAGTTCAACGGAAACCTAAGCGAAGAGCCGTACACTTTCCTCCGTGACTTCGAACTAGTCTGCAATAATCTGAGCCATCCCAATGTTGGCCAAGATTATATCCGGCTGAAAGCCACCCCGTTTGCCTTAGGAGATAAGGCCGCACATTGGCTGAAAAACCTAGGGGTGGTCTGTACTACCTGGATGCAGTTCAAGGACCTCTTCTTGAAGAAGTTCTACCCACTCAGTAGAACTAATCAAATGCGAACAAAGATTGCCAGCTTCGCCCAAGGACCCTACGAACCGTTCCACGAGGCGTGGGACAGGTTCAATGACTTAGTACAGAAATGCCCATGCCACGGCATTTCTAAGGCAATCTTAGTCCAGACCTTGTTCTGCGGCCTAACCCCAGAGATGCAGGGGTTAGTCAGCGCCGCCTGCGGAGGAAGCTACCTGAACAAGAACGAGCACGCCGTATGGAAAATTCTAGAACAGATGGCAGAAACCGGCAGGTCACAGGCCACAAGGGCCTATCAGTTGTCTCCCTCGATTCTATCCAACGAGACAACTAAAAGGACTGTTGCAGATCTGACAGAGGACCTCATCCCCAGCATGGGGATGATTGCAGACAAGCTTACTATGGTCGAGCAGATCCACAAAAGAGTCGCGGAGATGGAGTCTCTTTCGAGCCTTCCCAAGAAGGTGGAGGAACTCTCTGAAAAGGTAGCCAAGATTAAGCTACCCACCCCTTCTGCACCACCTGTACCTGTACATCGAGTCCATCTTGTACAGGAACAGGCACCGGGGTCTCAGAGCAGCTGGGATCAGACTTATACCCAGCAGAACCATCATGCACCCCCACCAGTGGAGACAGAGTACGAGGAGCCTCCGCCTGTTTACGAGATCAACGGGCTCTGGTATAGCCGCGACCCACTACTCCGGCAAATCGAGATGGGGAAGGACCAGTCACACCGCCCAACCCCAGTCTACCAGGAGACCAGGCCCGTCACAATCCCGCGATATCAGTCCAGGCCAGAACAAGGGTACCAGCCGCAGCAGCGCACCTATCAGCAGGGGCCAGCACCGCCCCATCAGCAGCAATATCGGCACGGCCAGCAGGGCCAGTTCAGGACCGCATCCACTCAGCAGCCAGCCCAGCCCACCGAGTTGGAGTCCCTCACCTTGGCGATCCAGACCCTGTCTGATAGGGTCCAGCAGATGCAGAACGACTACCTAGACATAAGAACCGACATCAATCGGGTCTCTCGTGCTCAGGACCAACAAATGGCGCCAAGGACTCCAATTCCCGCACAGGTTCAGGCCAACCCAAACAGCGTACATCAAGGCCAGAACCGACCCCGAGATCAGGTATACTATTCAGATAATTATTTATCTGAACATGAGATCCTTTCGTATGATAATGTTAACCATATGTCCCTCAGGAGCGGAAGGACCGTGACCATACCTGATCGGGCACGGGCACAACAGGAAGGAACCTCCGAAATTCGACCTGAGGAGAATTCGGAGAAGGAAGAGGAGGAGCACCACCACCACCAGCAGAAGAAGAGGACATCTGAGTCCTCGAAGCACCAGCCCCGCAGTCATCCAGAGTCCGACGACACCGATGAGGCCGCACCTCCATCTGAGGAGGACCAGCCAGAAGAAGCGGAAGAAGCGTCACCGGTTTCGCCCAAGCACTTTCCCTTTCGTCAGAGTCAGAGTCAGAGTCTGTACAAAAGTCCGAGTCAGAGTCCTGTCCCGAACTCAGTTTCAGTAGCTAATGAAGACATTTCAGTTCCAGAACCTGAGTTAATAATCCCTTTCCCCCAAGCTCTTAAGGGTGGGAAGAAGAAAAACACAAAAATCCAAAAAGATGACCCTGAGATGGCTGAGTTTTGTAACAAACATATCAAGGTCACAATCCCTTTTGACAAGTTCGTGGAAATGACCCCTGCATTCCAAAAATACCTTAAGGTGAGATGCACACCTACTAGGGTTAGCAGGAAGACCAAAAGCCGTGTTGAGAAACACGTTCTATCAGTAGCCACGACTTGGGCAATAAAGAACTCGTTTCCTCGGAAACGAAGAGACATGGGTGCACACTACGTAGTAAGTCATGTTGATGACATCGCGTTTGCACGCACTCTCCTAGACAATGGTTCCTCGATCAATCTGATGCCCACAGCCCTCTATGAGCGGCTCAATCTCGGACCTCTTAGGAAATCTAGAGCTATTCTTCAGTTTGCAGACAAATCCACTAAGAGGTCCCAAGGAGAGTTGAGGAACATAGTGATCAAAGTCGAGGGGCAGGAATACATGGTGGACTTTACTGTCCTCAATATGGAAACCCCTCGTAATTGGAGAGATTCCCAGATCATTTTGGGTAGGCCCTTCCTCAGAACAGCAGGGGCATTATTCGATTATAAGAATGGGAAAATTCAGTTCCAAACTCCAGGCGGAGATGAGGAATTGGAGATGAAGCAGACGAGATGGCAGAGACCAGACTCCGAATCCAGCACCGAGTACTCTTCTCGCGAAACAGACAGTGAACATGTAGACTTAGTTGGGCCATGGAGACAGAACCCAGCCAGCACCGATGTGTCCATCTCCTTTGAAGATGATCCAGTGCATGAGTCAGTCTGCGAGATATTCAGGAACGAGTACAGCTCTGAGCCTGCATCGCCCTACATCTTCGATGACACAGAGGCCCAAGTGGGCCTGTCAGTCCTTACATCCTTAGGACAATCGGAAGATGAGGATGACGAGTCGGACGAGGCGTTTGCCGATTGCATGGAGACCTTTGACGATCCGACTCCAGAGCCGAGCTTGGTGGCAGCCGCTGCAGATCAGGATCCAGCCACGTCCAACACCGAACCAGATCGGATTGAGCCAGACTTCTTAGACGATCATACCATCCCTGAGCTCAAACCTTTACCCACAACTCTGAAGTATGCCTTCCTTGCGGGCCAAGACAAGAAATTTCCGGTCATTATCAGTTCGCAATTGACCGAGGAGCAGGAATCTCGCTTGCTAGAGATCCTGGAGAAGAATCGCAAGGCAATAGGCTGGAGCATTTCCGATCTCCACGGAATAAATCCCGCTCTGTGTTCGCACCATATATATTTGGAGAATGAAGCTAAACCCTCTCGTGAATTCCAACGTCGGTTGAATCCAAATCTACGAGAGGTTGTGAAGAAAGAGATAGAAAAATGGTGCGACGCGGGTTTCATTTACCCAATCTCCGATTCTAAGTGGGTGGCCCCAATCCATGTTGTCCCGAAAAAGTCGGGAATTCAGACGACCACCAATGAGGACGGAGAGGAGATCGTGACAAGAATACCCACGTCGTGGCGCGTCTGTGTGGATTACAGACGCCTGAATGCCGCGACGAAAAAGGATCATTTCCCCCTACCATTTATTGATCAGATTTTAGAAAGACTAGCGGGGAAAGAATTCTTTTGTTTTCTTGATGGGTTCTCGGGCTACAATCAAGTAGCCATAGCTCCAGAGGACCAGGAGAAAACCACTTTCACGTGCCCCTTTGGTACCTATGCTTTCAGGCGCATGCCTTTTGGGCTATGCAATGCTCCAGGTACTTTCCAAAGGTGCATGATTGCTGTATTCGCCGAAATGGTCGGCGAATTCCTGGAAGTCTTCATGGATGACTTCTCGGTCCACGGCGATTCTTTTGATTCCTGCCTTAGGAATCTGGACCGAGTCCTAAAAAGATGTTGTGAGGTCAATCTGGTGCTTTCCTGGGAGAAAAGTCACTTTATGGTGACGGAGGGCATAGTGTTGGGGCATGTCATCTCCAAGAGAGGAATGGAGGTTGACCCTGCCAAGGTGGACGTGATCAGACGACTCCAGCCACCAACCAACGTACGGCAGTTGCGGTCGTTCCTCGGGCATGTCGGATTTTATCGGAGATTTATAAAGGATTTTTCTAAGATTGCCCGACCGCTAACTGAGCTTTTAGGCAAAGACGCGGAGTTTATTGTCGATCACAAGTGTCTTGATGCCTTTAAGCGATTACAAGGAATGATCATGGACGCACCCATCTTACAAGCCCCAGATTGGTCTCTCCCTTTTGAGATCATGACGGACGCCTCAGATTATGCTGTTGGGGCTGTATTGGGACAAAGAAGAGATGGCGTCCCGTTTGCAATTCACTACGCAAGCAAAGTGCTTGATCCTGCTCAGCGTAATTATACAGTTACCGAAAAGGAAATGCTTGCGGTAGTGTTTGCCTTGGACAAATTCAGATCTCATTTAATTGGATCCAAGGTAACTGTGTTCACAGACCACACGGCACTACGATATTTGATGGAGAAGAAGGACGCGAAGGCGCGTCTTCTTCGTTGGATTTTACTTCTCCAGGAGTTTGATTTGGACATCCGTGATAAACCTGGAAAGAAGAACGTAGTAGCCGATCATCTCTCTCGTCTCGAAGATCTTAATACTTCCGAGGTATCCCCGATTCGAGACTCCTTCCCTGACGAGTCGATTTTTGTTATCGACTCACTCCCATGGTATGCCAATATCGTGAACTATCTTGTCTCCAAGAAAGTTCCCGAGGATTGGCCCAAGAGCCAAATTGACCGACTAAAGTCGGACGCTAGACACTACCATTGGGAAGATCCGATCCTTTTCTTTGAAGGACCGGATTGTGTCTGGAGACGTTGTATTCCTCAGGAGGAATACCAGAGTGTCCTTTCTTTATGCCATAGCTTAGAGGCAGGAGGACACCACTCGGGGAAGAGGACCGCATGGAAGGTACTTCAATGTGGCTTTTACTGGCCGACTCTGTTTCGCGATGCCACCGCCTTCGCGAAGTCGTGCCCAGTTTGCCAGAGGATGGGAGGAACCGTTGGTTCCAAGGATGAGATGCCAATGCAGCCGGTCATCATTTGTGATGTCTTTGACGCCTGGGGCATCGATTTCATGGGCCCATTCCCTGTCAGCCACGGGTTTGAATACATCCTTCTTGCGGTTGACTATCTGTCCAGATGGGTGGAGGCTATCCCGACCCGAGCCGCAGACAGCAGGACTGTCTGTAAATTTATCAGAGAGCACATAATCTCTAGGTTCGGGATCCCCAAAATGATGATATCAGATGGGGGTAGCCACTTTGTGAATCGGGAGGTGAAGAAACTCCTGAAGGACTACGGCATCGAACACCGTGTCGCTAGTCCGTACCACCCACAAACCAATGGTATGGCTGAGGTGTCGAATAGGGAGGTGAAAACCATATTGCAAAAGCTCGTCCGCCCAGACAGGAAGGACTGGTCTCAGATCTTGGATCAAGTCCTCTGGGCGTATAGGACGGCTTACAAGACACCGTTAGGCACCTCCCCATTCCGAATGGTATTCGGAAAGCCGTGCCATTTGCCCGCAGAGTTAGTGCACAAATCAGAATGGGCAATAAAGAAGGTCAACTGGAACACACACCAAGGCCAGAAACAGAGAGACATGGATCTGAATGAGCTTGTGGAAGTCAGAAACCGAGCATACGACAACAGTGTGGTGTACAAGGACAAGGTAAAGCGTTGGCACGATAGATATGTCAGACGAAAGACCTTTGTTCCTGGACAGAAGGTATGGTTGTTCAATGCCAGGCTGAAGACTTTCCAAGGCAAACTAAAGTCTAAGTGGACGGGACCATTCATTGTCCGAACGGTGCATGATAGTGGATGTGTCGAGATCTCAGATCTCGCAGATGACGCACCAACATTCCTAGTAAATGGGCAGCTGTTGAAGCACTTCGTCGAATCCAATGAACAGTTAGTCCATGTAGAGGAGATTGTATTCATGCACGAGACGGATACAGCAGATACATCTCAAGCCGTGCATGAGACCTTGCAGCAATGAACTCCAGCCATCAGCAGCATCTTCAGAAGATTCAGACCGACTCATTTGTATCTACACCATTCTTCCTGTATATCCTATCCTCTACCTCCACGATTCTAGTAACCCATCCCCACATCATCGAATCATTATCTCGGACTATACTTAGGATGACCAGATCCTAAGTATAAGGGGAAGGGGTCACCCGAGTCGATTCACTGTACATTCTCCAGATCACATTGGTCCTTATACTCATTTCCTACCTATACTTAGGCTGACCAGAGCCTAAGTATAGGGGGGACCGATGCCCACCGTATATATTCATTTATTTCTCCTCTTAACCTCGTCCGCCCCATTTCTGATCTTCTTCTACACTTAGGCTGCCAGAGCCTAAGTATAGGGGGGCGAGACGACTTCTATACTTACTATTTCTTTTTGGCTCTCCTACGCTTAGCACGAGCTATGTCTTTTCCTCGCTCTTTGTGCTCTGAGGACATAGCACACGCTAAGTATAGGGAGGCGTGTATATATTACATATATACTTTACCCATAGCTCGTACTTTCGCGTACTGTTGTATATATTTTGCAATAATTACGGGTGGGTAAACAAAATTTTTTTTTGTTGGTATACTTGTATAATATGTACTATATGTATAATACTTGTATAAAAAGTTGTAAAATTCTTGTAAAACATACTTTTGTAAAATTTGTTGTAAAAAAATTGTTGTATACCAGAAAAATAAAACAAAAAGGCTTCTTATTTACTCTTGCACATCATCTCTGCGTAAAGAGTCTTGCATCTTCATAGCATGACATCTCATCTCATCTGCATATTTCTGCATATGCAAAGTGAAAAGCTAGTGGGTTCGGAACCAAGTTATGAGTAGATATTGAGGATGGACTTGATTTGACCTTAATCCACCTAATTTCAGAGGAACCTTATAGGAACTGGAGTTAAGATTTCTCAGGTCAAGAGACTTAATTCTTTGAGTCCGCAGGTCTATGTTCACATGTCATCTTGACTAGTCTAAGTAGAATATCTCGTGCATACGCAGGATTCTTTTAGATAATGACCTAACTTGGACAAGCACAATGCACATAGCTCTTCATTGATGAGGTGTTGAGGAAGTAGTTTTCTTTGGCTTGGGGTAGCATATGAGGGTAGTACTTCTAGGCGGAACCTCTCTTCTTCTTCTAGTGAAGGAAGTGCGTCTCAACTTGGTCTAGTGGTGATGAAGGCTAAGGACGGGATGCTGTGGGTTGCAATAATGCTTCAAAAGAGGGATAGTCTACTGGCTCAAGAGGAAAAACTCCTGATGTATATGCTGCACCTTGAATATAGTTCCAAAAAAAAAAAAAAAAAAAAAATTGCAAGAAAGAACTCCAAAAAAATCAGACAGGTCCAAGAAAAAGAATAATACCTGTCGGAGTATGTATATTAGCAAGGAAAATGCAGCTGGATGACTTGGCTACACTGGTCAGGCATCCCGGGATAGGTGGCTACACTGGCCACCGTCCATTCTTTTCTCTACCCCCTCCTCTTGAGTTGGTCGCACTTGAACTTAGAAGGGAATACCCCGCTCCTCGAGGAAAGAGTTACTGGACCAGGTTATTGAGTTACCTTGTTAGAGGAGGCTGGTTCCGAGTCATTTCTGATATGGAGAGCTAAAACCTCACTTACACAGTACAAGTAAGAATCATAGTCATCAGAAATTTGCGTTTGAGGAATTATTCTGACCTGACTATTAAGGCGTCTTGAATAGAAGACTTGTGGAACTTGAAGTCTGTTAGGTCTTAAGTTCAGGTCCAAATAAGGTTCCGCCACACAATTAATCCAAAGGTCGAGTCAGGCTCCATTTTCAACTTTTGTTCATGACCTTGGTGTGGAACCCAAAATCATTTCACTCTTGCATTTCATTTAGTTGCTCGGGGACGAGCAAGGTTTAAGTATAGGGGGTTGATGAATCTGTGATTCATCACATCAAAAGTCAAAAATAGAGCCTTGTTCCCGAGAAAATAGAGGCATATTTCCTTTTATCCTGCATAAATAACACTCATGCATACATCCATAATTCATGCATTTTAGTAGCTCATCTGCATTTAAATAAGAAGCCAAAAATCCCCTGTACAATATCCCTTCATCAAATAAACTCTTCTTTATAATATATGTATATACTCCTTAATAATATAGGGAAGAAAGCCACAAATCACCCTTGTAAAATAGCCTAAATACCCTGAGCACCCTTGTACATTAAAACACACATAAAGCCCGCATACAGACTCCTACTTAGGTCTACTCACTATTAGAATACTACATATCAAAAGACCTTCAAAATAAAACTAATTTCATTGAAATTGGAGCTTGTATGAGGAACTTGGGTTTTTGGGTCATTTTGTATACTACCTATGTATATTTATGTATCTTTGTATTTATGTACCATGTTTGACCTCATCTCCGTCTTTGGTCAACATGAAACTTATAGATCTCATCAAGATCTACAACTTTCATGTTTTGAGTTTTTCCAAATTCGGCCTCCTCCTCTTTCTACACGTGTTTTCCCCTTCAACCATTTACAGCAGGCCACGTGGCGCCCTCTGATTGCGCCACGCGGCCCGCTGACCTTTGTCTGGTCCGCCTGCGATTCCCACCGTTGGATCGCGCTTCAGATCCAACGGCCCAGACCCGACCACGTGCGCGCACTCCCTCAGCCATCAGATCCACCAGCTCCTCATCTCCACCGTCCCTTAGCGCCGCGCTCTCAGCGAGCCACGTGGCGGCATCTACGCCGCTCGATCACGCCTCCGATCCTCTCATCACAGTGCGCCACGCGTCACCTCTTGAACCCTTAGATCGCATCACCAGATCTAATCACGCCCGCTCACTTTGCGCTTCGATCTGGCCGTCGGATCACAAGATCCAACGGCCAGGACTTCGTCCCCTACCTCGGGCACCCCCTCTCTCCCACGATCTCCGCCTTGCGGGAGAGGCTGCCCCTTCCTATTCTTGGCCGCACTCCAGCCAACCTCGCCGGCCACTGACCACCCCACGATCATCCCCACTCATCCCTCTCCCTCGCCAGCTCCCTCGCACACCACCATCTCCGCCACACTCGCCCCACGACAGCCATGAACTTCGCCACTCACCCAGCTCTGCCGTCACCTTCCTCCTATAAATACTCGCCCTCCGGCCACCTTCATCGCCATCCGCCACTCCAGAGAGGAACCTAGAGCTCGGAGCTCTCGATTGGTGACAGGAATTGAGGGATTCCTTGAGCGAAGACGGCCCTTCTTCTCCGGCGAGATCCACGGTGCACCGCCGTGTCGCAGCCGCCCTCCGAGTAGCTGCACGAGCTCGAGGCTTTACCGACCTCTGGAGCGACGACCTGGAGCTCAAGACTGAGCCCCAAACCCCAGGTAACCTCCTCCATTTCTTCTCCGATCATCTTCTTCGTTTTCCTTGATCTTCTCTGCATTTATTCGCCGTCCACGGACATCTCCTCGCCTCCTCGACACTCCGACGAGCTCCGCGACGGAGCTCTCATCCTCGCTGACCCCTCCGCATCGCCGTTCACTCCACAACAACCACCATCGACCTGCAAGCTCCGCCACCTGGCCGGAGCTCTGTCACCCGACCACTCCCTTCTCCGCAGGCCTCACAGTTCACTTCACCTTCTCCACAATCACACGCACAAGCTTCGGCTATTCTTCTAACCTCTGCAGGTACCCGATCCATCATTGGCCGGAGCCTCGTCGGAGCTCTCCTCGAGCTTCATCGATCAGGAGCTCCAGCCCTCCTCCAGCCATCCAGAGACCACCGGAGGCTTCGCCGTCCTCTTCCGAGTCTTCCGAGCTAGGTGGGAGCTGACGAAGCTCACCACCGGAGCCTGGCAGTCGAGGCGGAGCTCAGCAGCCCTCACCGGAGCGCAGCCATCTCCTCCGCAGGCGGCGGAGGCCCGTTGAAGGAGAAGGAGCAGCAGCCGTTCGATCCTCAGATCGAACGGCCCTCGTCCCGCCACGCGTACCATTACCGCCATCGTTCTCGACCGTCGATCTCACCGCGGATCAGACGCTTAATCCGCTGCCACGCGTCTTCACCGCCCACCCTTGGATCAATCTTGATCCAAGGGCCTTCAGGCCGCCACGTAGCCCTATCCGAGCCTCGGCATCCAAGCCTAGGCTCGGGTACTCCGAAGCTGATCCGAAGCAAACCCGAGCCTCCGAAGCCCTCCGAACCTAGGCCGCCCCACGTGAGGAGCACGTGCGGCCTGGGTTAATTGCACCCACACCCCTGGAGGTTTCAAGAATTGCAGAAAGGTCCCTGTGAAGCAGACATCACGTGAGGCGCACGTGATTCGTGGAGAAATTGCATAGAAGTCCTGCATAGTATAGGTAATTGCATTTTAGTCCCTGTCAGCACGTTTATTTATTGAAATTTTATTTTCCAGTATTGCATTTATACCCTTGTGTTTGCACGTGTCCATAGCATGCATTTTTCATCATTTTGACATTCTAAAAATTGCAAGTTGTTGAGAATCTTGTCCTCTATCTTTCTGTACACGTGTTTGATTGTTGTTGGCTTCATTGAATTTTCAATAAATTAATTGGTTCATTTGTGACATATTTTGCCCAGTGATGCCTCTTGATTTTTAATTAAATATCAGTGCCTTCAAAAATCACCAAAAATTCACAGTAGCTTAAGGACATTATTTTTGACACTCCATAAAAATTTCATGTCATTTGCACGCATAACGAGGCCTGAATAAATAGTTGAGTGATTTCCTTTAAATAATTTTAATTAATTCATTTCACAGTGGATTTTGGTTCTGTTAATTTTCCTAGGTCCCTAATAATTAGACCTTCCTAGGATAATTTTAGTTCTTGGAGAAATTGTGGTTTGATATTTATTAAAAATTAAACACTGAAAATCACTCTGTCTGTTTAGTTAATTCACAGAAAATTTATTTTGAGTCGAAAAATTCCAAAAAAATTAGTGTAGCTTAATTTCATTCCATTTCATAATCTGACCAAGTTTCATAATTTTTGGACTTCATTTGATATCTTAAATTGATTAAATCTCAACTTGGCTGGATTTTTGCATGTGTCTGCATTGAAAATTAAAAATACCAAAAACATTGTTCCCCGAATATCAAACACTTGTAAATTGTTGTAATCAACCTAAGGAGACAGTTGCCTCCCTGAGATCGACCTTGGACTTCACCAAGTAAAAAAATATCACTGCTTAAAATTGACCCGAAATCTGTCTTAAGTGGTTTTTGATTAACCTCCTGTATCCGACTGCAACGAACACATAAAATTGATTTGGACCATTAATTTGCCCGAATTAACTAAGGGTGCGGGAGCGATCATCACCTATTGGGAGGAGTGGACGGCCACCAATTCCATAAAGGAATTGGTGCCGCCCCCCTCTTCCCATATGGGGAGGGCAATCCCATGGATTCCCATGGGATTGCATATCTCCTTGTTTTTCTCTCAACTTATTTTCCAACAATTATTCACCCAAAAATAATTCTCAATTAATTTTGGGAATATTGCAATCTTGACATTGGAATATTGTGAATCACATTCACAACCCAAAACAAAATGTAATTTACATTTTCAATTAATTAAACAATGTGTATCCAATACACATTAATAATTAATCTACTAATATAAATTATATTTAACTCTATCTAATACATTATAAATCACATTTATAATATATTATGAATAATTGGATATTACTATCCACATTATTCTTATCCTTGATAATTAAATCATATTTAATCATCTTGGATATCTTTATCTCATGTGTTCAAATAATATGAATCACATTCACATTATTCACATCTTTGATAATCAAATCACATTTAATTATCTAAGATAACTCTCCTTATAATAAGAATCAAATTCATATTATTCATGATAATTAAATCATATTTAATTATCCTTTTTCTCAATGCTCGGATACATATATCAACAATAGAATTATCCATGAACTCTTTCAAGGATAATGCGCTTTTTCCGCGAATACTTGGAGATAAGGACAGGGCGATTGTATTGTTCCACGTATAGTGACATGGATATTGAGATCACATCTCAAATCCAGATCTCGGGCCTCCCATAGATGCTTGATTAAATCAAGACCGCAAATCTAATCTTCTCATTGAATCTGAATCACATTCAGATCAATGTCCAACATTTGGACTAAGATCAGATTACTTCTCTACTGAGAGGAGTCACTAAAATCCAGACCCGTTTCATCACTCCCTAGGAATGGAAGCGTCATGGTTATACAACCGTTTATGATCACATCACCCTCAGGTATTCCTAACACCTGTACATCCTGCATACTGGAAGACTCAGAATAAACCAGAAGTATTAGATCAACTTTACACTGTCTACTTCAGGGTTTTATCAGTAAGTTTCTCATTCGATCATTGGGAGTCGGTATCGATCATATACTTTCCAAAAGCATATATCATACCTAGGTCTTGATCATATACTTTCCAAAAGTATATATCAAACCTACAAATTCAGTCAAGCTTCCAAAGCGAGACGACCGTGCGCACGGAGTTTGATTCTTCCCAACATCTCATGAGTGAGCTCATGTCTTCCGGTTCAGTAGTGAACCTGTATGATCCCTTTGAGAGATCGTATTACTCATATGCCCTTATATGCACACCAGCGCGCCGGTGTATAGACCTTGATTAGTCATCAACCTATTGGTCTGCCAAATGTACATACTCAGACATATAGTAACACACCTGTCTCCGGTCAGAGGATGTGTGCCTATATCATGACAGCATATGATATAGGACTTTGGTTATCTCGATCTCGTTAAGTCAACTCTTTGACCTAACTTATCTGACACCTCAGAATCTCCATTCCTATGCAGAGGACCTGCATCAAGAGGTCGGTCAGATATCAGCCTAACTGAGAAAGGATTGCCATCTCCTACTCAGGCTGGAGATCATCTCTTAATAATCATTTGACGGTGCTTGATGAGTCCTCAATCTAACTCATTAGATATTCATCTAAGCACCAGCCTCTATGATTCAATAATTGAATCAACAGCTGTATGATCATTAAGATGGCCATGGTACATAACCCTAATTGTACTAAGGGACCTATTATGCAAATTATGTATTCTTTATTTCAGATCAAGGAGTGAATTGCAACAACATTTATTGCATAATGGCTCGCCGTGGGCTCGCATTTCCAACAGTTTCACATACCCAGGACCAGGAGATGGCGCCAAAAACTCCAATTCCTGCTCAGGTTCAGGACAACCCAAATAGCCTAAATCAGAGTCAGCATCGACCACGCAATCAGGTATACTATTTAGACTATTCTCTATCTGAACACGAGATCCTTTCGTACGATAATGTGAATCATATGTCCCTCAGGATCGGAAGGACCTTGACCATACTTTATCGGGCGTGGACACATGAGGAAGACGCCGCCAAGTCTCTACTGAGGATAACTTGGAGGCAGAGGAGCAGCATCACCATCACCATCACCAACAGAATAAGAGGATTTCCATGTCCTCAAAGCATCATGGAAAGAAGAAGGAGATGAGCACTAGCAGTGAATCTGGCAAAATAGATGAGGAGCCTGCACGTCCATCTGATGAGGACACTCCAGAAGTCACGGTAGATGCATCACCTGTTTCTCCACATGAATTTCTTTTTCATCTGATTCAGTGTCAGAGTCAAAGTCCTGTACAAAACTCAGTTTCCCATTTGAATGAGAATCTTTCAGTTTCAGAATCTGAGTTCGCATCAATAATACCTTTCCCCCATGCCTTTAAGTGTGAGAAGAAGAAAACAAAAAAATCCAAAAAGATGAACCTGAGATGGCAGAGTTCTGCAACAAATACACCAAGGTCACAATCCCTTTTGAAAGGTATGTGGACATGACACCTGCATTTCAGAAGTACCTTAAGATGAGATGCACACCTACTAGTGTCAGCAGGAAAACCAAAAGCCGTGTTGAGAAGCATGTTTTGTCAGTAGCCACTACTTGCGCCATCAAGAATGCATTTCCAAGGAAGCGAAGGGACATGGGTGCCCTTTATGTGGTGAGTCATGTCGATGACACTGCATTTGCACACACTCTCCTAGATAATGTGAATCATATGTCCCTCAGGATCAGAAGGACCGTGACCGTACTTTATCGAGCGCGGACACATGAGGAAGATGCCACCAAGTCTCTACTGAGGAGAGCTTGGAGGCAGAGGAGCATCATCACCATCACCATCACCAACAGAATAAGAGGATTTCCATGTCCTCAAAGCATCATGGAAAGAAGAAGGAGAGGAGCACTAGCAGTGAATCTGGCAAAATAGATGAGGAGCCTGCACCTCCATCTGATGAGGACACTCCAGAAGTCGCAGTAGATGCATCACCTGTATCGCCTCATGAATTTCTTTTTCATCTGATTCCGTGTCAGAGTCAAAGTCCTGTATAAAACTCAGTTTCCCGTTTGAATGAGAATCTTTCAGTTTCTGAATCTGAGTTAGCATCAATAATCCCTTTCCCCATGCCTTTAAGTGTGAGAAGAAGAAAACAAAAAAAATCCAAAAAGATGAACCTGAGATGGCAGAGTTCTGCAGCAAATACACCAAGGTCACAATCCCTTTTGAAAGGTATGTGGACATGACACCTGCATTTCAGAAGTACCTTAAGATGAGATGCACACCTACTAGGGTCAGCAGGAAAACCAAAAGCCGTGTTGAGAAGCATGTTTTGTCAGTAGCCACTACTTGCGCCATCAAGAATGCATTTCCAAGGAAGCGAAGGGACATGGGTGCCCTTTATGTGGTGAGTTCATGTAGACACTGTTGGGCCATGGAGACAGAACCCAGGTAGCACCGATGAGTCCCTTTCTGCTGGAGAGAATCTTGTGCATGAGAAAGTTTACGAGATCCTTGGGAACGAGTACAACACAAATCACACAGAGAATGAACCCCCCTACATCTTCGATGACGTAGAGGCCCATCTGGGCCTGTCAGTCCTCCCCTCATTAGGACAATCAGAAGATGAGGATGATGAGTCGGGCGTGGCTTTCACCGATTGCTTGGATATTTTTGACGATTCGACTCCAGAATAGAATGAGTTGGTGGCAGTAACTTCAAAGACAGATCCAGCCACTACCAGCACAGAGTTAGAATTGATTGAGCCAGACTTCCTTGATGACCACACCTTACCTGATCTCAAACCATTACCCACAACTCTCAAGTACACCTTCCTCGCAGGACAAGAGAGGAAATTTCTGATCATCATCAGTTCATGATTGACCAAGGAGCATGAATCTCGCTTGCTAGAGATCCTGGAGAAAAAACGCAAGGCGATAGGCTAGAGCATCTCCGATCTCCATGGGATAAATCCCGCTCTGTGTTCGCACCATATCTACCTGGAGAACGAAGCTAAACCCTTTCGTGAATTCCAATGTAGGTTGAATCCAAATTTACGAGAGGTGTGAAGAAGGATATTGAGAAATGGTGTGACGCATTTTTCATTTACCCCATCTCTGATTACAAGTGGGTGGAACCTTTTCATGTTGTCCCGAAAAAGTCGGGAATTCGGACGACCACCGATGAGGATGGAGAGGAGATCGTGACATGAGTACCCACGTCGTGGCATGTCTGTGTGGATTACAGACGCTTGAATTTCGCGACGAAGAAGGATCATTTTCCCCTATCATTTATTTATCAGATCTTAGAAATATTAGCAGGAAAGGAATTCTTCTACTTATTAGATGGGTTCTCGGGTTACAACCAAGTATCTATCGCTCCTGAGGACTAGGAGAAAACCACGTTCACATGTCCCTTTGGTACCTATGCTTTCAGGAACATGCCCTTTAGGTTATGCAATGCTCCCGGAACATTTCAAAGATGCATGATTGCAGTATTCGCCGAGATGGTTGGTGAATTCCTGGTAGTCTTCATGGATGACTTCTCGGTCCACGGTGATTCCTTCAATTCTTGTCCTAGAAATCTGGACCGAGTCCTCAAAAGATGTTGTGAGGTTAATCTGGTGCTCTCCTGGGAGAAAAGTCACTTCATGGTGACAGAGGGCATTGTGTTGGGGCATGTCATCTCCAAGAGAGGAATGAAGGTTGACCATGCCAAGGTGGACGTGATCAGACGACTCCAGCCACCAACAAACATAAAATAGTTGCTGTCATTGCTCGAGCATGTCGGATTTTATCGGAGATTTATCAAAGATTTTTTCAAAGATCGCCCGACCGCTAACTGAGCTTTTAAGTAAAGACGTGGAGTTTATTGTTGATCATAAATGTCTTGAGGCCTTTAAGCAACTTCAAGGGATGATCATGGATGCCCCGATCCTACAAGCCCTAGATTGGTCTCTTCCTTATGAGATCATGCGGATGCCTCAGATTTTGTTGTTGGGGCCATATTAGTACAGAGGCGGGACAGTATCCCATTTTCTATACACTACGCAAGCAAAGTACTTGATACCTCTTAGCATAACTATACAGTTACTGAAAAGGACATGCTTGTGGTAGTGTTCGCCTTGGATAAATTCAGATCTCATCTTTACCGGATCTAAGGTAATTGTGTTTTCAGATCATACAGCACTACGGTACCTAATGGACAAGAAGGACATGAAGGCACGTCTTCTTAGGTGGATTTTACTCATCCAGAAGTTTGATTTGGACATTGGAGATAAACCTGGAAAGAAGAACGTAGTGGTTGATCACCTCTCCCGTCTCGAAATTCTGGATACTTCTAATGATACACCTATTCGAGACTCCTTCCCGGACGAGTCGGTTTTTGTTATCGACTTACTCCCATGGTACACCAACATTGTGAACTATCTTGTCTCCAAGAAAGTTCATGAAGATTGGCCCAAGAGCCACATAGACCGACTCAAGTCGAATGCGAGACATTACCATTGGGAGGATCCGATCCTTTTCTTTGAAGGACCGGATTGTGTCTGGAGGAGGTGTATTCCTCAGGAGGAATATCAGAGTGTCTTTCTGCCATAGTCTGGAGGTAGGAGGACATCACTCCGGGAAGAGGACCGCATGGAAGGTACTACAATGTGGCTTATACTGGCCGACTCTGTTTCGCGATGCGCTCACCTTTGCGAAGTCGTGCCCAATCTGCCAGTGAATGGGAGGAACCGTTGGTTCCAAGGATGAGATGCCAATGCAGCCTGCCATCACTTGTGATGTCTTTGACGCCTAGGGCATCGACTTCACGGGTCCATTCCCGGTTAGCCATGGTTTCGAATATATCCTTCTTGCGGTGGATTATCTGCCAAGGTGGGTGTAGGCTATCCCGACCCAAGCCACAAACAGTAGAACCGTCTATAAATTTATTAGAAATCACATCATCTCTAGGTTCAGGATCTCCAAAGTGTTGATATCCGATAGGGGTAGCCATTTTGTGAATAGAGACGTGAAGAAACTCTTAAAGTATTACGGCATCGAAAACCGTGTCGCTAGTCCTTACCACCCACAGACCAATGGCATGGCATAGGTGTCGAATAGGGAGGTTAAGACCATATTGCAGAAGCTTGTCCGCCCAGACAAGAAGGATTGGTCTCAGATCTTGGGTCAGGTCCTTTGGATCAGGTCCTTTGGACTTATAGGATAGCTTACAAGACACCTTTAGGAACCGCCCCATTCAGAATGGTATTTGGGATGCCGTGCCATTTGCCACGGAATTAGTGCATCAATCCAAATGGGAAATCAAGAAGGTCAATTGGAACACACACCTAGGGCAAAAACAGAGAGAAATGGATCTGAATGAACTTGTGGAGATCAGAAACCGAGCATATGACTACAGTTTGGTGTACAAGGACAAGGTAAAGTGTTATCACGATAGATTTATCAGATGAAAGACCTTTGTTCCTGGACATAAGGTATGGTTGTTCAATGCGAGGCTGAAGGTTTTCCAAGGTAAGCTTAAATACAAGTCAACGAGTCCATTCATAGTCCATGCTGTGCATTAGTGGATGTGTAGAGATCTCAGATCTTACAGATGAAGCACATACATCCGTAGTTAATGGACAACCGCTGAAACACTTTGTCAAACCTAATGAACAATTAGTCCGTGTTGAGGAGATTGTTTTCATGTGTGAGGATGACTCAGACACGCACATAAAGCTGCATTGAGACCTCACAACAGTGAGCTCTCGCCATCAGCAACATCGAAAAGATTCAGATCGTGATCCTTGTATATACTCGCCTTTTTTGTATATATTTTCTTTCCCTGTCTCCCCAGTGACTCCAATCACTCAACCCGTCTCCATATCTTTTCATTTTATGACTATACATAGGATGACCAGATCCTAAGTATAGGGGGAGGGTGACCCGAGTCTCTAAATCATTCGTCGTACATTCTCCAGATCTCATCGGTTCCTACACTCACTCATGTCCTATACTTAGGCTGACCTAAGCCTAAGTATAGGGGGGACCGATGCCCGCCATCTATATACTCATCCCTTTACCTTCTTAACCTCGCCCTCCCAATTTTTGATCTTCTTCTACACTTATGCTGCCGGAACCTAAGTATAGGGGGCGGGTCGACTTCTATACATTTTGTTTTTTAGATCTTCTTCGCATAGCACAAGCTATGTATTCTTCCTCATTTTTGTACTTTGAGGAAATAGCACACGCTAAGTATAGGGAGGTGTGTATATATTATATATACTTTACCCATATCTCGTACTTTCACATATTTTTGAATATACTATACAATAATTACAGGGTGGGTAAAAATTGATATTTTTTTGTAAAATACATGTATATTTGTAATACTCTTATATAATTTTTACAAAAAAATCAAAATCGAAGGCTTCTTATTTACTCTTGCATATCGTCCTTGCATTTAAAAAAGAAAAAAAGTGTCTTTCATGGCATTCATCTACATAGCATGTCATCTGCACCTCATCTGCATATCTAGCATATGCAAAGTGAAAAGTTAGTGGGCATGAACCAAATTATGAATAGATGTTGAGGATGGATTTGATTTGACCCTAATCTACCTAATTTCAGAGGAACCATATAGGAAATGGAGTTAAGTTTTCTCAGGTCAAGTGACTTAATTCTTTGAGTCCGCAAGTCTATGTTCACCTGTCATCTTGATTAGTCTAAGTAGAATATTTCATACACATGCATGATTCTTTTAAACAATGACCTAACTAGGACAAGCACTATGCACGTAGCTCTTCATTGATGAAGTGGTGAGGAGGTAGAATCCTTTGGTTCGGAGTAGCACACGGGTGGAAAGATCCGACCTCCTCTAGGGAGGGAAGTGCATCACAACCTAGTCTGGTGATGTTGACATCTAAGGCAGGATGTTGTGGGTTGCAATAATGCTTCAAAAGAGGGATAGTTGACGATTCAAAATTATGCGTGTTAAGAAATATATAAATGTCATGTATTGTCGTTTGCGTAAAAATTAATCTATCATTTCATTGTAGGTGGTAATCGGAATCGGTCAAGAAATAACCACACAAAATATTTGTCAATTTTAATTAATGCGATTTTATGTTTATTTTACTTGGGCAAGTCCCAAGGTAGAATACAAGGAGGCAAAGGAACATCCTAGAATTATGTCTATCAAAATTTGTATGTGGTTTTCGAGGCGGTCTTTTTTTGTAAATTTTAATGCAATAAAGGATGCAAAATGCAGATTCGGCCTATTTTAGGGACTAAAATGTAAATTACACTCAAACGATGTTCGAAAAATACAAAACATGGCCAAGATGCAAATTATGATGAAATGAATGCATTGTATTTTTTTTGGAATTTTTGGATGCAAGATGAGTTTTTTTATAAATTTTTAAATGCAAACAAAATGAATTTCAATATTTATTTATAATAGATATTAAACCTAATTAATTTTAAGGGATAAAATTATCTAAGATCTATCACTAGGTAATAGATCTTAGAAAAATCCTAAACCTTGAAAATAAGATTTAATACCTATTAAAAAAATTAAATATTGAAATATGAAAAATGATTTTTACAGGACAAACTATGCATGCAAATGCAATTCTTTTTAGGCACAATGTTAAACACAATTAAATCTACAATCAATGATTTTTCGGGAATTTTTAGAGTAATGGTTAATCAATTATAAATTTCAGAGCATGAAATGGGAAAAATATGCAAATTTCCAATAAAACAATTAATTCTTAATTAACCATTGATCATAAAAATGTCCACAATATGTCAAGATGTAGAGAATTAAATGCGGAACAAAATGCTATTTTTGTTAAATAAAACAGTGCAATGTAGAGGTCTAAAACTGTAGGGGAGTACAGGGGTACCAATGCAATATTTAAATAATTAAAAATAAATAAAAAAATGCAGTGGGGGACCTAGATGTAATTACCGAGAACTTTGGGGTAATGTCTGCAAAATGACCAATCGGTCACATGCCAAGCACGTGACCTGGGTCGGTGGGGGACTGTGTGCAAAAAGGAGAACCTCCGGGGCCTGCTAGCAATTTACCCAGAGGGTCGCGTGCGCAACACATGACCCCTTGGGCTGACGTTCGGCTGACGTCGTTCCCCCGCCCTACGTGCGCGGCACGTGGCGGGTGCCTCGGGCCCTGATCCCGGCCGGCAAGGCTGGGATGCAGAGGAGGGTCGGTGTCGCGGCAGTTACGGAGCTCGGCCAGGGCAGAAGGTTGGCGGAGAGTGGCCGGGGATCGGGCTTGGCTCCTGGTGATGCGGAGGCCACTGGACGAAGGGAGGCTCCTAGAGATGCCAGAGAAGAAGTCGAAGGGGAGCCATTGGTGGTGGTTGTCGGAGGCGAAGCCGGTGGTTAAGATGATAGATCTTGCAGCGACGTTGTTGACGTAATGGTGGAGTTGGTCGTGGTTGGAGAAGATGGCCGAAGTTGTCGAGGCATTGCTGGGGAAGGGCGAAGTTGTCGAAGTCGTAGGCTCGACGGCTGACGCAGGAGGCAGGAGCTAAGGTAGGTCGCCACCGGGGGGTGTCACATCTGCAACGAGGGGCGTGGCCCTTGGATCTCGCCGGCGAGGGCCACGCGAAGCTGTCACCTCCGAAGGGAGAAATCAAGCGCTGATCGGGGGATGCTTGTTTCGGAGGCGGCGATTCATTTAAATAGCCGAGGCATGGGCTGCCGGAGATGGTAAAAAAATTGGGACGGAGCGGATTGGGGATTGACGAGATTCGCTGGGAGGAATAGTTTTGGTGGAGATCAGAGGGGATTGGCGAGTATAGGAGATGGTGGGGATCGTTGGGCGGTGCGAGATTCACGGTGGAGGAATTGGGAATTGACGGCGAGATTTGGGGGGCGACGGGCGGTGAGAACGAAGCAGGAGGTTGATGAAGGGGTCGGGTCGTCCGATCGGCCGAGATCGGGCGGCCAGGCGGTTGATGCATGTCAGCTGGGGATTAAAAGGAGAAAGGCACGTGCGTTGCGCGTGCCTGGGAGGCACGTGCCACGCACGTGAACTGGTTTTATAAATTTTTTTATATAAAAAATGAATAATAAAACCTCAAAAAATGGCTGACACGTGGTGGCTCCAGGAGCTGCCACGTGTCAGCACCACAAAAATTCGAAAAATAAATACTTTGTAAAATCTAAAATAAATTGCAAACAACCTCGGATCGAGAAAGTTTCTTCAAAAAAATTGCTCTTCTCGATGAGATCTACAACTTTTATGAAGGCGTCAAAACCAAAATCGATCAATTGCACAAAGTTATATTTTTGGGGTATCCCATGTACATAGAAAACCTAGATTTTTGGGTTTTATAATTTTTTTGTCATTTTTAAACCAGATAAAAATCCGGAAAAAATATGGTAAAATCATAAATATATATTTACACATTAAATTCATTTTTTTTGGATTTTTATTAATTAAGAAAAAAAGAAATAAAATAAAATATGAAAAAGACCAATTTTGCACATTTTGTAAGTGAAGACTCGGACCTAATTTGTTTCTTTGATTTCAAGCTCAATTTGGATTTGGATTTTTGCGCATTTTAATAAAAATTTTATCAAAGAAGACAAATGAAAAAGAAATCAACTCAAATAGGTTAAGTATATACATAAAATAATAGGTCAAAAACCGCTAAATACAAAATGTACAAAAGAGGATCGAAACTCAACTTTCACAAATGAGCTCCAATTCACTTGAACTTGGTCTTGTTTTGAAGGTAATTGAATGTACATTAGTTCAAAAGTGAGTAGGATTAAAAAGGACACTGGATGAGGAAGATATGAGGTTTTTAGTCCAAAAATCCTAAAACTAGGGTTTCGGTTTTTGGTCCACTTATTTGGGTTAGTGATTTTTTTGTATTTTTCATGTATTCTTGTTAGTGATATGTACACAGTGGAGGTGTTTTGGGTCATTCGGAGTTAGCATGAATTAGATAAAAATGAGGGAAGTTAGGCTATTTACAGGTCAATTTTTGCTGGATTTTTTGCTTCTTATTTTGTGCAGAAATTAGTGCTAAAATGCAATTCTTATTAAAACATGCATGAATGCTAATTATGCTGAATAAATGCAGAAATACCGATGATTTTGAGAGATTTGAGCTTAATTAATGAGATTTAGAGTGATGAATCTGAGATTTATCATCTCCCTTCACTTAAACCATGCTCGTCCTGAGCATCAAAAGAAATCCCATGAGGTGAATGAGATTGGGTTCCATACCAAGACCAAGAGCTGAAGGTGAAAATGAAACTAAACTCGACCGTTGGATTATTAGTTTAGCGGATCTTCTATGAGACTTAGAATTTCCAAATCAACAGCCTTCAAGTTCTACAAATCATTGTCACAGTTTCGGCTCAGAAGTCATCTTAGATCAATCCTCTTCCCAAAGCATACCCTATGAACATTGAACAATCGACTCTGTGTGTGAAAGGTTTTAGCTCTTCCCATCCAGAATGCCAGACTACCATGCTCATCTCCTCTCCAGTAACTCGTCCTCGGGGAGTCAGGTATTTCCTTCTAAGGTCTGTCGTGCTATGTTCACAATCGAATCGGGGGAGAAGTTGGAAGAAGGAGAAAAGAACTAGAGGGTGGCCAGTGTAGTCACCTCTCCTTGTGAAGCTGGCCAGTGTAGCCGAGTCTCCACCAAGATCTGCAGGTTTTCTTTGAAGCTTGGACCTTTTCGGTCAGATATTTATTTGGTAGAATGCTTCTTTGTATTTGAAATTTTTGGTGGTTCTGCTTGGATCTTGTTGTGCCCCTACGGATATAGAATCGTTTTGTTTCCGTACATTTTTTGGGGTCTTAGAAAAAATTGTGCCCAGCCGTCCATCCCTTTTCCGAAGCTTTATTTCAACCCGTACTCTGGTCTTTAAATTTCCACGCTACCAGAAAAGAAACTCACACAGTCTTCCAACATCCCGTATGAGTTGAGCTAAGTGCATAGTGTGAGAGTACAAATTTATTCCCTATTCTAGAGTTGTGTCCAGAATGAAGAGACCAGGTTAGACACTAAGAGTCAAACGTTGCACATTGTCATGTGGAACTCAAAGAATTATGTCTAAGATCTGAAGCTTCTAAAATCCTATTTCTTGGTGAAGTTCCTCTTAAAATTAGGTGGATTAAGGTCAAGTCTAGACCATTCCCAGTTTCTGCTCATAGCTTGGTTCAGAACCCAAGGACTTTTCACAGATGCAAATGAATGAAATGCTGGATGAAGTACAGGTGTGTGAAATGCAGACACTTTTTTTGTGATTTTTTATGCAATGGGTTTTTGGTTTTTTTATGAAAAAATGAATAAAAAGCCATTTTTTCAAAATTTTTGGGTTGGTCACAGTTAGTAGCAAAACTCATTTTCTTTTCTTTTGTTTTGTTGTTTTTTTTCAAATTAATTACCCACCTCGTAAATACATATAGACTTACACGAAAGTATGGGATATGGGTAAAATATATACAAAGTATATGTACAGACCCCCTATACTTAGCGAGTACTATGTCCTCAGAGCACAAGAAGCATAAAGAAGACATAGCTCGGGCTAAGCGTAAGAGAGTGAAAAGGAAAAGAAAAAGAATAAGATATACAGGTCCGCCCCTTATACTTAGAGTGTGAACAGTCTAGGTATAGAAGAAGAGCGGAAAAAATGAAGCGGTCAGGATATGTGGATGAAGAGAGTATATACAAATGGGCATCGGTTCCCCCTATACTTAGGCTCTGGTCAGCCTAAGTATGGAAGAAGGGTAGAAATGAGGTGATCGTGAGATGGGGAAAATGGTATATACAATGGCATCGGTCCCCCCTATACTTAGGCCTTGGCCTAAGTAGAGGAAGAAGTTGTACAAGGAGACCGATGTGGTCTAGAGGGAGGGTGGGTAGCCGATGATTAAGGCGGTTTTCGGCTGATCTTTTTGTGAGCCTGCGGTAGGAGAACGTAATGACGAGACGGAGATGAAGCATATGATTCCCAACTATTATTAGTGTCATCCTCAGAAAAATCATGATGGATAGTAGATGAAGTGTTTGAGTCAGATGAAAGATATCCATCATCACAATTATCCTCAGAGGAATAGTATTTGAAAGTGGACATACTCCAAATATTCTGGTCTTTTTGTTTCTTTAGTTGTTTTCTCAGAATTTGTTCCTTCTTGGGACTAAGTGGTTTGTCCTCGGATGAATACTCGGAAGCACCGGTCTCAGTCAGCTCATAAGAAATAAATTAGTGTACTTGATGAGGGAAGGAGCATCAGCTTTGGATGAATAGTATTTAGGAATGGGAGTTGTCCAATGAGAGCTGAATTTTGGATCCTTGCGAAGATATGGTTTCAGAACTGCCGAACAGACTTCACTCATGTAGATTACCTTTTCCGGACCTGATGACGGATCATTAGCTGATTCCTCTTCTGGAAGGTCAAAGGTGACTTTCTTTTTCTTGTTTCGTGAAGGTGTCAATCCACTTGATTATCCAGATGAATAACCAATGGAATTCTTCTCCTTGGTCGGTGTTTGTCCTGCGTGTTTGTTCTTAGTCTTCTGAATGTTGGTGCACTCTTGATTTGGGATGATTTGTTCAAGATATTCAGAGTAGGTTGCCCCAGGGTGCGACCATGCACATGTCTCAGGATCGTAGAAGAAACATTCGTCTATTTTGAGATCTACAAGAATTGAAATACTGGGGAGAGTCTCTGCATGTTCGCTTTCAATTGATTTGACATTGGAGCATTCTTGTGTCGTATTGATGTGGTCAAGGTAGTCAGAATAAGTTGACCCAGGGTGTGACCATGCATAAGTCTCCGGATCATATGATTCATATACTTGATTCTCTATGGTAAGAGCGGCTGGGAATGGAGCAGACGAGAGAGTCTCTAAACCAATAGTCTCATCAACAACTGCTATCTCAGGTGTCGTAGCGGGGTAGGTCTCTTCTACCCCTTCATGATTACAGTTGTCGGGGACTTCATGGGTTGTCTCAGAAAATCGTCATTCCTCAAAGCCTGGGTCAGATTGAAGTGCTTCCAATGCTGTAAAATTGATTTCCCGAGTCTCACAATCAATAATTGCCATAGCAATGCTGAGAATGGTTTTCTGAGAATAATTGGAGACTGGGTGAATTCTCCTTGATGCTCAATATCAATGATCGTGAATTCCACTTTGAGCGAAGCACCTTGGAATGTCATGATGACAGAAATGATTCCTCTCGGCTGCTTTATCGATCGGTCCGCCAAATGAACAATCTCTCGTATCTTCCTGATCGGTCCGAGTTTGGGTTCGTGAAATACAGAGATCGGGAGGATATTGATCGATGAATCGTCATCAACTCGAGCATGGGTGAAAATTGTATATTTGACTATACAGTCAAATCTGGGCAACCGCTTCACTATGCGACTCTTGATTTTTCTCCTCAACACCAAGGAGGAGGCCATTGACAAGATATGTCTTTCAATCTTTGTTCTTATCCTGCCCAACTTTTTCGTCATTAATTTGTCCATACAAATCCTTTAAGGTTGGGGAAGTATTCAATGGCCAGTATAAAGGGAAGTTCAAACATCAATCTTTTTTCCATTACTTCCGGTAAAGTAGGATCCAAATTTTTCAGATATTCTTCAGTCTCAATTTTTATGTATTTTTCATGATTTTGATTTTTTGGGTGTTTTTGAACATTCTAATTTTTTTGGTATTTTCTGTGTGTTGTGGTGATGTGGTGTCTCTTGTAGATGAGAAGGGTCTTTGTGTTCCGAGAAGAAGTCAAATGCATAGTCCTG
This sequence comes from Ottelia alismoides, assembly GCA_037367405.1. NCBI lineage: Eukaryota > Viridiplantae > Streptophyta > Magnoliopsida > Alismatales > Hydrocharitaceae > Ottelia > Ottelia alismoides. The sequence goes on from JAZKJV010007112.1 coordinate 110,738, forward strand.
TCTAGGGGAATAATAAGCAGAAGTGCCACTGTCAGAATCGTCCCTAGATTTCTAGATATCCTCAAAATTGTCAAAATGAGATCCAATCATTTCCTCATTCATTTTTATGTCTGAGCTTCCAGAGAGTGAAATTAGTCGGTCGGCAAATTTTTGAAATCTATCCTCCATTGATTCGAATCTTTTATTTATCCTCAAAATATCATTTTCCAAAGTATTTTCATGATCAATCATGGGAGCAGTCGGGGTGTGTTCTTGTATTTGAGAATCAATAATTTCCTCTTCCATTTTCCTGTATGTTCTAGGAGAAGAGTCTCTATCCAATATATGATCGTTATTTTCTGAAAATTTCTCCTCAAAAATTATGGAAGGAGACTGCTCATATAGTCCATGCATGTGGAGTTGGTCTGAGTAGAGTTTAATCTTTTGATCATGGTTGGTCGGACTTTGATATTATGGAGTCAACATACATGGGTTATGTGTCTCTATGTTGTCAGTCCAGTCCTCTATATGAGCATGTTGATCAAATGAGTGATATTCGGCTTGTTCAATAGGGATTTGATCGTTGCAGTCAATCCAATGCTGATGATTATTAAGTGCATGTCTTTCCACCTGGGTTTGGCTTCTCGGCCAGTCATGAGACTCAAAGGTATTTTGATCTTAAAATGGTTTATTAGAGAGAAACTGAGAATAAGATGGTTCAATCCAGATGGTAGGTGGTCATGTGCGGTCAGATGATTCGAGTCGGAATTCAATGAGGGGGCCGAATTTATTCGCGGGTGAATGTCTCCCGCAAATGTTGGAGGATTATTGAAAGAAGAGGATTTAGTTAATTTGGGCTTAACTGAGACAAATTCATTTTCATAGTATAGCTCTGACAGATTTTCAGATAAATGTCGGTCATTTTTGAAAGAGCTGAAAGGAATGATGGTTTGGCTGGCAATGATTTTCATGATCTAGACGAGGAGAGTTTTTGGACAAAAGTTCCATGATGAGGTTTAAATCAAGAAAGGAGAGAGATGATTGCATGGGATAGTCAAAAGAAATTTTATCAACTGTGTGGCTTTTGATCTTTGATATCGGTACACGTACACCAATGCAAACACAAATCAAACCCCAGGTTCATCAACTCACACAATGAAGCTGTAAGAGTCTGGCTATTATCTTTTCAATTTTAATTGGTGACAAGACAATCTTGAAAAATAATTAAGCGAGCTGTTAGGTGCTGGAAATTTTCTTAATGACTGGCCCGAATTCTTACAACTATTTGCACCTACTTTCAGTTAGTATGGATGTAAGTACATAATGTAAAATGGCTACCCGTGTTACTTGAGGACGGAGCCTTACGCAGTGTGCTCTAAACCACCAACTCTGCTAAGGAAATCCAGACCGTTTACCGGCTACCCCTTAGATCCTCACTGAGAAATAGCTAATCGTTTTTGGTAGAATCAACAGTCAATATGAAAATCTAGGTTTTGTCTCTAGCCTTATATGTCGTCTCTCACTCACTCAGGAAAATAAAACAATCCAAGGTTTGGGTTTCTCTCCCGCAAGAATTCTAGATTTTATGGGTTATTAAGATCGGATGTATTTAGCAATCCCAATTTTAATTAGGTGATCACTGAAGAATTTAAATGAGCACAAATGCACGTCTACCGTTCAGTCCCAATTTCCTTTAGAATTATGTGACAAAACAAGAGGGAGAAGTTCAGGAAAAGCCGATGCATGCGAAAATAATGATGTATGCTCAGTTAGAGTACTTACAATGAATCCTCGCAATCTCCATGTGGGACGAAATACAGAAATTGAAAATTTATTCTAGATGAATGCAAACCGATGAAAAACCGTACCTAACAGAAAGTTCTATTAGCGGGGAAGAATTGAGTTGAATTTGGCTAAATTGAACGATCTAATGCACATCTCAATTAAAGTGCAGTGTGGCTTTAGATCCTACGAGCACAATAAAAAAATTTAGAATGCTCTGAGAGACGTATGTGCAGGTCTATCCTAATTGCCACTCAAGTCGGGCCCCACCCTCAAGGTGAGTGAAACAGGCCACGACACACCACAGAAGAAAGTTAGAGGTCTTTTACACATGCGAGAGTCCAAATGGACATCGTTATAAATGAGCAATTAATTAAAAAAATTAAAATTGCAGAAATAAAATCCTATACTCTACGCTCCCTCACGACTTGACTCGATCTTCAATTAATTGCGGCTTTTCGGAAGTCGGTGAAGATGCGTCGGTTCTTGAAAAACCGCTCCACGTACGCAGGGTACCTCGCAAGAAAAATAAGAGAGATGGTGCAAGAGAGTGACTCAAAAATAAATCAAAAATAAAATAATAAAAATAAATGTTGAAAATGAAATAAAATAAATACAGGAAAAAAGGATTTTACAATGAAAATTCGGGGGTCAGACTACCCGAATGTGGAAAATCGAACAAACATATTTTTAGACAAAAAACTAAGTTGTTTGCCTCCCCGGCAACGGCGCCATATGACGACTCAAAAATTGCACATGTTAATAAATATATAAATGTTTTGTATTGTCGTTCGCTTAAAAATTAATGTATTATTTTGTTGTAGGGGACAATCAGAATCGGTCAAGAAATAACCACATAAAATATTTGTCAATTTTAATTAAAGTGGTTTATGTTTATTTTAATTGGGAAAGTCCCAAGGTCGAACACAAGGAGGCAAAGGAACAACCTAAAATTATGTCTATCAAAATCATGCGCGTTTTTGAGGCGGTCTTTTTTTGTAAATTTTAATGGAATAAAGGATGCAAAATCCAAATTCGGCATATTTTAGGGACTAAAATGTAAATTACACTCAAACGATGTTCGAAAAATACGAAACTTGGCCAAGATGCAAAATATGATGAAATGAATGCACTGTAATTTTTTTTTTGGAATTTTTGGATGCAAGATTCGTTTTTTTATAAAATTTTAAATGCAAACAAAATGAATTTCAATATTTAATTATACTAAATATTAAAGATAATTATTTTCAAGGGATAAAATTATCTAAGATCTATCACTAGGTAATGGATCTCAGAAAAATCCTAAACCTCGAAAATACAAGATTTAATACCTATTAAAAATCAAATATTGAAATATGTAAAATGATTTTTACAGGACATACTATGAATTCAAATGCAATTCTTTTTGGGCACAATCTTAAGCACAATTAATACAATCAATGATTTTTCGGGAATTTTTAGAGCAACAGTTAATCAATTATAAATTTCAGAGTATGAAATGGGAAAAATATGCAATTTTCCACAAAACAAGTAATTCTTAATTAACCATTGATCATAAAAATATCCACAATATGTCAAGATGTAGAGAATTAAATGTGAAACAAAATTCTGTTTTTGATAAATAAAACAGTGCAATGTAGAGGTCTAAAACTGTAGGGGAGTACAGGGGTACCAATGCAATATTTAAATATTAAAGATAAATAAAAAAATGCAGTGGGGACCTAGATGTAATTACCGAGAACTTTAGGGTAATGTCTGCAAAATGACCAACAGGTCACGTGCCAAGCACGTGACCTGGGTCGGTGGGGGCTTGTACGCAAAAAGGAGATCCTCTGGGGGCTGTTAGTAATTTATCCAGCGGGTCGCGTGCGCAGCACTGACCCTTGGGGCTGACGTTCAGCTGACGTCGTTCGCCCGCCCCACGTGCGCGGCACGTGGCGGGGGCCTCGGGCCCTGAGCCCGACCGGTGAGGCTGGGATGCGGAGGAGGGTCGGTGCCGCGGCGGTTGCGGAGCTCGACCAAGGTGGAAGGTTGACGGAGAATGGCCGGGGATCGGGCTTGGCTCCTGGTGATGCGGAGGCCAGCTGGACGAAGGGGGGCTCTTGGAGATGCCGGTGAAGAAGTCGAAGGGGAGCTGTTGGCAGCGGTTGTCAGAGGTGAAGCTGGTGGTGAAGATGATAGAGTTTGCGGTGGCGTAGTTAACGTAACGGTGGAGTTGTTCATGGTTGGAGAAGATGGCCGAAGTTGTCGAGGCGTTGCTAGCGATGGGGAGAAGTTGTCGAAGTCGTAGGCTCGACGGCTGACGCAGGAGGCCAGAGCTAAGGCAGGTCGCCACCGGGGGGTGCCGCATCTGCAACGAGGGGCCTGGCCCCTCGGATCTCGCCGGCGAGGGCCACGTGGAGGCATTACCTCCGGTGGTCATTACCTCCGGTGGGAGAAATCAAGCGCTGATCGGTGGATGCTTGTTCCCGGTGGCGGCGGTTCGTTAAATAGCTAAGGCCGCCGGATTTGGAAAAAAAAATCGAGATGGAGCGGATTGGGGATTGATGAGATTCGCCGGGAGGAATTGATTTGGTGGAGATCGGAGGGGATTGGTGAGTATTGGAGATCGTGGGGATCGCGGGGTGGCGTGAGATTCGTGGTGGAGGAATGAGGATTGACGGCAAGATTTGCGGGGGCAGTGGGCTGTTAGAACAAAGAGGGAGGTTGATGAAGGGGCCGGGCCATCCGATCGGCGGAGATCGGGCAACCAGGTGTTTTACGCGTGGTAGCTAGGGATTAAAAGGAGCAAGGCACATGCGTTGCGCGTTCCTGGGAGGCATGTGCCACACACGTGCGCGGATTTTATAATTTTTTTAATATAAAAAATGAATAATAAAACCTCAAAAAATGGCTGAGATGTGGCTGCTCCAGGAGCTGTCATGTGTCAGCACCACAAAAATCCAAAAAATAAATACTTTGTAAAATCTAAAATAAATAGCAAACAACCTCGGATCAAAAACATTTCTTCACAAAAATTGCTCGTCTCGATGATATATACAACTTTCATGAATACATCAAAACCAAAATCGATCAATTGCACAAAGTGATATTTTGGGGTATCCCATGTACATAGAATACCTAGATTTTTTGAGTTTATAATTTTTTTTGTCATTTTTAAACCAGATAAAAATCCGGAAAAAATATGTAAATCAGAAAAAAAATATTTACACATTAGTCTATTTTTTTGGATTTTTCTTAGTTAAGAAAAAGAAGAAATAAAATAAAATATGAAAAGACCAATTTTGTACAGTTGGTTAGTGAAGACTCGGACCCAATTTGTTTCTTTGATTTCAAGCTCAATTTGGATTTGGATTTTTGCGCATTTTAAACAAACTTTTATCAAAGAAGACAAATGAAAAAGAAATCAACTCAAATAGGTTAAGTATGTACATAAAATAATAGGTCAAAAATCGCTAAAATACAAAATGTAAAAAAGAGGCTCGAAACCTAACTTTCACAAATGAGCTCCGATTCACTTGAACTTGGTCTTGTTTTGAAGGTAATTGGATGTACATTAGTTCAAACGTGAGTTGGATTAAACGGACACTGGATGAGGAAATAATGAGGTTTTTAGTCCGGAAATCCTAAAACTAGGGTTAGGGTTTTTGGTACACTTATTTGGGTTAGTGATTTTTTTGTATTTTTCATTTATTCTTGTTAGTGATATGTAAATAGTGGAGGTGGTTTTGGGTCATTCGGAGTTAGCATGAATTAGTAAAAATGAGGGAAGTTAGGCTATTTACAGGTCAATTTTGGCTGGATTTTTGGCTTCTTATTTTGTGCAGAAATTAGGGCTAAATGCAATTCTTATTAAAACATGCATGAATGCTAATTATGCAGAATAAATGCAGGAATGCTGATGATTTTGAGGGACTTGAGCTTAATTAATGAGATTCATCAATAGTCTACTAGCTCAAGTGGAAAAACTCTGATGTACATGCTGCACCTTGTATATGTTACAAAAAAGAGAAAACTCTAAAAATAGGCCTGCCAGAGTATTTATTTGCAAGAAGCCCGCAGCTGGATGACTTGGCTACACTGGTAAAGCATCCTAGGATAGGTAGCTACACTGGCTACCTTCCCTTATTCTCTCTACCCCCTCTTCTTAAGCTGGTCGCACTTGAACTTAGAAGGGAATAGCTCGCTTCTCAAGGAAAGAGTTACTGGACAGGGGGAATTAGAGTTTCCTTGTTAGAGGAGGTTGTTTCTTTGCCCATTACTGATGTGGAGAGCTATATTTCACTTACACAGCACAAGTAAACATCATAGTCATCAGAATTTACGTATAAGGATATGTTCTGACCTGATTGTTGAGGCATCTTGAATGAAGACTTGTAGAACTTAAAGTCTGTTAGGTCTTAAATTCAGATCCCAATAAGGTTCCACCACACAATTAATCCAAAGGTCGAGTCAAGCTCCATTTTCCACCTTTTGTTCATGACCTTGGTATGGAACCTAAAATCATTTCTCTTTTTGCATTTCATTTTAGTTACTCGGGGACGAGCAAGGTTTAAGTATAGGGGGTTGATGAATATGTGATTCAATACTCTAAAAGTTGAAAATAGAGCTTTGTGCCCGAGTAATTAGATGCATTTCATCACCTATATTGCATAATTAGCATTCATGCATTCCTAGATAATATCTGCATTTTAGCATTCACATCTGCATTAAATAAGAAGCCTAATTCACATGTAAAATCACCCATTTGTATATAATTTACACTAACTCCAAATCCCAAAAATTCAACTCTATAGTGTATATACTACTAACACTAATACAAAAAAAACCAAAAAATACTAACTTATAAATTGACCAATAAAACCCGAGTCCAAGTTTGAGACCATGAACCTTAAAATGGGCACATCTCTCTCTTACAGCATCTGATCTAAGTTTACTCCCTTTTAAAATAATATACATTCAGAGACCTTCAAAACAAGGCCAATTTCAAGAAAATCGGATATAGGGGGTTGATGAATATGTGATCATTACTCTAAAAGTGAAAATAGAGCTTTGTGCCCGAGTAATTAGATGCATTTCATCACCTTTATCGCATAATTAGCATTCATGCATTCCTAGATAATATCTGCATTTTAGCATTCACATCTGCATTAAATAAGAAGCCTAATTCACATGTAAAAATCACCTATTTGTATATAATTTACACTAACTCCAAATCCCAAAAATTCAACTCTATAGTGTATATACTACTAACACTAATACAAAAAAAACCAAAAAATACTAACTTATAAATTGACCAATAAAACCCGAGTCCAAGTTTGAGACCATGAACCTTAAAATGGGCACATCTCTCTCTTACAGCATCTGATCTAAGTTTACTCCCTTTTAAAATAATATACATTCAGAGACCTTCAAAACAAGGCCAATTTCAAGAAAATCGGAGCTCGTATGCTAAACTTGGGTTTTGGGCCCCTATTGTACATTGTACTTATTTGTAGTTGTACCCTTATATTTTATCACTTCATTTGACCTCATTTCCTGTTTTTGGTCAACACAAAACTTGTAGATCTCATCGAGATATATAAATTTCAAGTTTTGAGTTTTTCCAAAATCGGTCTCCTTCACCTTCATATTTCACTTTCTTTTTTCGAATAATTTGATTGGGCCACGTGGCGCCTTCTGGTTGCGCCACGTGGCCCTCTCATTACGCGCCACGCGCTCTGCCTTTCTGCCATTGGGATGGCCTTCAAACGACCTACATCTCAATCATCCACGCCCGCATCCTCTCGCAGCCATTTGATCAACTCCAGATTGCATCTGGACCGCCCGCTAGCGCCCTCACCTCCTTCCTCCACATGGCACGCTCAGTCACCGCCCGATCACCTCCTTCATCCACAGATCATGACCATCAGTTCCCGCTCCATCCTCAACCCTCCGATCATTATCTCTGATTCCATCTCCACCGTTAGTCTCCACCTTAACTTCAGTGCACCACGTGGCTCATCATGCATCACATGATCGCCTCCAGGCGCTTCCATCGCAGCCATCCATTCCCTCACTCATTTCTAGCCTTTCGATCATTCTCAGATCTCATCAAGGCAGTCCACTGGCTCTGCGTTCTCAGCGCGCCCGCATCACCTTCCACAACCGCCCGATCGTGGCCTAGATGCTCTCATCTCAACCATCCCCACCCTCCTTTAATCCTATCGTTCGATCAAGATCTGGTCTCCATCACAACCTATCACCTCTGCCCGCACCTACTCTCACCACGTGGCACCACCCATCACCCTTCGATCGCACCACCTTGATTTAATCCTAGCCTCTTCTTCACGCCCATCTCGTGGTCGTTGGATCGTGGGATCCAACGACCAAGACACCATCTTCTTCCCCCCAAGGATCCCTCGCCCACGTCGCACCACCTTGCCAACCATCTCCTCCCTTTCTATTTCCCTCGCCATTTCCACCACCATCTCCACTCGATAATCACTCCACGATTACCCCACTCTCAACTCATCCTCGCCAACGCCCACCTCCTCCATGATTCCCTCTTCTCCCTCCATAATCCCCACGCAAACCTCAACCCACCATCGCCGGGACCCCAATCTTCAACCATAAGTACTTCAGCTCTGTCCACCTTCATCCCCATCCGCCCTTGCACGAGAGTCCCTAGAGCTCGACTCCTGCAATCCGTGACAGAGATTAGGCCTGAAAATGAGCGACGACAGAGGATCTTCTCCAATGAGATCCATGGCAAACCTTCGCCATGTAGCAGCTTCAGCTCCAAGCTACTCGAGCTCAGGCACCTGCCGGCCCTAGAGCGACGACTGGCGGCTCCAATTCGAGCCCTAATTCCCAGGTAGACTCCTCATCTTTTTCTCCGGATCCTCCCCTTCTCCCCTTCGATTTCTCTTATTTTCTCCGACGTCTTTGCCCAACATCTCTTCCACCGACCATCGATTGAGCTCCGCCTCGGAGCTACCATCTTCGCGCACCCCTCCTTGCCTCCTCTCGACGTATCGAGACCATCGAGCCATCTCCGACCGTTGCTCCGCCCCTCATGGAGGAGGAACACCTCGGCCCATTCGCCTCTTCACGCCATAAGCCCTCGACCAACTGACTTCACCCACATGAGCATATGCGCCACGATTTGGCGCATCACTAACAATGCAGGTGCCCCCTTCGTCACTTCCCGGATCTCTCGCTTGAGCTTCTTCGAGCTGCTTTGTCTCGGCATATAGCCCGCCTCTTCCATGTCGTCTGGTTGCTCTGCCAAGCTTTGACGAATCCATTTAACTGATCAGAAGAGGTCGAGGGTCGCCATCGAGCATGGAAGAAGGCGGCGGAGCTAGCTGCCCTTCGCTGGAGCCCAGCCAAGCCTGCCGCAGGAGGCGGCAAGAATGAGCCAGATACAAAATTACTGTCCAATCATCTTGATTAGAAGGCCCATATCGCGCCACGTCTCGCTCATCCAGGAGCTACAACCACCATTGGATCCTTGAGACCTAACGGTCCATTTTTTGTCCAGGACGCCCGCTCCGAGCCTCTTCCCCGCCCCTTAGGCTCAAAGCACCCGAGACTCTAGCTGAAGCAGCCCCGTACTCCACTACTATGTCGGAGCGCCCGAGCCACCACTGAGCCTGTTCCGAGCACTCAAGCCTTTAGCGCCTTCCGAGCCTCCATCCGAGCCTGCCTATCACGTGTCTCTGTCATGTGATATATGGGAAAATTGCATCTAGGCGTCTGCTAGTTTTGATAATTACATTTTAGTCCCTGCTAGCAACGTCACGTGAGGTACACGTTGTCCCGTGGAAAAATTATACTCATGCCCTCTGCATTATAGATAATTGCATTTTAGTCCTTGTAAGCACGTTTCTATTTTTATAAATTTTAAGTCTGTTTGTATTTACACCCCTATGTTTGCACATTTATTTAGGCACTCATTTATCATCATTTATTGATTCCAAAAATTTCATGTTGTAGAGAAAAGTGTGATTTATCATTGTGAAGGCTTTTTACATTTTTGAGAGCATCGAGGAATTTAATATAATTCTTTTGGGAATAATTACATATTTTGCCCACAGTGTGCCTTTAATTGCATAGTAAGTTGATTGTTGCTCCAAAAATCACGAGAAAATCATAATAGATCTAGTTTAAGTAATTCTTCTTTGTACCCAAAAATTACATCATTTACACGCATAACGAGGCCTTATAATATAATCGGTATTTTACTTAATTTATTTTTAATAGGTCCAAAATTTATCATTTTTGAGGTTTAATAATTTTCTAGGATTCCTATAACATAGAAGTATCTAGGATAATTTTTATATCTGAAAATGATTTAATTTTGTATTTATGAAAATTAATTTTGCAAAAACCACCCTACATTCATTTTTAATTAAATTTAATTCATATATAGTCAAAAAATTCCAAAAAAATTGTAATAGCTTAATTTCATTGCATTTCATATTTTGGCCAAGTTTCTCTTCATTTTTGGACTTAATTTGACTATACATCACATTTTAACCTTCGAAATTGGTCCAGATTGCATCGCATTTTCTTAATTACTAAAAAATACAAAAAATATTCTCTTGAAAATCTAACAATGGAATTAACTTCGAATTAATCATAGGAAAAAGTTGCCTCCCTGAGATTGACCTTGAGCTTGACCAAGTAAAATAATAAAAATTGCCGCTTGCGTTTAATTTGAAATTAATCAAAGTGGTTTTGATAAGTCCGAATTTACCTGACTACAACGAACACACATTAAATTTAATCATTAATCTGCGGCCTTTTCAGCAACCACTCAGGATTTTGTGTATTTCAATTTATTCTATTAATTTTAAATTCACGTTATATAATTTTTGAGAAAATTGCATCTGGTCCCCTGGCTTTTATTTTATGAGAGGCAAGGCTTGCGCTGTGGGAGGGGCTTCCCAAGCAGGGTGCGATGTGGGCTGTAGGGAGGGGCGAGGCTCGCAGTTCCAGGCAGGAGGCGATGGTGGTGAGGGGACGATGCCTCAGGGAGATGGGTGAGGTCGGGGCATGGGCATGAGGAGGCAGGCTGGGGTCGGGCTTGGTGTTCAGCAGGGTTAGGGGTGCATGCTCGAAGGGAGGGAGGAATTGGGGGGAAGACAGGCTCCACGGGGGGGGGGGGGGGGGGGGGGGCTCTGGACTAGAGGTGGCGCATGCTCTAAGGGAGGGTGGAGGGTGACACAAGCTCGAAGGGGTGGGAGTCAGGGCTCCACGGGGGGGGGGGGGGGGGGGTATTTCTTGGCTGGAGGTGGCCCGTGCTCGAAGGGAGGGTGGGGGGCGACACAGGCTCAAAGTGGGTGGGGTCAGGGCTCGATGAGAGGGTGGGGGGGTGACATAGAGGGGGTGGATCTCGACTGGAGGTGGCGCATGCTCGAGAGGGTAGGGGGGCGACGCAGGCTTAAAGGTTAGGGGGTCAGGGCTCTACGGGAGGGTGGAGGTGGGGGAGGGGGGCGACACAAGCTCTAAAGGTGGGTGGGGTCTCGATTCGTGGTGACACATGCTAAAGGCTCGACGGGTGGGGGGGGGCACGAAGACGGGGGGCGGTGACGTGCGGGAGGAGAGGCAGGCTCGATGTGGGGGGTGTCTACCTTGGCTGCAGGAGGAGGGAGAGGAGTTGGCGACAGAGTGGGGGTCGGCGAGGAGGAGGTGGTGGTCAGTGGGAAGGAGGAGGTGGTTGTTGACGAGGAGGGGGAGGTGGAGGTAGGAGGGGGGAGTGTACTCATTTGTAAATAACAAAACTTAAAGGGTAAAAAATGTAAAATGTTTGACGGATACCGTTATTGTTAACGGAATATTGGATGGAAGTTAACTCATAGGTTATGGGTGTAAGACTTGACTATTGAGGGTTCTGGATGTAATCATGATTATGCAGGGTTATGATTGTAATTGCATAATTGCTCAGGGTTATGGGTGTAAAAATCCCTTATTTTATTTATGTTTACGCCATTGTTAGGATGTAGTTTCTTTTTGTGGTTTCTCATTTATTTAAAATAGTTTTTGTGCTCTAAAAAATCACCAAAATTAGGATTAGATTCATGATATATCGTAGATTCACACCACATTTTTTAATTTCAATTTTAGGCGATTTTCCTATTTTATAAAAATAAAAAATAGCGCCAATATTCCTTGTTTGCTATATAAAACCCATAAAAATCTAAAGCCATTTTGAAAAATTCCCAAAAATTATAGTGGTTTTATTAAGTGTATTTTTAGCCTTCAAACCAAAAATCACTAAAAATAGAAAAAGAAAACTTTTAAAAATTGAAAACCTCAAAAACCTTGAATATACAAAATCTATTAAAACTCCAAAAATATGTTTTCCTATCTCTGAATTTTCTTTATCCGAGAAATTTTTATATTGTTTGGTATTTTTCATCTCCATTTTAATTCGTCTCATCTATTTTGTCCTTATTTTGTGCTATTTTTTACTTAAAAATATATAAAAATTAGAAAAATCTTCTAAAAAATCACAACAATAGTAGAAAAATAAATAAAATAAAAAACATTTTATTTTATGAATTTTTATAATTTTAGTTATATTTATATCCATATTATCCTATATTGTATATATAACCTTATATATTAATATATATATATATCTTTGTAAAAGAAAAAGAAAATACAAAATATAAAAAATATAAAGAAAATATAAAAATTTAAAAAATAAAAAATGAATTAAAAATATACAAATTTAAAAACCCACCAAAACCATATTTTGGGTAAGTATTCTAGTGACAAATGTGCTTGATTTTTTTATCTTGCATTGCTTTACACCAATGCTTCCTGAGTTCGACCACGACTTGCTTGTCACCATACATAGTTAATATGATATAAGAAATTTTGATTCACACTATTTTCTTGATTTATTCATTGTGTGGGTTAATTGTTGAAGTAGCTGAGAAATTCGAGTAGTCGCCTCAGTGACAAGTGAAGATGATTTGCCAGCTCATTTTAGAAACTTTGATTTTCCCGCTTTTTAGACCATAATTGTACTAAGGGACCTATTATAAAAATTAATTATTCTTTATTTCATATCAGGGAATGATATTTGCAATGGCATTTGTTGCATAATGGCTCGATGTGGGCTCACATGTCCTACAATCTCTCACTAGCCCAAAGAGCCATTAATGGGCTAATTAAACCCACACTCATGTGATAATCATAGGCTATTTAGAAAAATAGCTAGGTAAGCTAATCAGCCCCTCTATTCCCGAGAGACTATGCCTAGTCCTTTTACGGTACTTACATATCTCCTAGTAACAATACTCGCATCCAATGTGAATGTTGCATCTTACGCAACCAATACTCAATTTTTTAGGACTGTTATAGTGTTTCTGATACTACAAGTCATAATTGTTATAACCAATATGTAATTTCTATTATCCTTATCAGAATATCCTTAAACCTGGAGATCTCTATCTCCTAAGGTATCTGCAGTTAAGACCTTTTAGATCACTATCTATAAAGTCTTAAGTTCTTGAATATAAGACTTCAAAATCACTATCTCAAAAAATATTGTCTTCTTTGAAGATATTGTTATTACTGCAATTAAGTGTTTTATCTCCATAGTAAGATTAGTAACAACTTACTACTCCTATTGCATGGTAGACATCTGACTTTGGCATACATCTAGCATACATTGAGCTTCCCTAAGCTGATGCACTATGGCATGTAGCTTTCGTATTAACATTCTCAACTATTTGAGGTGTTATCCCTTCATATAGGTCAGTATTATATCTTAAGGGAAAGAATCCTTCCTCGGAGTTTTCCTAAAATTGGAATATGTCAAAGGTGTACCACTAATGTGACAGTTCCAACACCCTTTTCTCTTTGACTTCGAACATTTTCAGAACTAAGATCTTAAGAGGTATCCTTGAGTTCATATCATAAGGTATGGAACAACTAGACTAGAAAACACTTATTATTATCCTTATATCATTTCAAATGATTAGGATATCATCTACCTTTAGCGTGATGAACACAATGGCACTCCCACTAAGCTTCACATGGTTCATCAAGATTCTATCTGAAATCATAACCTTTATAATTTCATCAAATCTGATGTTCCAACTACAAGAAGCTTATTTGAGTCCACAGATGGAGTTATTCAGCCCGCACCTTGCTTTCCTCAACAATAAAACAATGTGGTTACTTCATATGAATAACCTTAGAGAGGTATTCATAGAGGAATGCAATATTGACTTCCATCTTGTAGATGACAAAGACAAGTTGTGTAGCTATAGTTAGCAGTATTCCTATGGGTTTAAGCATGGTTACTGAAGAGAAAGTCTCATCTCAAGCAATGTCTTTTCTTAGTGTGTATCATGTGGATACGAGCCATGCTTTGAAGGTATCTACCTTTTCATCAGGTTCCCTCTTTCTCCTGAGGATCCATTTACACCTAATGGGTTTTACCCTTATAGGTGGATCATCGATGGTCCATATACAACACTTGAATATGAAGTATACTCTAGACTTTATTGCTAACATAAATCTTTCCATGTCATGATCCTTAGAAACTTCATCATATGAAGTCAGATCATTGTCATACGTAACTGACATATGGAATCCATCCTCAAACTCATTAGAAGAGGCATGAGTGTTTCATCTTTAATTGTCCTTTTAGTTACCGATTTTAGGAACCTCATTATCTTCTCAAGATTTAATGAGTTCCTTCACTTCATTTTCATCTTGATTCTCAAGAGAGTCATCCTCTAAGAATCATATCCTTAAAGATGAAATCTTTTAAGAATCTCAAGGTCATAAAGTAGGTATCCAATACCACAACACTCTCTGGTGCTAAATTCTAGCTTACTTGCATGGAACCTTATTAAGGATATATATTGTAGTTTCTACTACATATATACCTTTGAAACTAAGAGGTAACTATGATAATATTCATCATTGATCAAATCATGTCCGACATGATCCAATTGCATCTCCCTACAACTCTATTGAGTATAGGTGTATTAGGAGGAGTGAGATAGGAATGATATTCCTTTCCCCATAAGGTATTCTTGAATTAATCTAATAGGCAGTTGCTACCTTGATTAGATCAAATTCTATCATCTTCCTTCAAACTTTGATTCTAAACCAAAAATGTGAAATCTTTGAACATTTGAAATCTTTCTAAGGTGAAGGTAAGAAACATCATATCCTAAAAATCATTAATTGCTATCACATATCATCAATGTTTGTTACGATAGAGATGATCTACATACATCAATATGTATGAGATCTTGAATACCTTGGCATCTTCCAGCATTCCCAGAGAAAGGTGCATTGGACATTTTTACTTAGAATACAATATTCACGAGTATGCAAGATTTGAAATTTCGGACATTCTAAATCTCCATCTCTTACTAGTTTGTTGATGTCATCAACAAACATATGTCTAAGGCTTGATGCCAGATCATTGTCAAATGGTCTCCATCCTCCTATTGATCTTAAAAGGTTTAATTTCCAATATTAGAAATGTTAATGAACCATTCATTAGTTTTCTAATTTAGTAGAGTCCTCCGGATGTTAGATTACTATCTAAAATATATCCATCATAAGTCTTTATGATAAATCTATTCTAAAATTCATGTTTATTACCAACATTTAGAAATAAATAATAAGTGTATTCTAATATCTAGGTCATAGAAACATTCTCTAAGACTAAGGGCTCTCCCACTGAAATTTTGAATTCTATCCATCCAACAGAGATTGTTGCAACAACATCCATGTGGACGACTATTAAACCTTTGAGATCAAATATTTTAAAAAAACATATGCATCAATTGCAAGTGTTATTAGAAGAATGAGATAAAATTATTAGATTTTTAAGGTTCCATTCAAGTAAGCTGGAATCTAGCGCCTGAGAGTGCTACTTCATGAGGAAAATAAAGGATGATATTGGATACCTACTTTATGACATTGAGATTCTTAAAAAGATCTCATCTCTAAGGATGTGATTCTTAGAGGATGATTTTCTTGCGAATCAAGATGAAAATGAAGTGAAGGAACTCATTAAATCTAGAGATGATAATGGGGCTCCTTAAATCGGAAACTAAAAGAATAATTAAAGATGAAACACTAATACATCTTCAAGTTAGTTTGAGGATGATTCCATGTGTTAGTTGAGTTTGACATTGATCGGACTTCATATGATGAAGCTCGTGAGGATCACGACATGGAAAGATGGATGTTAGCAATAAATTCCAAGGTAGACTTCATATGCAGGTGTTATATATGGATCCTCAAGGATCCACCTACAAGGGTAAAACCTGTTAGGTGTAAATGGATCTTAATAAGAAAGAGGGAACCTGATGAGAAGGTAAAGACCTTCAAAGCATGGCTCGTATCCTCAAGATACACACCGAAGATAAGGCATCTCTTGCATGAGACTTGCTCTCCAGTGACCATGCTTAAACCCATCAGAATATTGCTAACTATAGCTACACAACTTGACTTTGACATCTTCAGGATGGAAGTCAAGATTGCATTCCTCTATGAATACCTCTCTAGGGATATTCATATGAAGTAGCCCCATGGCTTCATGGATATTCATTTATAGTGTTTCTGACACTACAACTCAATAATTGTCATAACCAATATGTAATTTCTATTATCCTTATCATAATACCCTTATTCCTCGAAATCTCTATCTACTATGGTATCTGCAGTTACGACCTTTTAGATCACTATCTATAAAGTCTTAAGTTCTTGAAGATAAGACTTTGAAACCACTATCACAAAAAATATTGTCTTCTTTGATGATATTGTTATTATTGCAATTAAGTATTTTATCTCCATAGTAGGATTAGTAACAGCTTACTACTCCCACTGCATGGAACCTTATTAAGGATATATATTGTAGTTTCTAATATATATACCTTTGAAACTAAGTGGTAATTATGCTAATATTCACCATTGATCAAATCATGTCAGACATGATCCAATTGCATCTCCTTACAACTCTATTGAGTTTATGTGTATTAGGAGGAGTGAGATAGGAATGAAATTCTTTTTCCCATAAGTTACTTCTTGAATTAATCTAATAGGTAGTAGCTACCCTTGATTAGATCAAATTCTTTCATCTTCCTTCAAACTTTGGTTCTAAACCAAAAATGTGAAATCTTTGAACATTTCAAAGCTTTCTAAGGTGAAGAGAAGAAATATCATATCATAAAAATCATTAATTGATATCACATATCATCAATGATTGTTATGATAGAGATGATCCACATACATCAATATGTATGAGATCTTGAATACCTTGGCATCTTCCAGAATTCTCATAGAAAGGTGCATTGGACATTTTTACTTAGAATACAATATTTCGCAAGTATGCAAGACTTGAAATTTCAGACATTCTAAATCTACATCTCTTATTAGTTTATTGATCTCATCAACAGACATATGTCCAAGGCTTGATGCCAGATCATTGTCAAATGATCTCCATCCTCCTATTGATCTTAAAAGGTTTAATTTGCAGTTTTAGGAATGTTAATGAACAATTTATTAGTTTTCTAATTTAGTAGAGTCCTCCAGATGTTAGATTACTATCTAAAATATATCCATCATAACTCTTTATGATAGGTCTATTCCAAAATTCATGTTTATTACCAACATTTAGAAGTAAACAATGAGTGTATTCTAATATATAGGTCATAGAGTCATTCTCTAAGACTACGAACTCTCCCACTGAAATTGTGAATTCTATTCATCCAACAGAGATTGTTGCAACAAATTGCATCAACATCCATGTGGATGACTATTAAACCTTTGAGTTCAAATATTCTAAAAAACATATGCAACCAATTACAAGTATTATTAGAGGAATGAGATACAATTATTAGACTTTTAAGGTTCCATTCAAGTATGTTGGAATGTAGCGCCTGAGAGTGCTACTTCATTAGGAAAATAAAGGATGGTATTGGATACCTACTTTATAACTTTGAGATTCTTAAAAAGATCTCATCACTAAGGATATAATTCTTAGAGGATGATTTTCTTGAGAATCAAGATGAAATGAAGTGAAGGCACTCATTAAATCTAGAGATGAAAATGGAGATTTGAAATTTCAGACATTCTAATCTCCATCTCTTACTAGTTTGTTGATCTCATCAACAGACATATGTCCAAGGCTTGATGCCAGATCATTGTCAAATGATCTCCATCCTCTTATTGTTCTTAAAAGGTTTAATTTCAAGTATTAGAAATGTTAATGAACCATTCATTAGTTTTCTAATTTAGTAGAGTCCTCCGGATGTTAGATTACTATCTAAAATGTACCCATTAACTCTTTATGATAGGTCTATTCCAAAATTCATGTTTATTACCAACATTTAGAAATAAACAATGAGTGTATTCTAATATCTAGGTCATAGAGACATTCTCTAAGACTAAGGGTTCTCCCACTGAAATTGTGAATTCTATCCATCCAACAGAGATTGCAATAAATTGCATCAACATCCATGTGGATGACTATTAAACCTTTGAGATCAAATATTCTAAAAAATCATATGCAACCAATTGCAAGTGTTATTAGAAGAATGAGATACAATTATTAGACTTTTAATCTTATCCAATAAGTAAGTTAATTTTAATGACGACATGTCGATATAGATTATTCTGATGCATTATCTGGGTCCTTCTTTAAGGATCCAAGATAGTCTAGATAGTCATACTATCAGTATGTCGGATTATTATAGTATTGGTATTCATACAACTCTTTGAATGTCATATGTATGGAAGTCATAGAAGTATAGTCAACTCTTTGACTTTCTTTCTTACGTGGGTCAGACCCATGCTTCCACTATGCTTCCTTCATCTATAAACAACCATTGCCTAAGATAAAAGATCTCTTACATTGAACATGTCCACAAGGGACTTCAATATATGAGTACTTCAACATTTATAAATGCTTCATTCAATTCATAAAATATGAATATTATGAAGCATCATGAAAGACTTGAGTATAGATAGTAGAATGGTCACTCATTATATCTACATCCATCTCAACTCTTAAAGACATAGATTCAAGCAGGTACTCAAATATTTTGATTACATCATCTCTTATCAAGCTGCCAATCTGCATAATGCACTGAACCATGCCATTCATGAATAAATGTCGAGAGCATATATGTTTGCTAGAACATCTTCTTCGATTTTTATAAGGATTATTTGACAATTGCGATCATCATCAACACACTCGATGAGAGATCAAGACTATAGAGTCATACGGACGCTAGGTTGTTGTCCTATTGTCTATTTAATAGTCATTTATCATTGTTATGAGGAAACTTGCCCATTGCAACCACATACATTATGTGTCCAACTGCAAGTACACTATCTTGATCATGAATCCACTTCATGAGAATTTACTGGTTATTATTGAGTATGTTTAATGTGGATTATCTGAAATAAGATATTTTCATAAATACATATTTTACTTTGATTTTGTAATTTTTATATCTTTCTTTGTCAACATTAAAAGTTTGTTCCCTTATTCACTTTCAATGTAAGAGACATACTTACCATTATATCTTAGTAATATCTGAGATCTCCTTTCTTATCTTTGTTACATTCCAATAATATGAGAAACCGCAACTCAGATAAAAAGAAGCGGGAACACATTTCGCCTTGCAAGTTCAACTTGCATTTCCCAATTCGGTCTTTAACACGCGGGCCCACTATCCCAATGGTGATGTTGACTCGTTGTTAACTGAACCAACCGTCAATAGGAATAACACTCACTATGCTCAATCCAATATCACCCCAATAACGTGAGGAATCGATATTGGGGTCACTACGAATACGGCCTTACTCTATCTAGAAGCAAATAACCCGATCCAAATGCGATTGCAGGAGATGTCACTTCGTACAGACGTCTCCTACATACAATCCCTGACGATGGAACCCTTCACCTTGGCAGGAGACCATGGATGTCACTATGCAATCCTCCATATTCCATTCAAAATTTATTAATTATTATGAATCATATTCACATAATTAATTCTTCCAAGGGAATTACAGCTCTATTCATAATAGAGTGTATAATTTTAATTGGATCTAATTAATTTAATGATATTACATCACATATCAATCCTATCAACTAACCAACAAATAACTTTTTAATTGTTACTTGAAGGATGGTATAGTCTCAAAATACATATTATTCGAATTTTAATAATTAGACAAATACATCATGATCGCTTCAAGCATTATCCTTTCCTTACCTACTATCGTGGTGTTGAGAAATAATTTTCGAGGAGTGATTATTAATTATATAAATTTGTCATTGCGATCCCCAAAATTCCTGGCTCAAACAAATAATTTATTTTTTTGTTCTCAAGCCAATAATTACAAGAAAATGTAGCAGGAGATTTTTGCTACTTATTTACATGTATAGCTAACAGAATCAAACTCGGGGAGGCTACAACTCTCGAGGGTTATTTAATTAATCAAAAAAATCGATTAAAAGAAAACCGAATTCTCAATGTACCATATGCTTGGTTTTTGTTTTGATGTTTGTCTTTTTATTTTTTAATTTTCTTATTTCTAATTTTTTTATTTTTTTATTTTTCAAATTTTAATGCTTTTGATTTTTAAATTTCTTTTATTTTTAAAAATATGATTTTAGAAACAAATTCTTGCACAAAAGAAATGCAATTTTTTATTTTTCAAATATAACAATAATGCTAAAAAATGTCTAAAGAAATTTTTTTGTGCTTTATAAATTTTTTTACTAATATTGTAATTTTTAGAGAATTTTTAAGAATTTAAATGAATAAAAATAGGAGAAAATACAAACAGTGAACATACGTGACTATTTTGCAATTTGAAAATATGAAATGAAATCAAAAATTGCGAATTTTTTTCTTAGAACTAGAGAAAATTATCTATAAATAGGAACTGAAATCACATTTTTTTACAATTTTATATGTTTTTTTAATATTTTTAGTATTTTGCATTTTTTAGGTTTTATAAATAATTAATGCACAAAAAGTGGAAAGCAAAAAGTAAAATGCTCTAACTTTTTTATAAATTTTTAAGCAATATTCGAATTTTTATGATTTTCAAAGTTCAAACTGGGAAATATGCGATGTTTTTTATTTTTCTAATAATAGCAAATAAAAATAAAAGGTAATGAAATATATAAACAATGAAGAGGAATACAATAGTGATATATACAATTTTTTTAAGAATATTTTAGCAATAAAAACATTTATTTCAATAAAAAGAAACATGCAAAATAGAGTCTAGAAAGGAATGACTGAAATGCAAATGTTCATTGTTCTTGCATAAAGGAATAACACGAAATAAACAGAGGGTGAAAAGTGCAAAATTACCTAATGGGAGATGGTCATGCACATGAGTGAAAGGTCTGGCAGGGGTCTTTTTGAAATTTGTAATAAGTCCATGAGCAAAATTGATATTTGCCCAAAACTAATATATGCTTTAGGATTCTTCATTCCTTTTGGATGGCCAATGGGAGTCTTCGTCTCCTTCCTTCTTTTCACGCAGGTGGCGACGGAGTGCGGCTAAGGACGATCGGGCCCATGATGAAGGATGAGGTACTACGTCGTCGTCTGCGGCTTTAGGCGTTGATCGGCTGGATGGCGGCGAGCATGCGCACAGGCGACGCGTGGAACTTATAGAATTAACGAAGGATAGGGGCATGACAATTGGGGCTTCTTTGCATGGAGCAGATCAGGCGAAGGCGTGATGGTCGCAGCTCCAGGCGGAGGTCCTCGTATGGATACGGCTGGGCAGACGAGAGCAGCGTCGTCGGCCGACGGGTGTGGGTGCCGCAGGGTCTCTTGTGGGAGGATGAAATCATGGCGTTGGTGGTCCTCACTGCAGGGATGACACTGCCCTCGCACGGCTGGCGGCTTGGGCTAGTGGGCCTCGCGCTGGTAGTCTGGAAACTGCGGTGAAGGGTGGCGAGGCGAAGCTCTGTTGTTCTGGCTGGAGGTTGTGGACTGGCAGTGCGGGCTAATAGGCTCCAAAAGGTTGCACGAGGATAGTGCTAGGCTGGCGAGAGCGGCGGTCGCCTCCTACCGGTGGGGAGGTCAGCGCCTGCCGCTTATGTATTTTTTTTAAATTTTTTTGTAAAACAGAAACGGAAAAAACTTTTTTTATTTTTTTTAAAAACATAAACGATAAAAATCCCTTTTTATATTTTTATTTTTTTTAAAATTTTTTATTTGATCCTACAAAACAAATGTTAGAAAGGAAAAAAACTATGTATTTTTTTATTTTTTATTAATTTTTATTTATAAACAAATTAGGATGCGAGCATAACGGCTCAATCCCAAAACAGAACAAAATACGTAAACGGGTATACGATGAAAAATGAGGAATGGATCAGGATCTCTGGCCACCGTACATTGTCGGAGGTGGTAGATTATGTGAGATAGAATGTGAAGCGAAGGGAAATTGAAGTTGAGATGTAAAATCAGATCGGGAAGAGCGAATCGACTTGTGATGAGTGATCAAAAAAATTGATTAACAAAGATCTAGAAAAAAATGGCAATGAAATTAAAAAAGGCAAAATTTAACCTATGTTAAAAATAGGAGAAGAAAAATGTGGATGTCACCGTGGGAGTGAATGGAAACCGTGATTGCCTCGACCAAGGCCGACTCGCTGTCATCGGACGGCTCTCGAAGAATAGGCTCCTCTCACCAAAGATTGATTAAATTGAAATAAGGGAGAGGGAGCCATATTAACACATAAAAGAATGAAAATTGAATTTCAAAATTTCGAATGAATATAAGAGATAAGAGAAAAAATTGAAATGCGATAAAGATAAGAAAGGATCAGTGTTAATATTATTTAAAAAAATAATTTTTTTTATATTTTCATCAATTTATTAAATTGAATAATAAATGTTAATTTTTTTGTTGTGGTTATTTAAGATATCAACTATATACATAAACTGCATACGTATGGTACATTATTTACATAGTTAAATAAGGAAATTAGTTTTTTATTACTTTTTTTAATTTAAATAACTATTAAAAATATTTGCAAATACAATATGTATAAATAAAAGGTAAAACTACACAAACCACTTCGGAAAATCAACTTTCAAACCGTAACTCGAAAATTGTGAACCACAACGATTTTTAGAATAATTTAATGTGTAATACAATGGAAGTGATTTTGGTTCAATTTGAGTTCATATGGAGCCAAATTTAGTCTTTCAATTAATGCTTTATGGCTTTTTCCAGATGTGGTTACTTTTATTTTGTAGACGATTTTATTTTGCAAACATTTTTATTATTTAGGAAACATTTTTACTTACAACTTTTGTTTTGAAAATTATTTAATTTGAGGTCAATTTATGTACAAATAAAATAGCGTAAATATACAAATATTTACAACACATTTTTTTGGTTTTCCTGATTAAAGACCCTATCTCCCCCTACTTTATCCCTGGTCGATCAGGTCAAGTCTTGACCTTCTCTCGGAGTTCGGATCAACCTGTATCTATTACATATATACAACATTGTTTTTTTCCTTTTCTTTATTTTTACTTACTTTCTTTATTTATTTATTTTAGGTTAAACTAGTAATAAGTGTACAATATTAACACACAGATGCAAGTTAGTAAGAATATGGAGTTAATATTATATACATGTGTTTTATAAGGGATTTTAAGCTAAAATAAATGAAAAAAGACGATGAAATGCAGATTCATCATCTCCCTTTACTTTCTCTTTGCTAGCCCCTTAGCAAACACTTATTTAAAAGAACAAGTGAATAAAAGAACAAGAAAGGAAAAATAAATAAATAAGGACAATATTGAGTATTAAACTTATCTTCATAAAATTGTAGTATGGAGCTTTGTTAGAACTTTCGATTATTAGTGTGGCGGAACCTTAATGGGAAATGAATTTAAAACCTAACAGCCTCTTAGTTCCACAAGACTCCTATTAAGGTCTACTAAATGCCAGGTCAGAACAAGTCTACATACACAAATTTTTATGACTATGAATCTTTACTTGTACGACGTAAGTGAAATATAGCTCCTCATCTCAAAAATAGCAAAGAAACAACATCCCTCAACAAGGTAACTCTAGTCCCCCGGTCTAGCAACTCTTTCCTTGAGGAGCGGGGATATTCCCTTCTAAGTTCAAGTACAACCAACTCAAGAAGAGGAGATGGAGAAAAGAGTGGATGGTAACCAGTGTAGCTACCTATCTTTGGATGCATGACCAGTGTAGCCAAGTCATCCAGTTGGAAGCTTACAAAAATTTGACTTTGAAGCTCTTATTATTTTCTTTTTTTCTTCATCCTCGTATATACACTCTGGCATGCATTTTACTTTTCAATCAGGCTTGTCCACTTTTGGAGATTCTACATTTTTCCTTTTTTTGAAAGTATATACAAGGTGCAACATTTACATTCGGAGTTTTTCCTCTTTAGCTAGTAGACTATCCCTCTATTGAAGCATTATTGCAACCCCACAGCATCATGTCTTCAGACATCAATGCTACTAGATCAGGTTGAGATGCACAATCCTCTCTAGATGAAGACGAGAGGTTCCTCCTAGATGTACTACCCTCGTACGCTACTCCATGACAAAAGATTCTGCCTCCTCACTTCCTCCTCCATGAAGAGCTATGCGTAGAGTGCTTGTCCAAGATAAGCCATGGTTTGAAAAAATCAAGCGTGTGTTGTTAAAACTAATCAAGATGACATGCGAACATAGTCTTATGGACTCAAAGAATTAATTCACTAGGACCTAAAAAGCCTTAACTTCATTTCTTATAAGGTTCCTCTAAAATTAAGTGGATTAAGGCCCAACAAAGCTCCATTCTTCAACTTTATTCCAGACTTAGTTTAAATCTCAATACTATCCTAAAAATGCACATGCATATGCAAGAATTATGTACAATGCAAAAAGAAAGCAAAATCTCTTTTTTAAAAATTATTTTCTAATTTGAATTTTTTATGGGTTTTAGGTAAAGAAAGGAAAAATGGTGCACATGTGAAATGGGATTTTTTTGAGTTTTGCAAATTTTTATATACTTTTGGTTTTGTAGTTTTTAGGGTTTTTTAAGAGAAAAGCGTTAGTAAAATGTATACAAGTATATACACGGATTTTTTTGTTTTTTTGTTTTTTTTTGTTTTTGTTTTTGTTTTTGTTTTTGTTTTTTATTGTTTTTTTGAAAGGTGATCACAGTCTATATGCACATACACGTGGATTTTACGAATTTATATGCATAAACCCAAAAATAATCATATTTAAAAGTACGAGTTATGTTTAAAGTATATATACAATATATATGGCACCCCCTATACTTAGCTCGAACTATGTCCTCATAATGATAAGAGAGCAGCAAAGGAAGACATAACTCATGCGAAGTAGAGAAAAGTGAAAACACTCCTATGCTACAATGACTCAAAGAAAAGATGAAAAGAATAGAAGTCGGTAATCCCCCTATACTTAGGATCAAGTAATCCTAAGTATAGAAGACTGCACAAAAGGGAAAAAACGATGAAAAGAATGTACCAACTCAATGAAAAAAAACAAAAAAATGATATGAACAACATCACCCCCATACTTATGGTAGAGTATCCCTAAGTATAGGCAACAATAGAAGTGATGAACATGACAAATATGAACAACACAAATCATTCACCCCCCTATACTTAGGATAAAGCACATCCTAAGTATAGCATATACACACACGAAGAAGGGGTGAATGATAAAATAGGAGAAGAAAGAATGAAACGAAAGGATATACAAAAGGTTGTCAGCTCATGTATCAGACGCAGAAGATGGAATCAAAAGATTATCTTCTGATACCACAGATACAGAATCAATGACGGACTGGAATGTATCATGATCTAAATATGGCTTTAGCAACTGTCTCTTCACAACAAATAACTGTGCATCAGATGACAACCCAGATATGACAATACTCCCAATGCCACGTACATCTCTCACGATGAACAATCCTGACCATTTGTTTTTCAATTTTCCTGGAAATAGCTTCAACTTAGTATCAAATAACCAAACTTTCTGATCAGGAGAGAAGGTCTTCCTTCGAATGTGTTTATCGTGCCAGCACTTGACTTTCTCTTTATACATGAGTGAGTTATCATATGTAAAGTCTCAGAATTCCAGTAATCTATTCAAATCCAACTTCTTGTTCTTTCCTGCCTTCTCATAATCAAGATTCCATACACCAATCTGTAGGGAGACATATCCAAAGGAGACTTGTACATCATCCGATAAGCCCATAGAATCGAATCAAGCATATGGGACCAGTTCTTCCTATCTGGACGTACAAGTTTTTGCAATATCGTCTTGATCTCCCTATTTGAAAGTCTGAGGGTGGTAAGGAGACACAACTCTATGCTCAATGGCGTACTCCTTCACAAGCTTCTTTACTTCTCTATTAGAGAAATGGCTTCCCCCATCTGAAATCAATATTTTGGGAATCACGAACCGTGCAATGTGGTCCTTGAGAAAGAAACACATTGTACGACTATCTACGGCTCGGGTAGGGATAGCCTCTACCCATCAACTAACATAATCCACGGTGAGCATGATGTACTGAAATCCCGGACTGACAGGAAATGGGCTCATGAAATCAATACCCTAAGCATCAAAAACATCAGAAATCTGTATGTATCTTAGGGGCACTGTATCTTTGGAACCTACGGTTCCTCCAATTTTCTAACAGTCGGTACAACCTTGAACATACTCTGTAGCATCCTTAAACAATGTGGGCCACCATAGACCACTTTGTAAAACATTTGTTTTCGTGTGTTTCCTCGAATGAAGCCCACCAGATTCTAGTTTGTGACAGTTCTCAAGTACACTGATGTGTTGCTCCTGAGGAATGCACCTTCTCCAGATTCAATCCGCACCTATGCTAAATAGGTACGGACCCTTGCATTAGTAATAATGAATCTCTGACAGAATTCTGTCTACCTTGTACTTCGGACAATCTTGTGGAACTTTCTTGGAGACAAGATAGTTCACAATATCAGCATACCATGGGAGTGAGTCCACAAACAAAATGGCCTAATCTGAAAAGATTTCAGAAATAGGGATCATGTTCTGCTTAGAGGTCTCTGCACCAGTGATACGAGAAAGATGTTCTGTCACAACATTTTTCACTCTAGGCTTATCTCGAATCTCTAAATCAAATTCTTGGAGAAGAAGGATCCATCTGATAAGGCGTGGTTTGGCATCCTTCTTTGTCGGCAAGTATTGTATGGCAGTGTGATCCAAGTATACAATAACGTGGGAACCGATGAGGTAAGATCTGAACTTCTCTAGCCCAAACACAACTGTAGACATCTCCTTCTCTGTAAGTGTATAATTCCGCTGTGCTTCATCCAGAATCTTGCTAGCATAGTGTATAGCAAATGGTATCCCATCCCTTCTCTGTCCTAAAACAGCTCCAACTGCAAAATCTGAGGAGTCCGTCATGATCTCAAAAAGGAAGAGACCAATAAGGTGACTGTAAGACAGGAGCACTAGTAACGATGTCTTTCATCTGACTGAATGTAAGGAGGACTTTCTCATCGATAACAAACTCACTCTCCTTACATAGAAGCTCAATCAAAGGTTTGGCGATCTTCCTGAAGTACTTTCTGAATCACCTATAGAATTCTACGTGTCCCAGAAATGACCTCAACTGCTTCAAATTCTGTTGTAGCTCAAACTTGGAAATCACATTAATCTTAGCTGGGTCAACCTACATACCATGTTTGGAGATGACATGGCCCAATACATTCCCATTAGTCACCATAAAGTGACTATTCTCCCATGAGAGCACTAGGTTTACCTCACAACAATGTTGAAGAACTTGGTCTAAATGAGAAAGACATGTGTCAAAACTATCCCCGTAGACCGAGAAATCGTCCATGAAGACTTCATGTCAGCAAAAACAGCCAACATACACCTTTGAAAAGTAGCGGGGGCATTACACAATCCAACGGGCATCCGTCTAAAGGCATAGGTGCCAAACGGACAAGTGAAAGTAGTTTTCTCCTGATCCTTAGGAGCGATAGCAACTTGGTTGTATCCCGAGTACCCTTTGAAGAAGCAAAAGAACTCTTTCCCAGCCAACCTCTCAATAATATGATCAATAAAGGGTATCGGAAAGTGATCCTTCTTGGTAGCTGAGTTCAGGCATTGGTAATCAACACAGACACGCCATGAAGTTGGTAACCCAGTTATAATCTCCTCACCACGGTCATTCTTTACGATCGTAATCCTAGATTTCTTCGGGACAACATGTTAAGGGCTGACCCACTTGGAATCTGAATGGGATATATAAAGCCAACATCACACCATTTTCTGATCTCCTTCATGACAACCTCCCTTAGATTTGGATTTAGATGGTGCAAACATTCACGGGAGGGTTTACGGTCATCCTCTCGGTAGATATGATGTGAGCACAAAGTTGGATTAATCTCACGGAGATCCGAGATATTCCATCCTATGGCCTTGCGGTTTCTCTTACGAACCACTAGCACACAAGATTCTTGTTCAGTGGTCAACTACGAGCTGAGGATGACCTGAAACATTTGGGGGGAACCCGCATGGAAGGTATATTTCAATGTTGATGGTAAAACCTTGAGCTCTGGTGGGGTCTGACTCGGCTCTACAATAACCTCTGCTATTGCACTTTTAGACGGTATGTGATCTGTACTCTGTGGATTGCCCACCTTGGCTATTAACGGTTCAACAAGTACAACATCTGATAGATCTGTAAGGAGTGATATCTGCTCAGAAAGGAGGGGTTCATCAGGGTCTTTAACATTCTTATCAATTAATAGTTCAGATATCTCAGCAATAATCTCAAAAAGAAGTCTCTCATTTGTACATAACTCAAGAAATTCAATGAATGGCTCAGATATATGTACCTCATAACTCTTAGAATGAGGCCTATCAGCAGTAATCTCAGAAAAGTGTGTCAAAGGAATATCATAAGGTGCCTCTAAAGACTCAGATTGATCCTCAGAAATCAGTTCAAACTGCCCATCAACAACTAGCTCAATTAAACCACCAAGGGAACTCATGTCGATTGTACTTTCCATAGAGTCCTTTTGGGAAAGGGACTCATGGGTATCTATAAAATCAATGGAAAGATTTGTCTCTTGGAATTCAGCAAGAAAGTCACAGTCATCAGGCTCAGATATAACTTTCTCTATTTCATCTGCTACTGGGGTCAGTAATGGCCTACGATCAGAGATCATATCAATTTTCACCTTGTCACTTGGAGAGTGGAAGATGATCTCTCCACTACCATAATCAACTGCAGCTTTGACCGTTCGAAAGAACGGTCGATCTAGTATGATCGGAGTATGGAGTAACGGTGCAGGTGTGTCCATATCTATGACAACAATATCAATAGGGAATTTCATTCCCTATACCATAACAATAACGCCCTCTAAAATGCCTCCAACGTCCTCGAAAATACCTCTCGACCTCTTAATCGATCTATCAGCAAATAGAATGATCATCCTGGTCACTTTAAGAGGCCCTAACTGATATTCAGTTAGTAAAGAGGAAGGCATGAGATTAATGGAGGAACCGTTATCGAGAAGAGTGCGATCAAATTCCTGATCAAAGATATGGCATGGATGTGAGGTGCTCCCTTATCTTTCTTTTTAGGTGGGAGGTTACCGATGGCATGAACTATGGCCATGTTCTAGATATGTTTCTTTATTTCCTTTCGTTTGTTCTGTATTGGTTGACGCTTTTATGTACATGTCGATTTCATTCCCTTTTTTACTGTAGGCATGTATTCCATAGCCTTAAGGAGTGTCATCTTTAAAAAGATGTTATGTAAGATCTCAACCACTCTAGGATCAGATAAAGATATTTTTAATTTTTGAATTTTCTTGGATTTGAGAGCAGAAGGAAATGACACAGAATCAGAATAAACATTCAAACGTTCATTTCAATTATTCAAAGTAGAATCCTCTCATACAAAAGGACAACCGGAATCAATCTCTATAGTGTTATCCAAATTAGGTGAAGGAAAAAAATCTAAAATAGAACGGGTTGATGCTGCTGGTGAAGAGGAAGAATCTACAACTGGTATTTTCTCCGTTTTTGATGGTGATATACATCTGCCTGATGAAGGTGGTGGTGAAGGCAGTGAAACTCCATACTTGGGTGCTGCTACAATAGTCCTCTCAACTGCTGGTGAAGAAGATGATGTGGAAGATGATGCTATCTCAGTGGTTCGATCTACCAACCGCAACTGCTGCGTAGGCAGCTGCAATCTCCTACCGCTCTTGAGATGAATAGCGTTAGATAAACATGTAAAATCAAGGACCATACCTGTCTTGGGTGGGGGTGCTATAGGCTACCTGCTCCTTGCATCCAAAATTGTTGGGGTAGGCTTCGAACTGTACTGGAATCAGTGTCTTGATAGCGGTGAGGTCGATCTGTTGAGTCAGTTCGTTCATGTTCTTCATGAGCAATGCAAGTTGGTCCAGTGCTGGGTTGACTGAAGGGGCCTCAGGGTGCTCATTGAGTGGCTATTGCTGAGACTGATAATAAGGAGGCCGTTGGTAACCATACGGATTCTGATAATGAGGAGGGGAAGGATATTGTCCATAATATGCGGTCTGTTGCTGGTTGGGATGAGAAAAATACATAGACTGTTGTTGTGGCTGGCCTTGTCTCTAGTTTTGGAACTGTGGTGGAGACTGATAGTGAGGCTAGAACTTTTTGTGATGGTACTACTATTGTCTGCCTCTCTGAAACTGGTGGGCAGGTCTCTGACCCTGCTGTGAACCCATATGACCTTGCCCTGACGAACGGGGCTGGTTTCGCTCACAAGCAAACCAGATGTCGTTCACCTCCTAAATGACTGGTTTAGTTGGAGACTGCTTCTCGGGAATGTAGTTTACTTCTTGCTGGTAAGGAACTATCTGATATGAGTGTTGATGGACCAGATCAGGTGTCTGCACATAGTAGACATGTTAAAGTATGACTGGTCCTCCGCTACTCTGCTAGATAGAAGAAGTGTGCTCCTAGTAGAGGTATTGGTTGTTGCACTCGCACTGTGAACTGCATTGATCGAACTCACGAGATGCTCCAGGTGCTTTGCTATGTCATCCAACTTATCTAGGTTCTTCGTCCTTCGTTCTGTGACTTGAAGGTTCTCAAGCTCCTTGGACCGTTTCTCAATAATATCCACTTTGGATAGGTGGATTCCAATGATGGTTAGGTCAGAGCTGTCTACCCTATCCACTTCATGTGATGTTGTCATATTGACATCCTAGTGGGGTATTGCAGGGGATGTGAAGGGGTTCTTTTTAAAAGCACGTGAAGAAGAAAGAGCTGCTGAACTCTCCGCCATCTCCTCAAAATTTGATAAAGGACATCCCCCCCCCCCCCCGCAAGCGGCATCTACCAGCTTCTGATTATCTATGCTTAAACCCCCAAAGAAAGTTTACACAAGGCTTGTCTGTGGAATATTATGATGGGGGCACTTATCCGTCAGATCTTTGAATCTTTCCCGTGCCTCGCGAATAAGCTCCTGGGATATCTGGGAGAAATTACCAATCAAGGATCGCATTTGGTTGAGCTGTCTGAGCGGGTAATATTTGTTTAGAAATGTGGACCTCAACTCTTCCCAAGTAGTGACAACCTTCCCCAAGTGATTTAACCAATATAAAGCATTATCCATCAGATTGAATGGGAAGGTGGTCATCTTCACTACCTCCAATGGGACATTTGGGTAGTGTACTATTCAACGAACGCGATCAAATTGCTGGAGGTGTTCATAAGGTTCTTCAATAATATTTCCATGGAATATTGGGAGAAGAGGCAAAATAGTGGGCTTAAGCTCAAAATACCCATGAATCGCAGAGATTTGTACAAAAGAATTTGTTTGTCCTACCCCTGGATTATAGGTATCCTTTAAGATAAGCTTAGCAACAGGTTCTACCACAGGGTCTTCTCCTCCATTCCCACCTCCAGGGTTGTTGTCCTCTTCTCTCCTATCTTCCCTTTCCTATCTTAGCTCGAGAATCATATTTCTCAATGCGGTCTGAAAGTCATCCTGCTTTGTTAACTGGGCTTGAATAGACTGGATAGAGTCTAACATGGTGTTGTTGATCTTGTTATGCTTCAACATGGTTCCCTTTCCCCTTGGTGGCATCAAATGTCCGGTGTCTGACTCTGAAAATGTGCATAACACTCGATTAGTCCTAAAAAATAATGGAGTCTCAGATACTGGTTCGAGATTAGAGCCAATCTCAAACAGTGGGTTGACAGATGATGTGAAGGGTGATGTGGAGAATGTGGAATATTTGGGAAATAACTCTCCCCGAATAGAAGGTGAATGGTCCGGTGTGTAGAATGAGTTCGCAAAGTCCGAACGAGAAATACTCCTGTCTAACATCTTTAAAATCAATAGGCAGGATGCGAGAGCACGAAGTCCAATGCAAAAGTGAAAATGAATGAAGGCACAAATTACGTGGAAGGATCTCTATCACTAGCAATCAAACACAATACAAGCCCCTAGTTGACCAACTCAATGCAATGCAAAGACCGTGAAGTTTCGATCAATTATCTTGTCAATTTTTGAGTTTGGTGAGAAATCAATCTATCAGAGCGGTCAAGCGAGCTGTTAGGAGCCCAATGCTCCTAGGAGACTGTCTCAATATCACAACTAGTTTTTTCTAGCCAGTATTGTTGCGGATCGTTTACCGGCTACCTGATCTATCCACTCTGCTAAGGAAATCCTGGACCGATTACCGGCTACCTGGTGAAGTCCTAACTGGAGAACTAATCACAAGACAGTATTCTGAAGAGAGTTCGGGCATGGCTCTATCCTACTATGTTGGTCGCTCTCCGCTGTAGATAAATCAAACAAAGAGGGGGTTACTCTCCCCAAAATAATGATTTTTCCTTACGTTTATTTTAGGATCGAGTGATATTAACAGTCCCAGTTTTTGGCATTTGTCACTTGGTTTGAATATTTCCAATAAATCACATACTGAGTGTCCAATTTTCTTTTTTAACTTATGTGAGTCAAAACAAGGAAGGAGATCGGAAATACCAATGCGCAATTAAATACAATAATGCATGCAGGGGTTAGAGATGCGTACCTTGTCGCCAACACTCTACATGCAAAATGATCCATGTAGAATTTAAATACAGAAAAAATAACCTATATGATGCACGTGAATTGTCCTAACAATAATTTTTATTAGCGGGCAAGAACATGTTAATTTTACTAAGTCCATATTACGCTCTATTCTATAGGCGCAGAAAATCTTATTTAGGGCATTGGACCTAATAAATTATAGGGCTCAAGCAAACTAATTAACGAAATCAAGAACTAACTCATGAAATTGGCATGAAACAAAGAAAAAATAAGGCGATGAAAACAAAACTGGTGAGGTCCCCCTAGTGCACCGGCACTTGGTGAAATAGAATACAATGGAAGTGAGTTTGGTTCAATTTGAGTTCAAATGGAGCAAGAATTGATCTTTCAATTATCGCTTTATGGCTTTTCTGGATGTGATTACTTTTTTTGTTCATGATTTTATTTTGCAAACATTTTTATTATTTAGGAAACATTTTTTATTATAACTTTTGTGTTGAAAATTATTTAATTTGAGGTCAATCTATGTACAAAGAAAATAGTGTAAATATACAAATATTTACAATTTTTGGATTTTCTGATAAGTACCCTATATACCACTACTTTATTCATGTTCGATCAGGTCCAGTCTTGACATTCTATCGGAGTTCGGGTCAGCCTGTATCTATTACATATATACAATCTTCTTTTTTCCCTTTTCTTTATTTTCCTTTCTTTCTTTCTTTATTTATTTTAGGTTAAAATAATAATAAGTGTACAATATTTACACAGAGATGGAAGTTAGTAAGAATATGGAGTTAGTATTATATACGGGTGTTTTATAAGGAATTTTAAGATAAAATAAAAGAATAAAGATGATGAAATGCAGATTCATCACCCCCCTATACTTTACCTTTGCTAGTCCCTTAGCAAACACTTATTTAAAAGAATAAGTGAATAAAAGAAAAAGAAAGTAAAAATAAAGAAATTAGGACAATATTGAGTATTAAACTTATCTTCATAAAATTGTAGTATGGAGCTCTATCCAACCTTTGGATTATTAGTGTGGCGGAACCTTAATCGGAAATGGATTTAAAACCTAACATCCTCTAAGATCCACAAGACTCCTATTCAGGTCTCCTCAACAGTCAGGTCAGAACAAGTCTTCGTACACAAATTCTTATGACTATGAATCTTTACCTGTACGGTGTAAGTGAAATATATCTCCCCATCTCAAAAGTGGCAAAGAAACAAACTCCATCAACAAGGTAACTCTAGTCCCACGGTATAGCAACTCTTTCCTCGGGGAGCGGGGATATTCCCTTCTAAGTTCAAGTACAACCAACTCAAGAATAGGAGATGGAGAAAAGAATGGACAGTTACCAGTGTAGCTATCTATCCTTGGATGCATGACCAGTGTAGCCAAGTCATCCAGATGCAAGCTAACAAAAATTTGACTTTGAAGCTCTTATTATTTACTTTTTTTCGTTATCCTCGTATATACACTAAGGCATTCATTTCACTTTTCAATCAGGATAATCTACTTCTGGAGATTCTGCATTTTTTCCTTTTTTTGAAAGTATATTCAAGGTGCAGCAAGTACATAAGGAGTTTTTCCTCTTGAGCTAGTAGACTATCCCTCTTTTGAAGCATTATTGCAACCCCACAACATCTTGTCTTTAGACCTCAATGCTACTAGATCAGATTGAGATGCACAACCCTCTCTTGAGGAAGATGAGAGGATCCGCCTAGATTTACTACCCTCGTATGCTACTCATAGCCAAATGATTCTGCCTCCTCACTACCTCCTCCATGAAAAGCTACGTGTAGAGTGCTTGTCCAAGATAAGCCATGCTCTGAAAGAATCATGCATGTGTCGTTAAATATTCTACTTATACTAATCAAGATGACACGTTAACATAGTCGTGTGGACTCAAAGAATTAAGTTACTAGGACATGAAAAGTCTTAACTCCAATTCTTATAAGGTTCCTCTGAAATTAACTGGATTAAGGCCCAACTAAGCTCCATTCTTCAACTTTATTCCAGACATAAGTTAAATGTCAATACTATCCTGAAAATGCACATGCAAATGCAAGAAATATGTACAATGCAAAAAGAAAGCAAAATATGGGTTTTGGAAAAGAAAGGAAAAAATGATGCACATATGAAAAGAGATTTTTTTTGAATTTTGCAAATTATTATAGACTTTTAGTTTTGTAGTTTTTAGGTTTTTTAAAGGAAAAAGGGTTAGCAAAATATATACAATTATATACAAGGATTTTTTGTTTTTTTGTTTTTATTATTTTGTTGTTTTGTTTGTTTTTTGTTTTTGTTTTGTTTTTGTTTTTTTTGAAAGGTGATCACAAACAATATACACACACACGTGGATTTTATGAATTTATATACATAACCCCAAAATAATCATATTTAACAGTACGAGTTATGTCTAAAGTATATATACAATATATAAGGCACCCCCATATACTAAGCTCGAACTATGTCCTCATAGTGATAAAAGAGTGGCAAAAAAGACAACTCATGCGAAGTATAGAAAAGTGAAAAGACACATATGCTACAACGACTCAAAGAAAATATGAAAAGAATAGAAGTCGGTATTCCCCCTATACTTAGGATCAAGTAATTCTAAATATAGAAGACTGCATAAAAGGGAAAAACCGATGAAGAGAATGTACGGACTCAACGAAAAAACAAAAAAAATGATACGAACAACATCACCCCCTATACTTATGGTAGAATATCCCTAAGTATATGCAACAATAGGTGTGATGAACAGGACGAATATGAACAACACAAATCATTCACCCCCTATACTTAGGATAAAGCACATCCTAAGTATATCATATATACACACAAAAAGGGAGTGAATGATAAAACGGGAGAAGAAAGAATGAAATGAAAGGATATATAAAAGGTTGTAAGCTCATGTATCAAACGCAGAAGATGGAATCAAAAGATCATTCAACGACGGAGAGGAAAGTCTCATGATCTAGATATGGCTTTAGCAACTATCTGTTCACAACAAATGGCTATGCGTCAGATGACAACCCAGATATGACAATACTCCCATTATCATGCACAACTGATAAGGCGATCCCGACCTACGGTTTAATATATTGTCAGTTGTAGAGAGAGAGAAAGCCGCGGTGAGGGAACCACGTTGAATCAAACAAAAAATACGATAAAAAATATGAGAGAGAAATAAAATCCTATTTTATTGTTCACTACTTCTTTTACCAGGTGAGTGTGCCTGGGTCGAACTCAAGGAGGCAGAATATTTAAACTACGGTTTTCGAGTCAAGGAAAGAATTCCAAGAAAATCCTCTTTTATTATTGATTTTATAGAAGGAAAATTGAAAAGAAATCTGGCTCGAAACTAACTCGAAAGACGAAATTTAAAATGATAAAACGAAACGACGAGAAATACGGGAAAATACTCGAAGAATGTCTTGGGTAGTTATCAAGCTACTCTAGAAAAATCATAGAAAAATACGAGGTCCAAATAGCCCCTACAAGCCAGGGGCATAACTACAAAGAAAATATATTATTTTTGTTACAGAAGGGTCCCTTTTGGGACTGGAATGAAAAGAAACTAAAAGATTGCATTTAGGTCACTGCGTGGGGACCTAAATGTAATTTCTGGAAACTTGTAGGAGCGCGTCTAGATTTCAGGAGCTTGTTGGGCTTATGTAGCAATTTTCCCACCGATTCGCAGTGGACGGTCAAGATTAGAAGGTTGGGCGCGATCTTCACCATCTGTTCATGCCACGTATCGGAAGCATGTGCGCTCCCGCATTCTTGCTATTCTTCAACTCAGGCGCGCGGCTGGCGACTCGGTCTTCTTCTCCAATTTTTCTCCGGCGAACAACACGAGCTTTGGGCCTCCGGCGGGGCCAGAGGGGTGACACCTTCACCCCTCAAGCTTGATGTGTGCTCAAGTTGCGTGAAGATTAAAAGCTTCGTATGTCTTGAGTTTGCTCTAGATAAAGGATGATCCTACAAGTAATGATTGTATATGCTCGATTCACTCAAGAATCGGCCAATGGATGAAGAATTGCAAGAATAAACATAATGTTTCCAGACTTAATGAAGAATGACATGTGAATGGAAAGGAAGAAGTTGATATTTGGAATTGCTTTGATTGGGTTTGAAGTTCTAATTTGATAGGGTGTCTAAGAAGGATGATTAGCGAACTTAATCACGCAATTATCTATCCTAATCAAGGCATGAAAATCAAGAAACAAAATGGAGAAGGATGGACAAATTACTTGGGGAAAGGAGATGTATGACCCCCTGATTATCGCTTGACGGGGCGGCGTTCCCAGAGCTATACACAGTGCTGGGCGATGATGCAAGGCGAGGCTTCACCCTGGAGCTTCTCCTCCGACGTCCCTCTTCCATGCGACACTGCTTACCGATGTTGTCACCACCGGTGGCGGCCGGAATGAGGCAAGGAAGGATGAAGGTCGTCCGCTGGAATTGGAGATTCTGGTAGTTGGATAAGACTCAGTTGGTTATGCCAACTTCATGGGCTTTTATAGATGAAATGGGCGAAGCTCTAAGGTGAATCTAATGGTCGGCGTGCATAAAGGTTGTTAGGGGAAGAAATTAGAGGGCTTAGATAATTCGAGGAGGTTAGAGGTGAATCGGAGGAAATTGTTGAAGTGGGCCGGGTCGAACAGAAACTCCACCGACTTCGTGGAGAAGAAGAGCCAGGTGTTGACACGTGTCCGCACCTGGTTGGCCAAATAATTAAAATACTTGTAAAATATGTAATAAATGACATTATTTTAAATATGTATAAAAATGGAAAATATAGATAATTAAATTATCTAATTTATAGTGTGATTAATTTTTAAATAATAAATATTATTCGAAATATAAATATTATATTAAAAATAAGTATAAATAATACCTAATAAATAGGTATTGAATTTTTAATTCAATAGGTAATTATTTATTTATTAATTTTATATTTTATTAATTATTAGAATAATAAATACTACTTTTGTGATTTTTTGTGAATTTAATAATTTAGTTTAGATATATTAATAAATACATGTATAAGTTAGATAGTTCAATTTCACCTTTAAATTAGGGTTTTAGATTTTATTAAAATAATAAATATGCTCTAAAAATTCTGAAATAATTCATCTTGAAAATACAATATCATGAAAATAATAAAAATTATAAAAATATAAATAATTTGTTCTAAATAAAATAAATAGCCCAGAAACCTCATTATCAGTAGGTCCCAAAACCAACTTTTTGCAAACAGACTCCGATTTTAATGAAACCACATCCATTAATTAGAGAATATTATTTTATGAACTTTAAAGGTGAGTAGAGTGAAATTGGAGTTCGTATGAGGAAGTTATGATGTTCGGAAGTTGAGAATTTGACAATTTAAAAGTAGGATTTCTTGGTATATATACAAGATAATATTTTTAACTTAGTTTTATATTTTTATATACATTTTTAGAAATTATTAGGAAAAGAATTTTATGAAAATTATTTCATATCAATTAATTAATTAATAAATCAATGAAGATTTGATAATTATATAATAAATAGTGAATAATGTGTGGAGTGTAATTTAATTATTTTTTTGTGATTTTTTTCCTTATCTCCCCCTACTTGTTGGTTTGTCGACCAATCCATGTTGACTTGGTCTTGGGGGTTAGGTTATATAAATATATCTTTCAGCTATATTTATATTTTCTGAGTCATATTGTACATATATACATATCTACAATCTGTCTTCTTTTCTTTTCTCTATTTTTTTATTCTTTATTTATTTACATGTTTTTAATGCATAAAGTGCATTTTTATCATGAATAGGATTTTGATAGAATGCGCAAATTAATGAATATTAACATGTATTTGTTAAGGGTTTTAGACAAAATACGACAGAAATGTTAATGAATCATGGATTCATCAACGGCTCTCACGATGAACGGTCCTTACCATTTGCTTTTCAATTTTCCTGGAAACAGCTTCAACTTAGCATCAAATAACCAAACATTCTGATTAGGAGAGAAGGTCTTCCTTCGAATGTGTTTAACATGCCAGCGCTTGACTTTCTCCTTATACATGAGTGAGTTATCAGATGCAAAGTCTCGGAATTCCAGTAATCTATTCAAATCCAACTTCATGTTCTTTCATGCCTTCTTATCGTCAAGATCGCTTACATGGAGTGCACATAAAGATTTGTGAATTAGTTCCACTGGTAGATGTCAAGGCTTTCCATACACAAATCTATAGGGAGACATACTCAAAGGAGACTTGTACGCCGTCCGATAAGCCCATAGAACCGAATTAAGCATTTTGGACCATTTCTTCCTATCTAGACGTACAGGTTTTTGCACTATTGTCTTGATCTCCCTATTTGAAATTTCTGCCAAGCCATTAGTCTGTGGATGGTAAGGAGACACAACTCTGTGCTCAATGGCATACTCCTTCACAAGCTTCTTTACTTCTCTATTAATGAAATGGCTTCCCCCATCTGAAATCCATATTTTGTGAATCCCAAACCACGCAACAATGTGGTCCTTGAGAAAGGAACACATTGTGTAATTAGCTGTGGCTCGAGTAGGGATAGCCTCCACCATCAACTAACATAACCCACGGCGAGCAGGATGTACTGAAATCCCTGACTGACAGGAAATGGGCCCACAAAATCTATGCCCCAAGCATCAAAAACATCATAAATCTGTATGTATCTTAGGGGCATGGTATTTTTGGAACCAACGGTTCCACCCATTTTCTGACAGTCGGTACAACCTCGAACATACTCTGTAGCATCCTTAAACAATGTGGGCCACCATAGGCCACTCTGTAAAACCTTTGTTGTCGTGTGTTTCCCTGAATGATGCCCATTAGATTATAGTTTGTGATAGTGCTCAAGTACACTAGTGTTCCTCCGGAGGAATGCACCTTCCCCAGATACAATCCGCACCTTCGTGAAATAGGTACGGATCCACCCATTGGTAATAATGAATCTCTGACAGAATTCTATCTACCTTGTACTTCGGAAAATCTTGTGGAGCTTTCTTGGAGACAAGATAGTTTACAATATTAGCATATCATGGGAGTGAGTCCACTGACAAAATGGCCTCATCTGGAAAGGTTTCGAAAATAGGGATCATGTTCTACTCAGAGGTCTCTGCATCCATGATATGGGAAAGGTGATCTGCCACAACATTTTTCACTCCAAGATTATCTCAAATCTCTAAATCAAATTCTTGGAGAAGAAGGATACATCTGATAAGGCGTGGTTTGGCATCCTTATTTATCGGTAAGTATCGTATGGCAGTGTGATCTGTGTATCCAATAACGTGGGAACCGATGAGGTAAGATCTGAACTTCTCTAGCCCAAACACAACTGCAAACATCTCCTTCTCTATAACTGTATAATTTTGTTGTGCTTCACCCAGAGTCTTGCTAGCATAGTGTATAGAAAATGGTATCCCATCCCTTCTCTATCCTAAAACAGCTCCAACTAAGAAATCTGAGGCGTCAGTCATGATCTCAAAAGGAAGAGACCAATCAGGCGGCTGTAAGACAAGAGCACTAGTAACCATGTCTTTCATCTGATTGAATGCAAGGAGGACTTTATCACCGACAACATATTCACTCTCCTTACACAGAAGCTCAGTCAAGGTTTGGCGATCTTGCTAAAGTCCTTTATGAATCGCCTATAGAATCCTTCGTGTCCCAAAAACAACCTCAACTACTTCAAATTATGTGGTGGCTCTATCTTGGAAATCACATCAATCTTAGCTGGGTCAACCTCCATACCATGTTTGGAGATGACATGGCCCAATACAATCCCATTAGTCACCATAAAGTAACTCTTCTCCCACGAGAGCACTAAGTTTTAGCAACGTTGAAGAACTCGGTCTAAATGAGCAAGACATGTGTCAAAACTATCCCCGTAGAATGAGAAATCGTCCATGAAGACTTCAAGAAAATTACCCATCATGTAGGCAAAAATGGCCAACATACACCTTTGAAATGTAGTGAGGGCATTACATAATCCAAAGGACATCCGTCTAAAGGCGTAGGTGCCAAACAGACAAGTGAAAGTAGTTTTCTCCTGATCCTCAGGAGCGATAACAACTTGGTTGTATCCCGAGTACCCATCCAAGAAGCAAAAGAACTCTTTTCCTACCAACCTCTCAATAATCTTATAAATAAAGGGCAATGGAAAGTGATCCTTCTTGGTAGCTGAGTTCATGCGTCGGTAATCTGCACAGACATGCCATGAAGTATGTACCCAGGTCGGAATCTCCTCACCACGGTTGTTCTTTACGATCGTGATACTGGAATTCTTTGTGACCACATGTAAAGGGTTAACACACATGGAATCAGAAATGGGATATATAAAGCCAACATCACACCATTCTCTGATCTCCTTCATGACAACCTCCCTTAGATTTGGATTAGACGGCGCTGGCTTTCACAGGAGGGTTTACAGCCATCCTCTAGGTAGATATGATGAGAGCACAAAGCTTGATTAATCCCACGGAGATCCAAGATATTCCATCCTATGGCCTTGCGGTTTCTCTCAAGAATCTCTAGCACACGAGATTCTTGTTCAGCGGTTAACTGTGAGCTGAGAATGACCGGAAAAATTTGGGAGGGACCTACAAGGAAGGCATATTTCAGCGGTGATGGTAAAACCTTGAGCTCCGGTGGGGTCTGAATCGGCTCTAAAATAATCTCTGCTACTGCAATGGTAGATGGTATGTGATCTGTACATTGTGGACTGTCCACCTTGGCTACTAACGGCTCAACAAGTAGAACATCTGATAGATATGCAATGAATGATCTTTGCTCAAATAGGAGGGTTTCATCAGGGTGTTCAAAATTTTAATCAATTAATGGTTTAGATATCTCAGCAATAATCTTAGAAAGATGTCTCTCACCTGTGCATAACTCTGGAAATTCAACAAATGGCTCAGATATCTATACATCAGAACTCTCAGAATGAGGCCTATCATCAGTAATCTCAGAAAAGTGTGTCAAAGAAATATCATAAGGTGCCTTTAAAGACTCATATTTATCCTCAGAAATCAGCTCAAACTACCCATCAGCAACTAGCTCAATTGGACCAGCAAGGGAACTCATGTCGACTATGCTTTCCATAGAGTCCTTTTGGGAAAGGTATTCTTGGGTATCTATAAATTTAGTGAAAAGATCTATCTCTTGGAACTCAAAAAGAAAATCATAATCATTTGGCTCTAATATAACTTCCTCTGTTTCATCTACTGCTGGTGGCGGTAATTGTCTAGGATAAGAGATCATCTCATTTTTAACATTGTCACTGCGAGAGTGGAAGATGATCTCTCCAATACCATAATCAACTGCTGCTTCTGTCGTTTGGAGGAACGGTCGATCTAGTATGATCGGGGTATGGAGTAACAATGCAGGTGT
Organism: Ottelia alismoides; assembly: GCA_037367405.1. NCBI lineage: Eukaryota > Viridiplantae > Streptophyta > Magnoliopsida > Alismatales > Hydrocharitaceae > Ottelia > Ottelia alismoides. Next base: position 153,063 of record JAZKJV010007112.1, read on the forward strand.
GTCCATATCCATGACAACAAAATCAATAGGGAATTTCATTTCGTACACCGTTACAATAACGTCCTCTAAAATGCCTCTTGGCCTCTTAATCGATCTATCAGCAAAATGAAGGATCATCCTGGTCGTTCTAAGAGGCCCTAACCAAAATTCAGTTAGTAAAGAGGAAGGTATGAGATTAATGGAGGAACCTTTATCGAGAAGAGTACGATCAAATTCCTGATCAAAGATATGGCAACAGATGTAAGGTGCTCCCTTGTCTTTCTTTTTAGGCAGGAGGTTGCTGATGGCATGAAATGTGTCCATGGTCAAGATGTGTTTCTCTGTTCCCTTTCGTCTGTTCTACCTTGATTGACGCTTATGTGTACATGCCTCTTTCATTCCCTTTTTTATTGTAAGCATGTATTCCATGGCCTTAAGAAGTGGCATCTTTAAAAAATATGTTCTATAAGATCTGAACTACTTCAGGATCGTATAGGGTTGTTTTTTATTTTTGAATTTCCTTAGAGTTGAGAGGAGAAGGAAAAACATTCAAACGTTCATTTCCATTATTCAAAGTAGAATACGCAAGTACAAAAGGACAACCAGAACCAGTCTATACAGTGTTGTCCAAATTAGGTGAAGGAAAAACAAAATCTAAAACAGAACGGGATGTAGCTGCTGGTGAAGAGGAAGAATCTGCGACTGGTATATTCTCCATTGATGATGGCAATCTACAACTGCCTGATGAAGGTGGTGGTAAAGGCGGTGAAACTCCAGACTTGGGTGCTGCTACACCGGTCCTCTCAACTGCTGGTGAAGGAGATGATATGGAAGATGATGCTCTCTCAGTGGTTCGATCTCCCAACCCCAACTAGTGCATAGGTGGCTGCAATCTCCTACAGTTCCTGAGATGAATGGCGTCAGATAAACATGTAAAATCAAGGACCATACTTGTCTCGGGTGGGGGTGGGCGATTGGCTACTGGCTCCTTGCATCTGAAGTTGTTGGGGTTGGCTTTGACGTGTGCTGGAATCAGTGTCTTAGTGGTGGTCAGGTCGTCGATCCGCTGAGTCACTTCGTTCATGTTCTTCATAAGCAATGCAAGTTGGTCCAGTGATGGGTTGACTAAAGGGGCCTCAGGGTGCTCATTGACTGGTCGTCACCAAGACTGATAATACAGAGGTAGTTGGTAACCATACAAATTGTGATAATGAGGAGGAGGATAGTGTCCATAATATGCAGTCTGATGCTGGTTGGGATGAGGAAAATACATAGACTGTTGTTGTGGCTGGCTTTCTCCCCAATTTTAGAACTGTGGTGGAGACTGATAGTGAGGTTGGAATTGCTGGTGCTGGTAATGTTGTTGTCTGCCTCCCTGAAACTTGTGGGCAGGTTTCTGACCCTACTGTGAACCCAACTGGCCTTTCCCTGATGGACGAGGCTGTTTTCACTCACAGGCGAACCAGATGTCGTTCACCTCATGAATGACAGGTGTAGGTGGGGACTATTGCTCGGGAATGTAGGTTACTTCTTGATGGTATGGAACTATAAGATATGAGTGTTGCTGGACCTGATCAGGTGTCTGCACGTAATAGACATGTTGAACTGTGACTAGTCCTCCGCTACTCTGTTGGGTAGAAGAAGTCCGCTCCCCAGTAGCGGTATTGGTTGTTGCACTCGCACTATGAACTGCACTGATCGAACTCACAAGAAGCTCCAGGTGCTTTGTTATCTCATCCAACTTATCCAGGTTCTTCATCCTCTGTTCGATCACTTGAAGCTTCTCTAGCTCCATGGATCATTTCAATAATGTCCACTTTGAATAGGTAGTTTCCAATGATGGTCAGGACAGAGTTGTCCACCCTATCCACTTCATGTGATGTCGTCATATTGACAGCCTTGTGGGGTACTGCAGGGGAGGTGACGGGGTGCTTCTTAAAAGCATGTGAAGAAGAAAGAGATGTTGTACTCTCCGCCATCTCTTCAAAACTTTGATAAAGGACATCCTCATACTTGTTGAAGTGGCTCCCATCACTAGCGACATCTATAAGCTTTTGATTCTCTATGCTTAAACCCCCAAATAAATTTTGCACAAGGCTTGCCTTTAGAATATCATGATGGGGGTACTTCTCCGTCAGATCTTTAAATCTTTCCTACACCTCGTGAATAGGCTCATGGGCATCTGAGAGAAATTAGCAATCAAGGATTGCATTTGGTTGAGTCGTCCGAGCGGGTAATATTTGTTCAGAATGTGTACCTCAACTCTTCCCAAGTAGTGACAACCTTCCCCAAGTGATTTAACCAATACAAAGCTTTGTCCATTGGACTGAATGGGAAGGTAGTCATCTTCACTATCTCCAATGTGACATTTGGGTAACTGTTCCACAAATGCGATCGAACTGTTGGAGGTGTACATAAAGTTCTTCATTAATATTTCCATTGGAATATTGGGAGAAGAGGCAAAATAGTGGGCTTAAGCTCAAAATGCCCTTGAATCGCAGGGATTTGTATCTAAGAATTTGTCTTTCCTTCCCCTGGATTATAGGCATCCTTTAAGGTAAGCTTAGCCACAGGTTCTATCACAGGGTCTTCTCCTCCATTTCCACCTCCAAGGTTTCTATACTCCTCTCTCCTATCTTCTCTTTCCTATCTCAGCTCGATAATCATCTCTCAATGCAATCTGAAAGTCAGCCTGCTCTGTTAAATGGGCTTGAATAGATTGGATAGATGATAACATCGTGTTGTTGATCTCGTTCTGCTCCGACATGGTTCCCTTCCCCTTGGTGGCATCAAGTGTATGGTGTCTCACTCGGAAAATGTGCATGACATTCGATTAGTCCTAAAAAATGATGGAGACTCAGATACTAGTTCGAGATTAGAGCAAATCTCAAATAGTGGGTTGACGGATGATGTGAAGGGTGATGTGGAGAATGTGGAATATTCGAGAAGTGAGTCTCCCGAATATAAGGTGAACGGGTCGGAGTGTAGAATGAGTTCTCAATGTCCGGACGAGAAATACTCCGGTCTGATATCTTCGATATCAATAGGCAGGATGCGAGAGCACAAAGTCCAATGCAAGAGTGAAAATGAATAAAGGTGCAAATTGCACGTAAGGATCTATATCACTAGAAATCAAAAACACAATACATACCCCAGTTCACCGACTCAACACAATGTGAAGACCGTGAAGGTTTGGTCAATTATCTTATCAATTTTTAGAGTTTGGTGAGAAATCAAACTATCCGAGCGGTTAAGCGAGCTATTAGGAACCCAATGCTCCCAGGAGACTGCGCCAATCTCAAAACTACTTTTCCCAACTAGTATGGATGCGGACCGTTTACCGACTACCCGATCTACCCACTCTGCTAAGGAAATCCCGGACTAATTGCCGGCTACCCGATGGAGTCCTCACTGGAGAACAACTAATCACAAGACAGTAGTCTGAAGAGAGTTGGGGCGTGGCTCTATCCTAGTGTGTGGGTCACTCTCTCGCTACAGATAAATCAAGTAAGGAGGGGGTTACTCTCCCCAAAACAATGATTTGTCCTAACGTCTATTTTAGGGTGGAGTGATATTAGCAGTCTCTTTTTTTTTAGTTGTCACTTGGTTTGAATATTTTCAATAAATTATCTACCGAGTGTCCAATTTCCTTTTTAACTTGTGTGAGTAAAAACAAGGAAGGACATAAGAAATGCCAATCTGCGATTAAATACAATGATGCATGCAGGGGTTAGAGATGTGTACCTTGTCGCCAGCACTCTACATGCAAAATGATCCACATAGAATTTAAATACAGAAAAAAACTAAACTATATGATGGACGTGAACCGTCCTAACAACAACTTCTATCAGTGGGCAAGAACATGTTAATTTTACTAAGTCCAAATTACGTTCTATTCTATAGGTGTAGAAAATCTTGTTTAGGGCTTTGGACCTAATAAATTACCTGGCTCAAGCAAACTAATTAAAGCAATCAATAAGTGGCTCACGAAATCCACGTGAAACAAAGAAAAAATAAGGCAATGAAAACAAAACCAGTGAGGTCCCCCAAGTGCACCGGCACTTGGCGAAACAGACCCCACAACAAATGAATGTCCTTTTTACAAGAGTTTAAATGCTAGAAATAAATTTAAAAAAGTCTATTTTTTGCTTGGTCTCCTTCAGTTCTTCTTCTCCTCCTCTTACGCTATCCTGCGGCTCGGTGAAGAATCAAGCCGCCTCCGCTTCGCTTGGATGCTTTGGCTCTCCTAGGATCGCCTCCTTCGCTCCGTGGGCCCTCGGAAGAAAACGAAAAGAGAGAATGTGTAAGAAACACAATTATCAAATATGAACAAGAAAAATGAAATAAATAGAGTGAATATGAACAATGGAGTGAATGTGAAAAAAATAGAAACAAATATGTAAAACCAAGAATAGCAGGTCAAAAGAGAAACCTAACTACCATCACTGTGCCTCCCCGACAACGACACCATTTTGTTGAGCGATAATTTTCGAGGAGTGATTATTAATGATTCAAAGTTGTCATTGCGATCCCCAAAATTCCCGGCTCAAACAAATAATTTGTTTTTTTGTTCTCAAGTCAATCATTACAAGAAATTGTGATAAGAGATTTTCGCAACTTATTTACCTGTATAGCTAACAGGATCGAACTCAGGGAGGCTACAAATACTAAGGGTTATACAATTAATCAAAAAATCAATTAAAAGAAAATGGAATTCGAATGTACCTTATGTTGGTTTTTGTTTTGATTTTTGTCTTTTGAATTTTTTAAAGTTTCTAATTTCTATTTATTTTATTTTCTGATTTTTCAATTTTTTAATGATTTTGATTTTTGATTTTTTTTTAATTTTCATAAATATGTTTTTCAAAGCAAATTCTTGCACAAAAGAAATGTGTTTTTTATTTTTCAAATATAACAATAATGCTCAAAATTGTCAAAAGAAATTTTTTTGTGTTTTATAAAGTTTTTACTATTTTTGTAATTTTTAAAGATTTTGGATTTTTTAGGCTTTTCAAGATGAATAAAAACATAAGAAAATACAAATAATGAACAAACATGACTACTTTGTACTTTAAACATATGAAATGAAATTAAAAATTACGAAAATTATTTTTCTTAAAAACTAGAGAAAATTATCTACAAATTCGACTGAAACCATATTTTTTATTTTTTAAATAATTTTATATGATTTTTTAAGATTTTTAGTATTTTCCAATTTTTTGGGTTTTATAAATAATTAATGCAGAAAAATTGTATAAAAAATAAAAGACACCAAAAGTAAACTACTCTAATTTTTCAGATTTTTTAAGCAATATTCAAATTTTTATGATTTTTCAAAGTTCAAATAGGGAAATATGCAATGTTTTTGATTTTATAATAATAGCAAATAGGAATAAAAGGCAATAAAATTTTTAAACAATGAAGAGGAATTTTTGTAGAATTTTTAGAGCAATAAACACATTTATTTCAATAGAAAGAAACATACAAAATAGAGTCTGGAAAAGAAGGACTGAAATGCAAATGTTTATTGTTCTTGCATAAATGAATAACACGAAATAAACAGAAGACGAAAAGTGCAAAATTACCCAATGGGGGATGGACCTGCACATGACTGAAAGGTCTTGCAGGGGTCTTTTTAAAATTTAGAAAAACTCCAGGGGCAAAATCAATATTTGCCCAAAAATATTATATGCTTTAGGGCTCTTTGTTCCTTCCGAAAGGCCAATGGGAGCTGCGATGTCCTTCCTTTTCTTCACGCAGGCAGCGGTAGAGTGCGGCTAAGGGCGGTCGAGCCAATGATAAAGGATGAGGTGCTACCATGGTTACCCGCGGCTTCAGGCGGAGATCGGCTGGATGGCAGTGGGCATGCACATGGGCGGCACGTGGAACTTGGAGAACCAACAGCGACTAGGGGCGCGATGGTTGGCGCTTCTTCACGCGGAGCGGATTAGGCAAAGGCATGATGGTCGTGACTCCAGGCGGAGATCCTTGCGCAGCTGCGGCTAGACCGACGAGAGCGGCGATGTCGGTTGATAGGTGTGGGTGCTGCAGGGGCTCCTGTGGGCAGATGAGATCGTGGCGGTGGTGGGCCTCGTGGAGGTGGCGGCACACGTCCTCATACGGTCAGCGGCATGGGATGGTGGTCCTTACGCTGGCGGTCTGGAAACGAGGTGAAGGGTGGCGAAGCGAAGCTCTGGAGTTGTGGCTGGAGGGTACGGACAGGCGGCACGGGCTGGCAGGCTCTAGGAGGTTGCACGAGGCTGGTGCTAGGCCGGCGAGAATGGTAGGCACTGCCTGCCGGTGGGGAGGGCGGTGGTTGCCACTTCTGTGTTTTTTCTATTTTCATAAAACATAAATAAACAAAACTTTTTTATTTTTTTAAAAAATAGAAACGGTAAAAATCCATTTTTTATATTTTTCAAAAAATTTTTGTTTGATCCTACAAAACAAATGTTAGAAAGAAAAAAACTATGTATTTTAATTTTTTTAATTTGTTTATTTATAAAAAAATTAGGATGCGAGCATGACGACTCAATCCCAAAATCAGAACATAATACATGAATGGGGATCCGACGAAAAATGAGGAATGGATCCGGATCTCTAGCCAGCGTACATGGTCGGAGGTGGTAGATTACGTGAGAACGTGAAGCGAAGGGAAATCGAAGTTGACATGGAAAATCGGATTGGGAAGAGCGAATCGACTCGTGATGAGTGATCAAAAAAAGTGATTAACTAAGATATAGAAAAAAACGGTAATGAAATTAAAATGCGAAAAATTAAAGTATGATTAACCTATGTTAAAATTAGTAGAAGAAAAATGTATATCTCACCGTTGAAGCGGATGGAAACCGTGATCGCCTCGACGAAGGCCGACTCGCTGTCACCGGATGGCTCGGAGGCTAGGCACCCTTCTGCAACCAGATGGCTCTTGAAGAATAGGCTCCTCTCACCAAATATTGATCAAATTGAAATGAGGAAGAGGGAGCCATATTAATATATAAAAGAATGGAGTTTGAATTTCAAAATTTTGAATGAAGATAAGAGGTAAGAGAAAATTTTGAAATGAGACAAAGATAAGAAAGGATTAGTGTTGAAATTATTTACAAAAATTAATTTTTTTTTGTATTTTCATCACTTTATTAAATTGAAAATGCTATTTTTTATTTTTTGTGATGGTTATTTAAGAATATCAACTATATACATACACTATATACATATGGAACACTATATACATAGTTAAATAAGGAAATTAGTTTTTTTGTTTTAAAATTTTTATTATATTTTTTATACTTTTTTATTGTTTTTTTTATTTTTAATATTTATTAAAAACATTTACAAATACAATATATACAAATAATGATAAAATTGCACAAACCAACCTAGAAAATTGACTTTCAACCATAACTCCAAAAATTATGAAACCACGACCATTTTAAAAATAATTTAATTTAGAATACAATGGAAGTGGGTTTGGTTCAATTTGATTTCATATGGAGCCGGAATTGGTCTTTCAATTATCGCTTTATGGCTTTTTTCGGATGTGGCTACTTTTATTTTGTACATGATTTTAATTTGCAAACTTTTCTATTATTTAGGAAACATTTTTATTTACAACTTTTTTTGAAAAATATTTAGTTTGAGGTCAATTTATGTACAAATAAAATATTGTAAGTATACAATTATTTACAACACATTTTCTGATTAAGGACCCTCTCCTCCCCTACTTTATTCCTGGTCAATCATGTCAAGTCTTGACCTTCTCTCAGGGTTCGGGTTAGCCTGTATCTATTACATATATAAAATCTTCTTTTTTTCTTTTCTTTAATTTTTCCTTTCTTTCTTTCTTTATTTATGTTAGGTTAAAATAGTAATAAGGTACAATATTCATACACATATGCAAGTTAGTAAGAATATGGAGTTAGTATTATATTCAGGTGTTCTATAACGGATTTTAAGCTAAAATAAATGAATAAAGATGATGAAATGCATATTCATCACCCCCCTATGCTTTACCTCTGCTAGTCCCTTATAAAACACTTATTTAAAAGAATAAGTGAATAAAAGAAAAAGAAGGAAAAAAAAAGAAATTGAGACAATATTGAGTATTAAGCTTATCTTCATAAAATTACAGTATGGATCTCTGTCAGACCTTTGGATTATTAGTGTGGCGGAACGTTAATGGGAAATGGATTTAAAACCTAACAACCTCTAAGTTCACAGGACTCCTATTCTGGTCTCCTCAATAGTTAGATCAGAACTAGTCTACATACACAAATTCTTATGACTATGAATCTTTACATGAACGGTGTTAGTAAAATATAACTCCCCATCTCAAAAGTAGCAAAGAAATAATCTCCATCGACAAGGTCACTCTAGTCCCCTATTCTAGTAGCTCTTTCATCGAGGAGTGGAGATATTCCCTTCTAAGTTCAAGTACAACCAGCTCAAGAAGAGGGGATGGAGAAAAGAATGGACGTAACTAGTGTAGTGGTGAGCTGCCCAGAGCAACTCGAGTTAAGTAAGGTCGTTGCGACCCGAATCGCAAGGCACGATCAATCAAGAAAATAAAGACCACAAAATAAACAATCAAGCTCAAAAATCGAAAGAAGCGGTCTCCGTAATTTATTTAACCTGGTATATCGACCAGAGTCGAACACAAGGAGCATGAGCGAAGCCTAGAAGCAATTGAGAAATCATAAAAGAAAAGGCATCTTTTTGTGGTCTTTAATTTGCAATTTTTTATATATTTTCTAATAAGAAAATGAATAAAAAGATAAAAGAAATTAAACTTCAACAATTTTTATTGAGACTCAAAATGCCCAAAAATTAGAAATAAAAACATTTTTATTTTTTTTCAAATATGCAAGTGTTTTTGTTGATTTTATGGGGGTTTTCATATTTTTATATAATTTTATAAAAATAAAACAAACACAAAACAGAACTTCATTGTTCAGCCGTGACCAAAAGGCAAGATTAAAATGCTAAAATTACCTAAAAGTCTTCGTGGCTATTTTTATTAAAAGGTAGATAAAAAGACCTAATTTCATAAACTGGAATTTCATTTTTTTTTTGAATTTTCTAGAATTTTTATAAGATTTTTGGTCTTTTGTTATTTTTAGGGGTTTATAGAAGATAATGGAACAAAAATGGTATTGAAATTAAAAGTAACCAAAACAAACACACAAGAATTTTTATAGAATGTTTAGGGATGTTTTTATATTTTTTGGGTATTTTATAAAACAAATAGACACGTTTTATGGGTTTTTAATTTTTAGAAAATATCAAATAAAATAAAATTACATAACAAAAATTACCAAAAATATTACACATTAGTAGGAGCTAATGGTAATTTTTGGGGAATTTTTGGAGTAAATTTGATAATCATTTGATCTAAAACAAAACACACAACATAAAGGGACCTAGATGCAATTATTAAAAAGTTATATGCTAACAGTATCACAATAAAAACCCAGGGCTAATATTGCAAAATTCCTAGGTAAACACGCACTCCACACGTTATCTCGATTCATAGGGTTATAACTGTAAATATCATGAGTTTTCATTCAATCCATAACAGTTCAGTAGTTCAGGATACTACATGCAATTAAGCCAACACGTCACGTGAGACAGCACGTGCTTTCAATTTGGAGGGACGAAAATGCAAATATTAAAACTTGGAGGTCCAATCTGCTAATTATCCAAAATAAAAAAAAACTATGAAAAATATTTACAGTACTAAAACGTAACTGCAAAGCAAGAAATGGTCTAAGTGTAATTTACCCTTTATTATTAGCTATCCAATGGTCAGGAGCAATCCACTTAAGGATGAACGATCAAGATCGATGGATGCCCCTTCGACAATGAACGGTTATTGGAGGATCCTCAGATGGATCTGATGGTCGAGGGCTCCCAGTAGATGGATGGTGTGGATTAGAATTGGGAACGCGCCTCGATCAGACGGTGGAGGCAATGCTTGGAAGAACTCGCCTTTGGCGAGTTTCGATCGATGATGTCGCATTACTCCGACGTCCTCTGGAGCTGCTGAGGTAGGGGAAAGGTCGGCGCAGATGGTCCGCAGCTACTGGTAGGCTCATAAGGGGCTGAGGTCCCCTGGAAGGGCCCGGCGAGACGTGAAGAGATGGAGCTGATGTGTCTCCTCAAGTCGACCTCCAGAAGAGGCCTAGATTGACATAATATTTACAATTAGAGGGCAAAGAGGGAAGAGGACTAGATATTTGGGGCAGTCAGAAAAAGTTCGAGATGCATTCATTTGCATCAATGGTCCAAAACACGTAACTGCTCAAGATATCATCTCACTGCCATCTGTGGAAATAGTTGACACTACACAACTTATCGTTTTTTTCCGGATACATTCAACCCCCGCGAGGTGTAACATGTGCTCAGAAGGGAATCTTCCGGCAGGGGTTAGAATACTAAAACATCAAAAATCCAATGGGGGATAGATGGTCGGTAGGTCTCCGGCGAGTGAGGTATTTGACCTGTGGGGGTGCTCCAGGCCGATGGCTGGAGCAGTGCGAGGGGTTGCAGAGCAATCAGAGAAATTAAAGGACGTCGGATATGGTGTGTCAGTCAGGCAAAATGGCATAAGCGGCTAAGTGGATATGGGTATCGAAGATGCTCTGTCTCGCGGATAGAAGATCGAATCAATGGGGAATAAGCGAGAAACAATATACCTGGAAGTGGAGGAGTACGCCTGGGAATGTGGACGACAACCCACGGGGGTCTAGGCCTCGATGGCCGGCGTTGCCAGAGATTGGAACTCCTTGTGGCGGAGCTAGGCTAAACTTTGCCGGACCTAGGGTTTCCACCCTCCAAATGGTGTCCTTATGCTCTCCTCCTCTCGCTGTCATTCTGGAAAAGGGAGGCAGGCGCAAGTGAAGAGGTGGAGCAGCCAAAGGTACGGGAGAAGATGGAGCCCCTGGAGGTTATATAGTTTGCAGGGTCCGTGAAAGATGGAGCTACGGTGCGCGAACCGAAGGTCGGATCCCTAAGGAAATCATCAGGCGTGGATCGTGGATCTACCCTCTGTAATTGGAGCTGCAAATAAGAAGAGGAATCGATTGGATCGGTTTAGATAATTCGGTAAAACTCAGGGCAAACTGGGTCCGAGCGAAATAGGAGTCCGGGGGGACTAGTTGACTGAAGTCAACTATCCCCGCTGGACCAATCAGGAGCAGGTTTGAATAGGACAAAATACACTACACGACAAAACTGCTTGAAAAAGAAAGAAAATTGATTTAAAAATAATAAATGAATTTAAATTAAAAATTGAATAAAATGAAAATTGTTATTATTTTTCAAGGATTTTTTCTGTGATTTTTAATTAGTTTCTTTTGAAAAATAAATTAATCTTTATACAGTATAGTGTATTATATACAGGTATAATATACTTATGTATTTTGTACAATTATCTTTATATTGTTATTTTTACATAAATACCCACATTTTTATATTTTATTTATTTATAACATATATTTTGGAGTATAAAATACTTTTTATTTTATTTTTCTTATTTAATTACAGGTACACAATAAATAGAGAATGAAGCATATATACATGTATTTTGCATAAGGGAACGATGATTTTATTTTTATTCTCATTTGATTTTATTGATTTTTGCTTTATTTTTAGGATTATATACAAGGAGGTAAAAAGAATCTTTTATTTTTATTTTGTCTAAACTAATTATTTATTTACACAAATAATATGTACAATATATAGTATGCCATATCTCTCTCTAATTGTTTTATTTGTCGATCAGGTCAATGCTTGACCTTCTCTTGGGGTTCGGGTCACTCTGTATTTATTCTAAATACCCCTTCCTTTTTCTTTTTCTTTTTCTTTTATTCTTTTATTTTTGCACAAATACATGCTAATTATGTAATATTAACAAATGCATGCATAATGCTAACTTATTGTATTTACATCTATTTACATGATGCATTACCAAGATAAATAGCTATAATAAAAGAATATAGAGTGATGATCAGGGATTCATCACCCCCTATACTTTACCTTTGCTAGTCCCCTAGCCAACACTTATTTGAAAAAGAAGTGAAAAGAGAAAGAAAAGAAAAAGAAGGAGAATCAAGGTTGATTATTAAACTTGTCTTCATTAAATTGGAGTATGGAGCTCAGTCAGACCTTTAGATTATTAGTTTGTCGGAACCTCATTTCGGATCGAGGTTTAAGACTCAAAAACCTTTAAGTTCCACTAATCTATGGTCAAGACTCCTCAATAATCCAGATCAGAACAAGTCTACATACACAAACTCTAATGAACATGAATCTTTTCTTATACTGTGTAAGTGATATGTAGCTCCCCACCTCAGAAATGATAAGGCAACAACCTCCCTCAACAAGGTAACTCTAATGCCCTAGTCTGACAGCTCTTTCCTCGAGGAGCGGGGTATTTCCTTCTAAGTTCAAGTTCAACCGGCTCAAGAAGAGGGGAAAGAAGAGAATGGACCATGACCAGTGTAGCCATGTATCCCTGGGAGCCCAACTAGTGTATCTAAGTCTCCCAGTTGCAAGCTTCATGAGATGAGAATGGGTAACATAAGCTTCGCTTTATTTGGCTATATACACTCCGGCGTGTATTTCATTTTCTATCAGACCCGCCACTTTGTTGGAGTTTTTCTTTCTTTTCAACATTTTCTTGATGTGCATGTGTACAACATATCTACATGGTGCAACATATATACATAAGGACTTTTCCTCTTGAGCCAGTAGACTATCCCTCTTTTGAAGCATTATTGCAATCGACAACTCCTGTCTTTAGACCTCAACACCGCCAAACTAAGTTGAGGCGCACTTCCTTCCCTAAAAGAAGATGAGAGGTTCTGCCTAGAAGTACTACCCTCGTATGCTACCTCAAGCTAAGGGAAACCGCCTCCTCACCACCTCATCCGTAGAGACCTGTGTGTAAGGTGTTGGTACAAGTAAAGCCATTGCCTGTGAGAGTCATGTGTGTGTTGTTAAATATTCTACTTAGGCTCATCAAGATGACATGTGATCATAGCCTAGTGGACTCAAAGAATTAAGTCACCAATGGACCAGCAAAGTCTCAACTCTAAATCCTATAAGGTTCCTCTTAGAATTAAGTGGACTAAGGTCTTAACCAAGCTCCATTTTCTAATTTAATTCCAGGCAAGTTTAAATGGCAAGTATGATCCAGAAAAATTGTACAAGTATATACAAAAATCTTTTTTAAAAAAGTTTTTGAAAATGTGCAAAATTTTTGAAAAATGTTTGAATGTATGCATGAATGAAGAAGTTTTGCAAACTATTTACAAATATTTACACAAGGGTTTTTGTAAACTTTTATTTTTCAAACATTTTACAAAAAAATTGTAATATATACATAGTTTTGATACCAAAATATTTACAAACTTTTTACAAACAAAACATTTTTACAAACATTTGTACAAAAATAATTTTTATAAATAGCTATGTATGTGCATGAAAGAATTTTATGTGCAAGAAAATTTTAAAATTTTTTTACCAGTTTTAATAATTGATTTTTAGCCATTTTCTCACACAAAGTACGAGTTATGACTAAATTATATATGTAATATATACGACGCACCCCTATACATAGCTCGAACGATGTCCTCAGAGTGAATCAAGAGCGATCAAGAAGAAGACATAACTCATGCTTATTATAGAGAAGTGAAAAGGAATGCTATACTACAACGACGAATCAAATAATAGAATGAAGAGTGCTCGGTATTTTTCCCTATACTTAGGATCAAGTAATCCTGAGTATAGCAGACTGAACATAAAGGAAAAATCGAATGAAGGGATGTACATGGTCTACCCCCCTATTCTTAGGGTAAGATATCCCTAAATATAGGTAGCAAAACAGAGGTAAAAGGAATCAAAAGAATAATCTAGAGTCCTACACCCCCTATACTTAGGGTAAAGTGCACCCTAAGTATAGCATAATCACAAGATGCAGATGGGGTGTTAGACTAAAGAATGAGATGATATGCACATCTGGATCTATACAAGGCGGAAGACAGTGATAATTAGGCAGGAGATGCAACTGATGTGAGTCAAAGACCACATCTCATGCAAAATGAATCGGGGTGACATCAACGATTAGCGGCTCATGATCTAGATATGATTTGAAACGCTGACCATTAACACGAAAGGTGGCCTCGGATGACATTTTAGATATATCAATACTACCGTTGTCATGCACCTTTTGGACCAGGTATGGTCCTTTCCACTTACTCTGCAATTTCCCTGGAAATAATCTAAGCATGGCATCAAACAAACATACTCTCTGATCTGGCTCAAACTGCTTATTGCTAATATAAGAATCATGCCATATCTTCACTCGCTCCTTATACTGTAGGCTGCTAAAAAAGGTTGTATCTCTAAGCTCCTCCAGGGCTGCCAATTCTGCCCTCCTTAGATCACCTATACTCATTGGATCCAATAATATATCAGTGACAGCCCAAAGTGACTTGTGCCTAATCTCAACAGGCAAATGGCAGGGCTTTCCATAAACGAGACAAAAGGGAGATGTACCCAAAGGAGTCTTGAAGGACGTCCGATATGCCCACAAGATCGAGTCCAAAAGCTATGACCAATCCTTTCGGTCTGGGCGGACTACCTTCTGCAATATCGTCTTGATCTCCCAATTTGATACTTCAGCAAGACCATTATCTGAGGATGATATGGAGTGGCAACTCGATGGTCTATGCTGAACTCGCTAGCAAGGGCCTTTACATTGTCGTTGATATAGTGAAACCCCCTGCCAGATATCAATACTCTAGGCACCCCAAACTATGAAATGATATTTTACCTCAAAATTTTGCAAACAGTCTTAGCATCTGCGGTTCGGGCAGGAATGGCCTCAACCCAATGACTCACATAATCCACAGCTAACAGAATGTACTCGAATCCCTGACTCTTAGGGAATGGACCCATGAAATTGATGCCCCGTGCATCAAAAACCTCACAGAAGTGAATGTGTTGCATCGGCATCATATCATGTTGTCCACAAGTGACCATCCTCTGATAGTCAGTACACCTCTTCACGAATTCATAAGAATCCTTGAAGAGAGTAGGCCACCATAGGCCGGATTGGAGAACCTTCTATGTTGTTCTCCTCTGAGAGTGATGTCCTCCTGCCTCAAGCTTGTTTCAGTATGTGAGGACGCCATGGTGGTCCTCCTGAGGAATGCACTGACACCAGACACTATCCCCTCCTTCATGATAAAGGATGAGATCCTCCCAGTGGTAAAACATGGCCTTCGCAAGGAAGGTCTCAAGTCACTGCCTGGGCCAACCTTGTGGAACTTTCTTGGCAATAATATAGTTCACAATGTTGGTGTACCATGGGAGCGAGGCGATAGCAAGGATCGCCTCATCTGAGAAGGTCTCTGAAATGGGATCAATCTGCTCAGATTCCTCAAGATTCTCTAATCGAGAGAGATGATCCGCCACCACATTCGTGACTCCAGGTTTATCCTTAATCTCAATATCAAACTCCTGGAGTAGAAGGATCCATCTAGTCAGTCTCTCTTTGGCATCCTTCTTAGCCATGAGGTACCTGATGGTGGTATGATCAGTAACGATAGTCACTTTGGATCCAATAATATATGATATGAATTTGTCCAAGGCAAAGACTACGGCTAGCATCTCTTTCTCAGTGACGATGTAGTTTCGTTGCGCGGCATCCAATGTACGGCTAGCGTAGTGAGTACTCCATCCCTCCTCTGTCCTAGCACGCCCCCTACGACAAAATCAGAGGCATCCATATGATCTCGAATGGGAGAGACCAATCAGGCGGCTGAAGGACAGGAGCCTCAACAACTAGACTCTTGAGAGTCTCAAATGATGCAAGACACTTATCATCTACAATGAACTCGATGTGTTTTGTCAGCAAATCAATCAACGGTTGGGCAATCCTGCTGAAATCATGAATGAACCGTCGGTGGAAACCGACATGCCCCAGAAAAGACCATAACTGACGTAGGTTGGACGGTGGATTGAGTTTTCAGATGATATCTATCTTTTCCGGATCAACCTCCATGCCCATGTTGGAGATGATATGACCAAGCACCGTCCCTTGAGTCACCATGAAGTGACTCTTCTCCCAGGATAAAACAAGATGAACCTCGATGTAGCGCTGAAGGATGTGGTCTAGGCAGTCAAGATAAGCATCAAACCCATCGCAATAGACCGAAAAGTCATCCATGAAGACCTCTAAACAGACACCCACCATGTCCGAGAAAATGAACAACATGCATCTTTGGAATGTCGCCGGGGCGTTACATAGACCAAAGGGCATTCGTCTTAAAGCATAAGTCCCAAACGGACATGTGAATGTCGTCTTGTCCTAATCTGCGAGCACAATGGCCACCTAGTTGTAGCCAAAGTATCCGTCAAGAAAGCAGTAGTGACTCTTCCCAGCTAGCCTCTCTATAATCTGATCAATAAAAGGCAGCGAGAAATAATCCTTCTTGGTGGCCTGCTTCAATCGTCTGTAGTACACACAGACCCTCCAAGAATTGGGTACCCTGGTAGCTACCTCCTCTGCAGACTAACTCACAACTATCACGATGCCTGTTTTCTTAGGCACCACATGTAATGGACTAACCCACTTGGAGTCGAAGATGGGGTAGATAAAATCGTCGCTCCACCATTTCGAAATCTCCTTCATGACCACCTCTCAAAGATTCGGGTTCAGCCATCGTTGGAACTCACGTGATGCCTTAGCGTCATCTTCGAGATAGATATGATGGGAGCATAGGGCCAGACTTATCCCCTGAAGATCAGCTACACTCCATCCTATTGCCTTGTGGTTCTTTTCAAGAATCTCCATCAAACGAGATTCTTGCTCTCCAGTTAAATCTGTCGAGATAATGACTGGGTGCATCTCATGCTCATCTGTAAGGAATCTATACTTCAGCGACTGTGACAAAGGCTTCAATTCTGGACAACTAGGAGCTGGCAACTCTGGCTTCTGAAATGTCTGAGTGAAAGCAACCAGATCTGCGTGTGAGAACTCTCGCTAATCATGAATATCTAGCGAAGCTGGCCCTGCTGGTGTTTCTATAATCTGTGTCGGCTCAGTCTCCACCCTAGCTGCTGGATCTGTGGGAATCAAACACGGTATCAACTCATCAAATTTGGCCCAATCTATGTCTGAATCTGGGGGATCTGAATCTGAATCACAAGAAATATACTCGGCCTCGCTATCCTGAACACGGTCTTCAACCTCGAATGTGTCCTCTACCAAGAGTGTGCTCTCCAAACTCTCCTTTGCTGGTGAAATGGGATCAGACCAAGCGGCTTCATCATCAGTGATCACAAAGTCGCACTCCTGGTGGACATCTCGCTCTGCCTTTGTCATCTGCTCTACATTACTAGACTGCTCCGAGCAAGTTGAATCTCATGCTTTGGTATCATCGATCGTTTGTATTTGTATACTCTCACCCTCGACACGAAAGTATACCTTACCACGATCATGTTCGGACACTGCCTTGGCTGTGGCCATGAATGGACGTTCTAGAATGATGGAGGTATCGATCACAGACTCAAGGATCTCCATATCCAACACAACGAAGTCCACGAGGAATTTTAGGCCCTGAATTGTGACGACCACGTCCTTCAACAACCCCTTCGGCCTCTTGACAGATCTATCAGCAAACTGAAGGGTTGTCTTACTCTATCGAAGAGGGCCAAACTCGAATCGGTCGAGTAAGGCTGCCGGAAGGAGGTTGATGGAAGAGTCACTGTCTAATAGAGTCCGATCAAATCTCTGCTCATGAATATGGCATTTGACATAGGGAGCTCCTGCATCTGGCCTCTTGGTTGGCATACGGTTCTGGATGGTGAAGCAGGTGACACGAGTGAGCACATGGATTCCTGCATTATGGTTCCTCTACTTCATGCGGATGGTGGTCTTCTATCTCAAGTTCTTCTAGAAGAGAGGGATGCACTCAAGTGCCTCCTGTAGAGTCAGCTGAATCTGGAATCTATCAATCATCTGCTAGCTGAACTCTAACTACTGTGATTTTTTTGGATTTTCTTTTTTATTCCCCTTAGCCAAGTGGAGTGCTTGAGGGAAGGGGATGGATGGGCCTCATCAGATAGAGGGCTAGGAATGGGTCCCTCTTATTGAGAAGGAATAGAATCCATACAAGTATCATCATGCATCACATATGGACTCGAAGATGATGAACCCTTTCCTTTATTAATCTTTTTGGTATTTCCTGTAAAGTCCCGGGGTACGAAAATTGGAGGAAATACAACTGGAATAGAAGGGGTGGCCTCCGTACCACCTAGCAAACTGCAACATCAGCACCGCACTCTAGCTCAGCATATGGATCTCTAGTGCCATCAGTACCACCCTCTGCATCTGGGGAGCGAAGGCTTCAGTACCATCAGCTGGATCAACATCCTTGGTGGCGTCAACACCACCGTCATCATCATCCTGAGTGGCAACAACACCGCTATCCTCCACGTCTGGCTCTCATGCATCCTCGTGGTGTCGTTACTCAATCGAGATGCCGCCGGATGGCATCCTATCGCTCCTAAGTGTAACAAAGTCAGCATCAAATGTATATGAAACAACGTCGCCCAATAAATCACTAGGAGTGGTAGTCTATGTGAACTGTACCTTCTCAGATTTTCTTTTTAGGTTGTTCGGGGTTGGCTCGATCTGAGTGGGTATGGTTGCCTTCCCTTTGATGATCTACCTAATCTCTTGGCAGAACTCACCCATCTCCCTCCTGAATGTGGCATGCTGATCGGAAAGAAGGTATGCTAGATCATTGAGTGTTGGGTTCTCATAGGCTGGCCCATGAGAATCGAATGGGTTGCCTCTCTGAAAGTGAGGTTGTTGCTGGGATGGATGAGGGGGAAACTGAGAATACTGTTGAGGCTACTGCTAGTGTTGCCTCCATGGCTATCCCTGCTTGTAGGGATGAGGGCCAAGCTGGTAATGTTGTTGTTGTGGCTATTGTGGGAACTGGGGTTGCTGCTGAGGCTGGCCGAAGTGTCCACCCTGAGCTGGAGGCTGCTGTTGGGATGAGGCACCTCCGGTCGACAACTTGAATCCGGGATGATCTCGGCAGATCCCGGGCTACTGTCGATCGTACCAAATCCCGTTGACTTCCGTCAACGGCTCTTGCTCGAAAGGGGGAGGATGAAGGACTGCCAGGGTCTGATCCTGCTATATACCAGCATCTGAGTGTCCTGAGACGATGGTGGCTGAAGGTACTGGTGTTGTGGTTGCTAGAACGACTCCACTTGAACATGGTGGACCTATCAGTACTGGGAGGAGGGCTGGGTCGAGCTGCTGCTGCTAGGGTCAGCCTGTGACTTGAGATGGGGCTAAGAAGCTGTTTGTGCCTCCTGCAGACACATGATCTGGGTCTTCAGGTCACTCGATGTCTGTGCTAACTGATCGATCTGTGTCATGCCTCGGCATAACTTCTTCTCGATGATATTGATGCGGTTCTAGATTCTCATTGATGATGCCCATATCAGCGACCGACGACTTTGGTTGCGTTGGGATTGCTGAAGAGGTGGATGGACCTACATCGATTCGTGATATCCTATGATAGGTCACGGCCAGGGGTGGGGGCTTCCCCTAAGTGTAGAGACGGGTTTGGGACATAACTGTGTAGTTCTTGGTCATCTCCTCATATATGGTCCTAACATGGTCCTCGTCTTTGCCAAAATAAGAAACCCCACAAGAAGCGTTCATAAACCCTTGCAGCTCCGGTGTCAGCCCACAAAAGAAACTCTGTACCAAATTGGACTTAGAAATATCATGGTGTGGACACCGGCCAATGAGCTCACAGTAGCGGTCCCATGCCTCATGGAATTGCTCATTGGGAAGCATGGATAAGTTGTTGATCAAATCTCTAGCTGCATTTGTCCGGCCGAGTTGATAGTACCTATTCAAGTACTCGGTTCGGAGCTGTTCCCACAAAGTGACGTATCTCCGTAAATGTTTCGGCCAGTAGGCTGCTCTGTCGACCAGGGGAAAGGAAAAGCCATCATCTTGATCGTGTCCTTGTCCATGTATCTATCATGGACTGTGCTGCATATCATCTCAAATTCTTGAAGGTGAAGATGCAGCTCCTCGTTGGCCAGCCCATGGAACTTGGGCAACAACTGAATCGTTTGAGGTGGGAGCTTGAAATCTCCAAGCATCGTCGGAAGCTGAATCCAATGATGTGTAAGAGTTGCACCAGGGTTGTGAAACTCTCTCATTATCCTGGCTGGTCGGACTGGCTCTTGTGTCTCCTCTGGTTCTGGTCCGTCTCCTCCTCTGAACTCTGGTATCTCACCACCATCAGCTCGATTCTGCTCTCCTCGGTTTGCTCGCATCTGGGCCATCTCTCTACGCATGTTTTGCCATGAAATCCCCCTGGTCTCTGAACTGTCTCTGCATCGTCTCCAAGGAAGCTAACAAGGTGTTGTTGATGGCACCTTGATCTAGAACATACGTGGTGGTCTGGGGCTATCCATCAGTGCGCTCCTCACTGTTGGCCATCTCTTGGATCTCTGCAAAAGCATAAGACCCAAACTCAGGTGTCGTCAAATGAATGAATATCTGCTCTGATCTCTTCTCGGGCACCTCACGACTGGAAGAAGGGTGATCAAGGGGGAACAGGGCTAAATCGAACTCGGGTTCGGAGAGCGGGTCCAAGCTCTCACGAACTAACCTAGATGAATGGGGCGGAGTGCTTGAAAGCGGTGCAATCAAGGGCTGCCTAAGGGACCTCCAGCCCATCATCGAGATGTAGAAAAAGGTGGATGGGAACTGGAAACAAACAAGATCAGCAAACAAACTCCCAATTCACCTACTCAACACAGAGAGCTGATGACCGTAAAGGTTTGATCTTTTATCTTGTCAATTTTATTTAGGTGAGCATTCAGTCTAACAAGGCGATTAAGCGAGCTGGTAGGAACCCGATGCTCTCAGGAGACTAGCCCAATCCCAAAGCTAGATCTCTTCCAGCCAGTACAAGTTGCGGACCGTTTACCGGATACCTGATCAACTCGCTCTATTAAGGATATCACGGCCTGCTTTACTGGAGACCGGAGTAATCCTCACTGGAGAACGACTAACCCCAAGACCAGTAGCATGATGAAAGTTCAGGTATGGCTCTAGCCTAGTGTGCGGGTCACTCTCTCGTGCAAGCAAATCAAACAATGAGGGGATTGCTCTCCTAAGACAGATTTTTAAGTCAAGTGTCTTTTAGGGTCAAGTTTGTTTAGCAGTCCCAACTTTATTATTATCATTTTTTAGGTATTTTTCAATAAGCAAACAAACATCTAATGAATTTTTCAATCTCTTGATTATTTACAGTCCAAAAACAGGAGAGAAGTCTAAAAAGCCGATGCACGATCAAACATGAATATGCATGCAAAGTAAGAGATGCGTACCTGTTGCCAACACTCTACATGCAGGGTGATCCGTGCATAAATTAAAAGATAGAAATAAAACTATCCTATATGATGCAAAAAGAAAATGGCCTTAGATGAGCAATTTCTAATCGCGAAGAACTGTAGGTGAAGAACTATAGTTAATTAGTCAGAGAGAGAGGTCGGAGTCCGATCTCTGATGCCGATCGGTGTCCGCCACAACGGATCCTGCACGCGTTGTATATGACCTCTAGCGGCATGTGACCTCTCTAGCAACCAAGTTAACTTTTTATTAATTTTATTAATTAGGTCCAATTACAAATTATAGATGCAGGCAAATAGTTAGGGATTGGGCCTTAATTAGTTACGTCACAATCAAGGAAATTCCTAAATCTAAGGGCTAAAATCTTCGAGAATCAAAGAAAATAAAAGTCGAGAAAATCAAAACCGATGAAAACCGTGGTGAGGTCCCCCGAGCACACCGGTGATCGACGAAACAGACCCCGATAAAAGCCAAGTGTCCAAAAATGTCCAAGGTCTCTGTATTATTACAATAATAATGAAATGTGTTGAAAAGAAACTAACTACTCTATCATATATAACCGTGCTCCTCCTATCCTCCTGCTCCTTCTCGGACGTGGGTTCTCCAACTAAAAGTCGCAAACTCCTCGGGCGATCCCTCTCACAGAAAAGAGAAACAGAAATAAGTCAAAAAATAGTTATAATAGATAGAGTATAAAAATGAACCAAAATAAAGCAAAAAGAAAAAGAAAGGAAAACTGAAAACCGACCACTAAGCTGTGCACCCCGGTAATGGCGCCATTCTGATGAGCGGCCCAGAGCAACTCGGGTTAAGTAGTCTCTAAAGTTGTTGCAACCCGAATCGCAAGGCAAGGTCAACCATGAAAATAAAGACCATGAAATAAACAATCAAGCTTAAAAATCGAAAGAAGCGGTCTCCACTACTTATTTAACCTGGTATAGCAACCAGGGTCGAACATAACGAGCACGAGCGAATCCTATGAAGTAGTCGAGAAATCAGAAAAGAAAAGGCATCTTTTTGTGGTTTTTAATTTGCAATTTTTTTTATATATTTTTGAATAAGAAAATGAATAAAAAGATAAAGGAAATAAAATTTCAACAATTTTTATTAAGACTCAAAATGCCCAAAAATTCGAAATAAAAATATTTTTATATTTTTTAAATATGCAAGTGCTTTTGTTGATTTTGTGGGGTTTTCCAGATTTTTTATATAGTTCTATAAATTTAAAACAAACATAAACTGAACTTCATTGTTCAGTCGTGACCAAAAGGCAAGAATAAAATGCTAAAATTGCTAAAAGGTCTGGTGGCTATTTTTATGAAAAAGCAGATAAAAATACCTAATTACAGGAACTGAAATTTTATTTTTTGAACTTTTCTAGAATTTTAAAGAATTTTTATAAGATTTTTTGTCTTTTCTGATTTTTAGGGGTTTTATAGAAGATAATGGAACAAAAATGGTATCGAAATTAAAAGAAATCAAAACAAACATACAGGAATTCTTATATAATTTTTAGGGTTAATTTATATTTTTTTTGATATTTTATAAAATAAATAGACACATTTTTATGGGTTTTATTATTATTAGAAAATATCAAATAAAATCAAATTGTGTCACAAAAATTACCAAAAATATTAGACATTAGCAAGAGCTAATGGTAATTTTTGGGGAATTTTTGGAGTAAATTTGATAATTATTTAATCTAAAACAAAACACACAGCAGATAGGGACTAGATGTAATTATTAAAAAGTTATATGCCAAACAGTATCACAATAAAAAAGCCAGGGCTAATATTACAAATTCCCAGGTAAACACGCACTCCACACGTGATCTCGATTCAGAGGGGTATAACTGTAAATATCATGAGTTTTCATTCAATCCATAACAGTTCAGAAGTTCAAGATACTACATGTAATTTATATAACACATCACGTGAGACAGCACGTGCCTCCGATTAGGAGGGACAAAAATGCAAATATTAAAAACTGGAGGTCCAATCTGCTAATTATCAAAAAAAACAACTACGAAAAATATTTACAGGACTAAAACGTAATTGCAAGGCAAGAAAGGGCCTAAAGGTAATTTACCCTTTGTTATTAGCTATCCAACGGTCAGAAGAAATCCACTTAAGGATGGACGATCAGGATCGATGGATGCCCCTTCAATGATGAACGACTGTTGGAGGATCGTCAGATGGATCTGACGGTCGAGGGCTCCCAGTAGATAGATGGCGTGGATTAGAATTGGGAACACGCCTCGATCGAACGGTGGAGGCGATGCTTGGAAAAACTCGCCTCCGACGAGTTTCGATCGATGATGTCGCGCTACTCCGGCATCCTCTGGAGCTGCTAAGGTAGGGGAAAGTTCGGCGCAGATGGTCTGCAGCTACTGGTAGGCTCAGAAGGGGCCGAGGTCTCCTGGAAGGGCCCGACAAGACGTGAAGAGCTGGAGTTGATGTGTCTCCTCAAGTCGACCTCCTGATGAGGCCTGGATGCATCCAACCCCTATGAGGTGTAACGTGTGCTCAGAAGGGAATCTTCTGGTGGGGATAGGACGCTAAAACATCAAAAGTCCAATGGGGGGATAGATGGACGGTAGGTCTCCGGCGAGTGAGGGATTCGACTTGTGGGGGTGCTCCAGACCGATGGCTGGAGAAGTGCGAGGGGTTGCAGAGCAATCGGAGAAATGAAAGGATGTTGAACATGGGGTGTCAGTCGGTCAAAATGGCAGAAGCGGTAAAGTGGATATGGGCATCGAAGATGCTCTGTCTCATGGGTAGAAGATCGAATCAATGGGGAATAAGCGAGAAACGATATACCTGGAAGTCGAGGAGTACACCTGGGAATGTGGACGACAACCCACGGGGGTCTTAGCCTCGATGGCTGGTGCTGCCAGAGGCTGGAACTCCTTGCTGCAGAGCTAGGCTAAACCTTGCCGGACCTAGGGTTTCCACCCTCCAAATGGTGTCATTATCCTCTCCTCCTCTCGCTGTCACTCTGGAAAAGGAAGGCAGGTGCAACCGAAGAGGCAGAGTAGCCAAAGGTACGGGAAAAGATGGAGCCCCAGGAGGTTATATAGTTTGCAGGGTCCGTGAAAGATTGAGCAAGGGCGCACGAACCGAGGGTCAGATCCCTAAGGAAATCATCGGGCGTGGATCATGGATCTACCCTCTGTAATCGGATCTACAAATGAGAAGAGGAATCGATCGGATCGGGTTGAGATAATTCGGCAAAATCCAAGCAAATGGGTCCGAGCAAAAGAGGAGTCTGGGAGGACCAGTTGACTAAAGTCAACAATCCCCGCTGGACCAATCAGGGCGGGCTAGAATAAGATAAAATACACTACACGACAAAACTGCTAAAAAAATAAAGAAAATGATGTAAAAATAATAAATGAATTTAAATTAAAAAATAAATAAAATGAAAAATGTTTATTACTTTTCAAGGAATTTTTCTGTGATTTTTAATTATTTTTTTGAAAAATAAATTAATCTTTATATAGTATAGTGTATTATATATAGGTATCATATACTTATGTATTTTTTAAATTATTTTTATATTGTTATTTTTACATAAATACCCCAATTTTTATATTTTATATATTTAAAACATAATTTTTGGATTATAAAGTAATTTTTATTTATTTTTGTTATTTAATTACAAGTACACAATAAATAGAGAATGAAGCATATATACATGTATTTTGTACAAGGGAAAGAGGATTTTATTTTTATTATCATTTGATTTTATTGATTTTTTCTTTATTTTTAGGATTATATACAAGGAGGTAAAAAGAATCTTTTTTTATTTTGTCTAAAATAATTATTTATTTACACAAATAATATGTACAATATAGAGTAGACCCTATCTCTCTCTCTACTTGTTTTATTTGGTGATCAAGTCAATGCTTTACCTTCTCTTGGGGTTCGCGTCACTCTGTATTTATTCTAAATACCTCCTTCCTTTTTCTTTTATTCTTTTATTTTTACACAAATATATGCTAATTATGTAATATTAACAAATGCATGCATAATTTTAACTTATTGTATTTACATCTATTTACATGATGCATTGCCAAGATAAATAGCTAAAATAAAAGAATAAAGAGTGATGATCAGGGATTCATCATGTAGATACCTATCCTTTGATGCGTGACCAGTGTATCCAAGTCATCCAACTGCAAGCTTACAAAAATTTGACTTTGAAGCTCTTATTATTTTCTTTTTTTCTGCATCCTCGTATATACACTCCAGCAGGCATTTTACTTTTTAATCAGGCATGTCCACTTTTGGAGATTCTGTATTTTTTCCATTTGATATGAAGGGTGATGTGGAGAATGTGGAATATTCGAGAAATGAGTCTCCCCAATAGAAGATGAACAGGTCTGTGTGTAGAATGAGTTCGCAAAGTCCGAACGAGAAATACTCCCATCTGACATCTTCGAAATAAATAAGCAGGATGTGAGAGCACGAAGGCCAATGTAAGAGTAAAAATGAATGAAGGCGTAGATTGCACGGAAGGATCTCTACCACTAGCAATGAAATACAATACAAACCCCAAGATCACCAACTCAACGCAATGTGAAGACCATGAAGGTTCGGTCAATAATCTTGTCAATTTTTAGAGTTTGGTGAGAAATCAATCTATCAGAGCGGTTAAGTGAGCTTTTAGGAACCCAATTCTCCTAGGAGACTGTCCCAATCTCACAACAAGTTTTTCCCAGCCAGTATGGGTGCGGACCGTTTACCGGCTACAAGATCTGCCAACTCTGGTAAGGAAATCCTGGACCGATTACCGACTACCCGGTGAAGTCTTCACTGGAGAACAACTAATCACAAGGCAATAGTCTAAAGAGAGTTCATGCATGACTCTATCCTATTGTGTGGGTCGCTCTCTTGCTGCAGATAAATCAAACAAGGAGGGGTTACTTTCGCCAAAAAAAATGATTTTTCCTTACGTTTATTTTAGG
Organism: Ottelia alismoides; assembly: GCA_037367405.1. NCBI lineage: Eukaryota > Viridiplantae > Streptophyta > Magnoliopsida > Alismatales > Hydrocharitaceae > Ottelia > Ottelia alismoides. The sequence continues at coordinate 179,477 of JAZKJV010007112.1, forward strand.
ATGGAGTGATATTAGCAGTCCCATTTTTTGGCAGTTGTCACTTGGTTTGAATATTTTCAATAAATCGCTTGTCGTGTATCCAATTTCCTTTTTAACTTATGTGAGAGAAAACAAGGAAGGAGATCGGAAATGCCAATGCGCGATTAAATACAATTATGCATGCAGGGGTTAGAGATGCGTACCTTGTCGTCAGCACTCTACATGCGAAATGATCCATGTAGAATTTAAATACAGAAAAAAAACTAACCTATATGATGAGTGTGAACTGTCCTAACAATAACTTCTATTAGCGGGAAAGAACAGGTTAATTTTATTCAGTCCAAATTACGCTCTATTCTGTAGGTGCAGAAAATCTTGTTTAGGGCTTTAGACCTAATAAAATACCGGGCTCAAGCAAACTAATTAAAGCAATAAATAAGTGGCCCCTGAAATCCGCGTGAAACAAAGAAAAAATAAGGCAATGAAAACAAAACTGGTGAGGTCCCCCTAGTGTACCGGTACTTGGCGAAACAGACCCTGAAACAAATAAATGTCCTTTTTGCAAGAGTTCAAATGCTAGAAATAAATTAAAAAAAACTCTATTTTTGTGCTTGGTCTCCTTCAATTCTTCTTCTCCTCCTCTCATTCTATCTTGCGGCTTAGTGAAGAATCAAGTCGCCTCCGCTTCGCTTGGGTGCTTCGGCTCTTCTAGGTTGCCTCCTTCGCTATGTGGGCCTTCGTAAGAAAAAGAAAAGAGTGTATGTGTAGGAAATACAATTATCAAATATGAACAACAAAAATGAAATAAATACAGTGAGTATGAACAATGGAATGAATGTGGATAAATAAAAACAAATATGTACAACCAAGAATAGTAGGTCAAAAGAGAAACCTAACTATCCTCGTTGTACCTCCCCAGCAACGACGCTATTTTGTTGAGCGATAATTTTCGAGGAGTGATTATTAATGTTACAAAGTTGTCATTGCGATCCCCAAAATTCCCGGCTCAAACAAACAATTTATTTATTTTTCTCAAGCCAATAATTACAAGAAAATGTGGTAGGAGATTTTTTCCACTTATTTACCTGTATAGCTAAGAGGATCAAACTCAGGGAGGCTACAAATCCCTAGTGTTATTCAATTAATTAAAAAAATCAATTAAAAGAAAACGGAATTCTCAATGTACTCAATGCTTGATTTTTGTTTTGATTTTTGTCTTTTTAATTTTTTTTCTTTTTCTTATTTCTATTTTCATTTTCTGATTTTTCAAATTTTTAATGATTTTGATTTTTGCATTTTTTAATTTTCAAAAACAAGATTATCAAAACAAATTCTTGCACAAAAGAAATGCATTTTTTGCAAATATAACAATAATGCTCAAAATGTCCAAAGAAATTTTTTTTGCATTTTTTATAAATATTTTACTGTTTTTATATTTCTTTAGTAATTTTTATATTTTTTAGGATTTTTAAAATGAATAAAAATAGGAGAAAATATAAACAGAGAACAAATAGGACTAATTTGCAATTTAAAAATATTGAAATGAAATAAAAAATTACAAAATTACTTTTCTAAAAAAACTAAGAAAATTATCTACAAACAGGAACTGAAATCATTTTTTTTATAATTTTATATGATTTTTTAAGATTTTTAATATTTTGTAGTTTTTTTAGGTTTTAAAAATAATTAGGATTTTTACCCGACAGAACCTATAAATATTTTAAATTACCTCTATGACCTTTTGCATAACATAATTACCCTATCGACCTTATAAATTACCCCAAGAACCCTCAGGAGTCTCAAACAGAGTAACCGTAGTGGTCATGGGGTAAGAGTTGGCATGTTTACGGGGTCGAGGGGGGAATTATGTTGTTTCAAAGGTCATGGAGGCAATTGGCAAAGTTTATAGGGTCTGTCGGGTAAAAATCCCTAAATAATTAAGCACAAAAATTGGATATACAAATAAAAGACACAAAAAGTAAACTACTGTAATTTTTTTAGAATTTTTAAGCAATACTCGAATTTTTATGACTTTTCAAATTTCAAATAGGGAAATATGCTATGTTTTTTATTTTTTAATAATAGCAAATAAAAATAAAAGGCAATGAAATTTGTAAACAATGAAGAGGAACATAGCAGGGCTATATACAAATTTTTGTAGAATTTTCAGAGCAATAAAAAATTTTATTTCAATGAAAAGAGACATGCAAAATAGAGTCTGGAAAAGGATTGAAATGCAAATGTTTATTGTTCTTGCATAAATGAATAACACAAAATAAACATAGGGTGAAAAGTGCAAAATTACCTAACGGGGGATGGTCCTGCACATGACTGAAAGGTATGGCATGGGTCTTTTTCAAATTTGCAATCATTCCAAAAGAAAAATCGATATTTTCTTTAAAAAACAATATATGCTTTGGAGTTATTCGTTCCTTTCGAAAGGCCAATGGGAGTCGCCGCCTCCTTCCTTCTCTTCATGTAGGCGGTGACGGAGTGCAGCTAAGGGTGGTCGGGCCTGTCATGAAGGATGAGGTGCTACCATGGCCACCCACGGCTTCTGGCGGAGATCGGTCGGATGGAGGTGGGCACACGTGCGGGCGACGCGTGGAACTTGGAGAACAAACAGCGGCTAGGGGCATGATGGTTGGGGCTTCTTCACACGAAGCAGATCCGGCAAAGGCGTGATGGTCGCGGCTCCAGGTGGAGGTCCTCATGCGGCTGCAGCAAGAGCAGCGGCGGCGGCGGTCGACGGGCATGGGTGCCGCAGGGGCTCCTACAGGAGAATGAGATTGTGACGGTGGTGGGCCTCACGACGGGGGCGACACACGCCCTGGCACAGCCGGTGGATTGGGTTGGCGGAACTTGCACCGGCGGTCTAGAAACAACAGTGAAGGGTTGTGAGGCAAAGCTCTGCAGTTGTGGATAGAGGGTGCAGACTAGCGGTGCGGGCTGGGAGGCACCAAGAGGTTGTGTGAGGCTGGTGCTAGGGCGGCGAGAGTGGCGGGCGTTGCCTGCCGGTGGGGAGGGTGGTGCCTACTGCTTCTGTGTTTTTTTATTTTTTTTATTTTTGTAAAACATAAACAAAAAACCTTTTTTTATTTTATTAAAAAATGGAAACGACAAAAATCCTTTTTTATATTTTTATATTTTTTAATTTTTTATTTTATCCTGCAAAACAAATGTAGAAAGGAAAAACTATGTATTTTTTATTTATAAACAATTAGGATGTGGACATGATGGTTCAATTGCAAAATCAGAACAGAATACGTGAACATGGATCCGACAAAAAATGAGGAATGGATCCGGATCTCTGGCCACTGTATGTGGTCGGAGGTGGTAGATTATGTGGGATAGAACGTGAAGCAAAGGGAAATCGAAGTTGAGAAGGAAAATCAGATCGGGATGAGAGAATCGACTTGTGATGAGTGATAAAAGAAATTGATTAACTAAGATCTAAAAAATGGCAACAAAATTAAAAATGTGAAAAAATTAAACTATGACAAACCTATGTTAGAAATAGGAGAAGAAAAATGTGGATCTCACTGTGGGAGCAGATGGAAACCGTGATCGCCTCGACGAAGACCGACTAGCTATCATCAGATGGCTTAGAGGCTAGGTACCCTTCCGCAACAAGATGGCTCTCAGAGAATAGGCTCCTCTCACCAAAGATTGATCAAATTGAAATGAGGGAGAGGGAGCCATATTAATAGATAAAAGAATGGAGTTTGAATTTCAAAATTTTGAATGAAGATAAGAGGCAAGAGAAAAATTTGAAATGAGATAAAGATAAGAAAGAATTAGTGTAAAAATTATTTACAATATTATTTTTTTGTATTTTCGTCACTTTAATAAATTGAATAATAAATGTTAATTTTTTTTATTTTTTTGTGGTGGTTATCTAAGAATATCAACTATATACAAACACTATATACATATGGTCTATTATATACATAGCTAAATAAGGAAATTAGTTTTTTTGTTTTAAAATTTTTATTATATTATTTTATTTTTCTTATTATTTTTATTTTAAATAATTATTAAAAATATTTACAAATATAATATATACAAATAAATGTAAAAGTGCACAAACCACCCTAGAAAACTGACTTTCAACCATAACTCCAAAAGTTATGAAACCACAACCTTTTAAAGATAATTTAATTTAGAATACAATGGAAGTGGGTTTGGTTCAATTTGAGTTCATATGAAGCCATAATTGGTCTTTCAAATTATCTCTTTATGACTTTTTCTGGATGTGGTTACTTTTATTTTGTACATGATTTTATTTTGCAAACATTTTTATTATTTAGGAAACATTTTTATTTACAACTTTTATTTTTAATATTAATTAATTCAAGGTAAATTTATGTACAAATAAAATAGTATAAGTATACAAATACTTACAACACATTTTTTGGATTTTCTGATAAAGGACCCTATCTCCCCCTACTTTATTCCTGGTTGATCAGGTCAAGTCTTGACCTTCTATCAGGGTTCGAATCAGCATGTATCTATTACATATTTAAAGTCTTCTTTTTTCCTTTTCTTTAATTTTCCTTTCTTTCTTTCTTTATTTATTTTAGGTTAAAATAGTAATAAGTGTACAATATTAACACATATGCAAGTTAGGAAGAATATAGAGTTAGTACTATATACATGTGTTTTATAAGGGATTTTAAGCTAACATAAATGAATAAAGATGATGAAATGCAGATTCATCATCCCCCCTATGCTTTACCTTTGCAAACAATAAGTGAATAAAAGAAAAAGAAAGGAAAAATAAAGAAATTAGGACAATATTGAGTATTAAACTTATCTTCATAAAATTGTAGTATGGATCTCTATCAGACCTTTGGATTATTAGTGTGGCGGAACCTTAATGGGAAATAACCTAACAACCTCTAAGTTCCACAAGACTCCTATTCAGGTCTCCTCAACAGTCAGGTCATAACAAGTCTACATACAGAAATTCTTATGACTATGATTCTTAACTTGTACGGTGTAAGTGAAATATAGCGCTCCATCTCAAAAGTAGTAAAGAAACAGCCTCACTCAACAAGGTAACTCTAGTCCCCCGGTCTAGCAACTCTTTCCTTGAGGAGAGGGGATATTCCCTTCTAAGTTCACGTACAACCAACTCAGGAAGAGGAGATGGAGAAAAGAATGGACGACAACCAGTGTAGCTACCTATCCTTGAATGCATGACCAGTGTAGCCAGGTCATCCAGCTGCAAGCTTACAAAATTTTGACTTTGAAGCTCTTATTTTTTTTCTTTTTTTCTTTATCCTCGTATATACACTTCGGTAGGCATTTTATTTTTCAATCAGGCCCGTCCACTTTTGGATATTCTGCATGTTTTCCCTTTTTTAAGTATATATAATGTGAATCCTGCACATAAGAAGTTTTTCCTCTTGAGCTAGTCGACTATCCCTCTTTTGAAGCATTATTGCAACCCCACAACATCATGTTTTTAGACCTCCATGCTATTAGATCAGGTTGAGATGCACAACCCTCCCTAGAGGAAGACGAGAGGTTCCGCCTAGATGTACTATCCTTGTATGTTACTCCAAGCCAAAAGATTCTATCTCCTCACTACCTCCTCCATGAAGAACTACAAGATAAGCCACGGCCTGAAAGAATCATGCGTGTGTTGTTAAATATTTCTACTTAGACTAATTAAGATGATATATGAAGATAGTCTTATGGATTCAAAGAATTAGTTCGCTAGGACCCAAAAAGCCTTAACTCCATTTCTTATAAGGTTCCTCTGTAATTAAGTGGATTAAGGCCCAACCAAGCTCCATTCTTCAACTTTATTCCGAACTTAGGTTAAATGTCAATACTATCCTTAAAAATGCACATGCAAATGCAAGAAATATGTACAATGCAAAAAGAAAGCGAAATCTCTTTTTTTAAAACAATCTTCTAATTTAAAATTTTTTATGGGTTGTTGGAAAAGAAAGGAAAAATGATGCACATGTGAAATGAGATTGTTATTTGAATTTTGCAAATTTTTATAGACTTTTGGTTTTGTAGTTTTTAGGTTTTTTAGGAAGAAGGGTTGGTAAAATATATACAAGTATATACAAGGATTTTTTTGTTTTTTTATTTTAGTTGTTTTTTTGTTGTTTTTTTATTGTTTTATTTGTTTTTTTTATTTTTTTAATGGTAATGACAGCCTATATACACACACGTGGATTTTACGAATTTATGTACATAATCCCAAAAATAATCATATTTAAAAGTACGAGCTATGTCTAAAGTATATATACAATATATACGGCACCCCCTATACTTAGCTCGAACTATGTCCTCATAGTAATAAGAGAGTGGCAAAGGAAGATGTAACTCGTGCGAAGTATAAAAAAGTGAAAAGACTCCTATGTTATAATGACTTAAAGAAAAGATGAAAAGAATAGAAGTCGGCAATCCCCTATACTTAGGATCAAGTAATCCTAAGTATATAAGACTGTACAAAAGGGAAAACCGATGAAGAGAATGTATGGACTCAACGAGAAAAAAAACAAATAAATGATATGAACAACATCACCCCCCCCCCCCATACTTAGGGTAGAGTATCCTTAAGTATAGGCAACAACAGGAGTGATGAACATGACGAATATGAACACACAAATATTCATCCCCCCCCCAACTTAGGATAAAGCACATCCTAAGTATAACATATACACACACACACTCACACAAAAAAGGGGTGAATGATAAAATGGGAGAAGAAAGAATGAAACAAAAGGATATACAAAAGGTTGTCAGCTCATGTATCAGACGCAAAAGATGGAATCAAAAGATCATCATCTGATACCACAGATACAGAATCAACGATGGGAAGGAATGTATCATGATCTAGATATGGCTTCAGTAACTGTCCATTCATAACAAATGGTTATGCGTTAAATGACAACCCAGATATGATAATACTCCCATTGTCACGCGCAGCTCTCACGATGAACGGTCATAACCATTTGCTTTAAAAATGATGAAACCACATGATCCGAGAACACTTCTCGAATCGTTTCATCTAAACCACATGCAGGTATTAAGTTTACCTCTTGAAGCGTGGTTCTGATCGAGTCTCTAAAGGAAGAGACATCTTGTCTCAAGTCTGATCTGGCAGAGGAGATACTTGCGAACGCGTTGATGAAACGCATGCTCCTCACAATCCATGTTGATGATCCAAGCAGTAAATCTCCTGATCTCGTCATACAAATCCGACATCTTCTTCACGAGCAAAGTGCACCAAAGGAGACGGAGATCCTTGAGCGGTCAAAGCGGTAACATAATGGTGGTGCGACTACGATGACCCTCTCTAGGGTTTAGGGTGGATAACCACTATTTGAGACAGAGAGAGAGGTAGAGAGCATATAATGTGTATCTACAGATGAGTTAGGGTTGCATCTTCTTTTATAATATTTTGGGACTCCATAGATCTCAATCCATGACCAACACAAAATCAATGGTTGAGAATGATTTGTGTGTCTTTCAACAGTCATGATTTTGTTATTAAAAATACAATAACAATTAATTAAATTAAATTAAATTATATTGAATAATAATCATTATAAATCAATTTCAATTAAATCAACCCACCTTGGAGAAATAGGAAGGAGGCTAGCCTCCTTCCATAAAGAGGGGGGATGACCACCAATTCCAAATAGGACTTGGTGGTCGTCCACCATCTCCACATGAAAGGTGTCTATCACCTCTTTATTCCATGATTACATCATCCCATAGTTTCTTCAATATTTGCAACAACTTTTGTTACAAATTTATTCACACAAATAATTCATAATTATTTTATAAACATTGCATTCATGCCATTGGAAATTTATGAATCACATTCGCAATCCAAAACAAAATGTAAATTACATTTTCAATAAATTGTCCAATGTAAATCCAATTCACGTCAACTTATAAATTGTAAAGATTAGTTACAAATAGCTCTCTCTTATATATTATAAATCACATTCATAATATATGAATAATTTGGATAATGCTATCGATATTATTCTTATCCATAATAGTTAAATCATATTTAATTATCTTGGATTTCTATTCTCATGTGCCCAAATAATATGAATTATATTCACATTATTCACATCTTTGATAATTAAATTGCATTTAATTATCTTAGATAACTCTCCCTATATGGCCAAATTATATGAATCAAATTCATATTACTCATGATAATTAAATCATATTTAATTATAATTTATCTCAATGCTCGGATATATTATCAACAATGAAATTATCCTTGAAGTCTTTCAAGTATAATGCGCTTTCTCCGTGGATAATTGGTGATAAGGACATGGCGATTGTATGTTCCATGTATAGTGACTTGGATATTGGGATCACAACTTAAACCCAAATCTCGGGGACTTCCCAAAGATGCTTGATTAAATCAAGATCGTAGATCTAATCTTCTCATTGCATCTGAATCACATTATGATCATTGTCCAACACTTGGACCAAGATTAGATCACTTCTTTATTGAGAGGAGTCACTAAAATCAAGAGCTATTTCATCACTCCCTTAGAATGGAAGCGTCATTGTTAATAATCGTTTATGATCACACCACCCTCAAGTATTCCTAATACATGTACATCATGTATACTGGAAGACCTTGAATAAACCCGAAGTTTTAGATCTTATTTAGACAGTCTCCTTTAGGGTTTTATAATTAAGTTTCACATTTGATCATTGGGATTTGGTATCGATCATATACTTTCCAAAAGCATATGTCATACCCACGTATTGATCATATACTTTCAAAAAAAACATATATCATGCCTACAAATTCAGTCAAGCTTCCAATGCGAGATGATCGTGCACGGAATTTGATCCCAATATCTAATGAGTGAGCTCATGTCTTCTGATTCAGTAAATGAACTTGTATAATCCCTTTTAGAGATCGTATTACTCATATGCCCTTGTATGCACACCAGCACGTAAGTGTATAGATCTTGATTAGGCCATCAACATATCGGTCTGCCATATGTACATACTCAGACATATAGTAACACATCTGTCTCCGGTCAGAGGATGCATGCCTATATCGTGACACCATACAGCATAGGTCTTTGGTTATCTTGATCTTGTTAAGTCAACTCTTTGACCTAACTTATCTAACACTTTCGAATCTCTATTCCTATAAAGAGGACATGCATAAAGAGGTCGGTCAGATATCGACCAAAAGAGAAAGGATTGCCATCTCCTACTTAGGTTGGAGATCATCTCTTAAAATCATTTGACAGTGCTTGATGTGTCCTCAATATAACTATTTAGATATTCATCCAAGCACCAGCATCTATGATTCAATAATTGAATCAACATCTTTGTGATCATTAAGATGGCCATGGTACATAACCCTAATTGTACTAAGGGGCCTATTATACAAATTAATTATTCTTCATTTCAGATAAGGGAATGATATTTGCAATAACATTTATTACATAATGACTCGCCGTGGACTTGCATGTCCAACATTTAATTCATGAACTTTTGTGTAATTAACTCTATAAAATATATAAAAAATACTATAGTGAAAAAGGGGGAAAATCATCCACATCACCTTTTTAAGAAGACATAATATGGCAACACATACAAAAAAATAGTGGTTTTGTACTTGGACTCCCAAACCACTTCCATTCAAATGAGTTGCCATCAATTATCATTCTTAATCCGCTGAGACTTTGAGGTTCAATATGAGTTATCAATACACGAAAATGGGTGTAGTTTCCCTTATGTGAGCAGCTTCTGCCATTGCTGTCTGACCGTTGCATCTTCTACTCAGGGGTGAAAATCGAAAAAGTTTCATACATACGTGTATTTTTTGAAAACTATGCTTCAAATTAAATACGTGAGCCCTCCAACGGACTTACATCTTTTGCAACTGGAATAAGGCCAAAATGTAAGAATGAAGGTGATGAAATGGAGATTTGTCACACCCCTATTCTTTCCTTTCCTAGTACCTAGCGAAAACTTATGACAATGAGTTGAAAAAAAGAATATAAAGAAAAGAAAGAGAAATTATTTGGATTGATTTTAACTTTTAAACTTATCTTCATAAATCAAAGTTTGGATCTCAGTCAAACCTTTAGGAATTATAGTTTGGTCGAAAGCTTAGTGGGAAGTGGACTTGAAACTCAACATCCTCTAAGAACCACCAAACTATGTCCACGTCTCCTCAAAAGCCATGTCAGAATAAGTCTATATCATATGCAGACCCTTATGATGATGAGTCTATCTTGTAAAGTGTAAGTGATGTGTAGTTCCTCTCGTCTGAAGTAGTAAAGAGATAGTCTTATCCAACATGGTGACCCTAATTCTCCAATCCAGACTCTTTCCTAGAGGAGCAGGATATTCCTTTCTAAGTTCAAGTACAACCGGGTCAAGAATAGGAGGTGGAGAAGAGAATGGACGGTAGCCAGTGTAGCTACCTATCCTAGGATGCTTGACCAGTGTAGGCAAGTCATCCAATTGTAGGCTCACATGTATCTTTGACTTTAAAGTATAAGCTTGTTTTTGAATAACATACTCTGACGGGAATTGATTTTTCTTTGATTTTTGTTGGACTATTCTCTTTGGAGTTTTTTATTGCATTTTTATACTATTTATAATAGCATTTACATAAGGACTTTTTCCTCATGAGCCAGTAGACTATCCCTCTTTTGAAGCATTATTGCAACCCATGGCATCCTATCCTTAGACCTCGTTACTACTGGATCAGTTGGGGGTACAATGGCCACAGATTGTGACTTCATATGTTTCTATTATCTTGTGTTTCATGCCGGCAAATCCAACCCCTTACCACTTCAACTGAGTTGAGCAGAGTATAAGGTGTAGGTGTCCAAGTAAGGTCATTTTTTATGAATATGTGATTCATCACTCTAAAAGTTGAAAGTATAGCCACATTCCTGAGTAATTGGTTGCATTTCTCCATATTTTGCATTATTATCATCCATGCACTTGTAGATAATATCTGCACTTTAGCATTCATATTTGCATTAAATGAGAAGCCCAAATTCCCTTGTAAGTATCACCTGCAATTGTCATATTTACCCATATTTTTATTTATTTTTTTACTAACTTAGAATCAAATAAAATCAACTCTATAGTGTATATATTACTAACACTAATTAATAAAAAATATCAAAAAATATTAACTTATAAATTTACTGAATAAAACCCAAACCCTAGTCGAGATTATAAGCCTTAAAATGTGAGTATCTCTCTCATATAGATTCATATGGACCCTTACTCACTTTTAATTAATGTATATTAAATTATCTGCAAAAGAAGACCAAATTCAAAAGAATCGGAGTTCATATGTGAAACTTGTATTTTGGGCCTTCATTGTATATTGTACATATTGACCTATTTTGACCTTATTATTTTATGAAAAAAATGATCCTTTTTAGTTTATTTCTTTTACATTTATTTTCTTTGACTTATGATTTAATAAAACATGTAAAAATCCAAATAAAAATCAAGGCAACAAATCAAAGTAAATAAACTGCCTTGAGGTTGTATATATAGTTTGTATATATGTCCCCTTTAGTTTATATTCCTTTATTTTCTTAATTATTAAAAATTCAAAAAATGACTAAGGTATAAATATTTATTTTATATTTGATTTTATTTTATTTTGATTTTTACCTTACTTAAAAATGCCAAAAAAATTGCAAAATACAAAAACTTGGTATTTTATATCTATAGAATACCATCAAAAATATGTTTGCAAAGATAATTTCTTTTTGTTTAGGGTCCGTCACAAAAGTTGTAGATCTCGTTGAGACGAGCAATTTCATGTTGACCATTTTTTTATTTGACTTCATTTGTTATTTCTTTTTTACTTTTCTTTTGATTTAATTTTTAAAATTTATGGGAGCGACACGTGGCAGCTCCTGGAGCCACCACATGTCACCCTTATTTTTATTAATTTTTTCGTATTTTATTATTTATTGATTTTTCATTATTTATTTGTTTAATTTTATTTTTTTTTATTTATTTATCTTATATTTATTTATTTATTATTTTATTTTTATTTTATTTATTATTTTTATCATTATCACTTATTTTATTTATTTCTTATTACTATTATTAATATTATTTTATTTTTTAATTTAATTTTTTATTTCGTTTATTATTTCTCCCGCCATGTGGCTACCTCCCTCATGCACCACGTGGCGCTTTCCTTCTTCCACCTTGCGTCGCGTCCCGTACCGCACAACCTCTTTCCCCGCCCGTTATAGTTATGATGCAAGCGCTCGCCTCTCTCATCTTCTGATCTCGGCCAACATCACCCAATTGCCTCCATCGTGACCAATCACCCACGGAGCACCTCCATTCCCCGTGTGACTCAACCCACCTCCTCCACACAAATTGCAACCGTCGCACCTCCTCCACAGCGACCCACTCCCACAACTGGCTCTCCCCATGATCGTCTGCACCTCCCCTATCTTCATCGATGACTCGTCAACCACCCATGAAATACCATCCACTGCCTTCTTGCATGTTGATCTGCCACTGACGAGAGAGGTAGTTGCTGGCCTTAGCTCCTTCCTGGTGACAGCACGAAGGTGCCTTGATTGAGCGATGACCTGCCATCCATTCCTCCGACGAGATGTAGAAGGGTCATTCTCTGCTATTGCAACAACCTCAAAGGGTAGATACTCGGCCTCGCGTGCTCTGCCACATGCTAGATTCCACGACTAGGCAGCTCCTTTGAGCTCTGCCATCTCTCTCCAGCAAATAGGTAATCTCTTCTCCTTGCTCTTTTTCTTCCTCCTCTTTCTTCTTCATCAATCTCCTCTGCTTTTATTTGTCCAATCTTTATTTTCGTATTCCTCTTCGACGTTCACCAAAGCTCATACTCATCTGCTCCGACTCATCTCCTAAATCACCCTCCTACCACTGCTCTCCATCCACCACCTCACAATCATCTCACCATTCGCATCGTCGGACCATGCTCCATTACCCTCTATGCCCAACCACTGCCTGCTTCAACCGTTAGTGAGTCCACCTTCAAGAACCGCTCGCTGATGAATGCTTCATCTCTCTGCTTCATTGGTCTTCTCCTCGGTCGACCACCTGGTCCTCCGTGCCGTCCAATGACTCGCCATCTCGTTGGTACGTGCATCTCTGCCTGAAGGATAGACATACCGATAATGTGCCTTCTCCAGCATCTCCTCTTGGCCACACTGCACCCGACACACTCCAGGATGACCAACCATGTGCTCTTCTTTCCACTACCATGAGCGACCCCATTAACGACTCACTCCAGCCTCACCTCGATATACAGTAGTCGTAGGATCGGGCTTTCAGCCCTTGATCTAACGGCCACTAAGGTGCCACGCCATCGCCACTCCCAAACCTCGAGGTTCAGGTGAGACAAACCATCCTGTTGTCGCCATGTGTAGCTTCAACAGCTCTGAACCTCGCTTGTCGAGCCACCTTCCATGCCTTAAGGCTCGGGCAATCCAAGCCAGCTCTAAACCTCAACACCGTCGCCATGTGGCACCTCGACCAGCTAAGCTAAGGCTTAGTTGCAGATCTCAGCCTCTAGCGGTATGTGTCGTGCACATGCCCTCTGGGGAAAATTGAGCCAACCCACCCCCCCCCCATTCTCCACAATTCACAAGAAGACCCCTACTTCCTAGATACCACTTGCACAGCATGTGTCCCGTGGGGATAATTGCACCACGAACCTCGATGTTTCAGCCAATTGCAATAAAGGCCCAGTCGACCAAACGCGCGTGCACAACATGTGCGTGCGTGTGAAATTTGCAAAATGACCCCATGTGATTTTGGTAATCACATATTCATCATATTTATTATTTTTATTTATTTATTTCATTAATGTATTGCATTTAGGCCCATGTATTTAGGCATTAATTTGAGTCTCATTTGTCATCATTTTATCATTTTAAAAATAACATTATGTAGAACTATTAATTTTATTAATTTTCTATCAGGTAGATATTTCGTTGGATTTTTAAGAGCTATGGATGAATTAAATTAATTATTTGTGGAAAATTACCTATTTTACCCATTGTGAGGACTTTGATTTGTAATAAATCACCCACTAGTCCAAAAATTTCCAAAAATTTACAATAGGTAGATTTAAGCGTGTTTCACATTATGCCCAAAATTCATTTCATTTGCTTGCATATCAAGGTCTCAGTAAATTAAATGTTGATTTGAGTAATTACTTTTTAATAAAGCGTATACCCATTATTTTTAGGATCAAATATGTTTCCTGGATACCTCTCACATAGACTTATCTAAGGAAGTTTTATTTCTGAGAAATAAATTAGTTTGCTATTAATTAAATTTAATTTGTGAAAAAATCACCCTACATGCATCATTAATTCATAATAAATTCATTTTGCATCTAAAAATTCCAAAAAAAATATAGTGCATTCATTTCAGCATATTTCACCTACTAGCCAAGTTTGATGATTTTTGGATATTATTTGGCAAAAAATTAAATTTTAATCCCTAAACTTTCTTAAAATTTCACTTTATTTATATTGCATAAAGAAATTACAAAAAAATACCTCTCTGAAAACCTAGGTTCTAGATAATTGGCCTAAGGAGATAGTGGCCTCCCTGAGTTCGACCTTGGGCTCGCCCAAGTAAAATAAATATTTGACCGCTCACTTTAATTAACAAATTAATTAAGTGCACTTTTTTATTAATCTAAATTGCTTGCCTACAACGAATACATATTAAATATTAATTTCACCTAATTAGCGTAGGGTAATTTCGGGTTCATCAACTGTCGATAAGAGTCATGCTTGTGTTTCGAAATATTCTACTTAGGATGTCAAGATGACATATAAACCTAGTCTTGTGGTCTCAAAGAGTTAAGCCTAGCAGACTTGAAGCGCATCAATTCCAGTTCCTATAAGGTTCCTGTGATTTAGTGGATTAAGGTCCAACCAAGCTCCAATCTTTGAATTTTATTTAGACTAAATCAGTAGTCATTATATCCTCAAAATGCAAATGCAAGAAAATATTTTTGTGAAACTATTTTCTATTTTAATCTTTTTATAGAATTTTGAAAAGTGATGCAATTTTTATGTAATTTTGGAAACATTTTGCAAACTTTTATGGGTTTTTTCCTTAAAATTTTGAATTTTTTAGAAATTTTTAATAAGGGTTAGTGAATGGTGTGTGTACAAATATTTACACAGGAGTGTGTGCATATTTACAAGAGTTGGGTGTGGAATATAAACTAGGAATTTGTACATGAGAAGTTGGTTGTTTTTTACAAGTTTTATATACAAGGGTTATATCTATAAAGAAGTTTATTTTCGATAATTCTATACAAGCTTCTCAAAACAATTTGCAAGCATTTTAACAAACATTTTGAAAAAAAACTTTTAAAAAAATATAAATATTTGCAAATTTTGAAAATAATTTTTCAAAGATTTTTCAAAGATATGAATAGATTTACCAAAATAATTTTACAACCATTTTCCAAATCATTTGCAAACTGAATTTTCAAAAAAAAATATTAAAAATGGAAATATTTTTTTGCTAACATTTACAAATGGTTTTTACAAAGGTTTGAAAACATTTCACAAAAGGTTTCCAAATGGTTTTCAAAAGATTTTTCATGATATTTTACAACCATTGTTCAATTCATTTTATAAAATATTTTTAAATCGATTTATTAATCTTAGTTATAGAGAATTTTGAAAATTTTTATACATATTAATTTGTGTATTATTTATAGTTGATTAATCATATACCCTTACCTTGTATAGTATTATATCCAGATTTATTGAAAAATATGAAAGTATGCATTATGGCTAATGTATATGCAATGCCTCGTGTTGAGTACAGGAAAGTCTATAATACAACAACTAAAAAGAATGAGAAGTCGATCGCCCCCCCTATACTTAGGAACAACTAATCCTAGGTATAGTATATTGTATACAAAATGGGGATGATCGAGGATTAGAATTTATGAAATCAAATCATCTCGGCATGTCCCCTATACTTAGGGTAAGATATCCCTAAGTATAGACAGAGTATCAACAAATTAAAAGACAAGCGAGAGAATGATTAATGAATAACTCGAATTCACTCATCCCCCCTATACTTAGGATGAAGTATATCCTAAGCATAGCAAATATGAAAGGGATGAGAAGAAAAAAAGAATCTCAAATTTGAAATGAAAAGAAGAATAAAAGAAAGAAGAAAATCAATCAAAGATATTTTTGGTTGTGTTGTCTGGCTCTACTGATGTTGGAGCTGTGAACTCTTCATCAAAAATAACTTGAATAGAATTGACAACGGCCAAGAATGTTTCATGCTCTAGATAATGCTTCAGTAATTGACCATTGATGATAAATGGTCGTGCGTCAGTGATGAGTTGTCAATCGACTAAAATAATATGCTCTCATTGTAACATGGGCCAATCAACAATTGCTCAGAACTAAGAGAAGATCTCTATGAAGAGTTCTTGATTTGAATTTATACTTGGGCAAGTTCAAGGTTGAACAAAGGGACACGAGCAATTATCTAATTAAATTTAGGAATCAACTATTTAATTAAGCTATTTCTAGGTTCTAGGTCAAGCAAAATGCAAAGAAATGCAAATTGTATGCATTTTCTAAAACATTTTTATGCAATTGGTTTACATGGCAAATAGTGGTGCAATATACTCCCAAATACATACAACAAATAATAAGCTCCTGATTTAATAAAATAAATAGTTACGAGATTAATTAATTAATGATAAATCAATGACAAGAAGAGATCAAATCAACATAAATACAAGTTAATTTTTAGTGAAGAATAAGGTTGAACAGACAAAATGATTGATCTAACTTTAATGTGTTAGATATAGATCAAATTAGTGATTTTATTGTATTAAATTAAAGAGCACAAAAATATCTTTCTAATGACACCAATTTCATTAAAAATGGATAAGTGATTCACAAGTTATTAATAAAACAATGCAGGAGCTTAAATACAATAAAACATGATTTATTTAATTACAAATAGGTCCAAATTAGCCTAAAAAGCAAATATAGAAACTCAATAGGATATAATTGTAATTTTTCCATAGGCACAACTTATCTACAAATTTGAAGAGTTCTGGGGTCGATCTACAATTTGACCAATATCACTAGCCCTGTGCACATGACCGGAACTAGGCTCAGGCCACGCTTCGGCTGTAGGTACTTTGTAGTAGGCTAGGATGCTTCGGAGCTCATGGATGAAACGTTGCCTTGAGATGAGGCTCGGATATAATGAGAGTCGTTGGATCTGATCTGGAGGACTAGATATAACAACACCTATATGTTGCATTCTACCCTCTCCTCCTTGGAAGGCGGCGCACGGGCAGAGCTCCGATAGAGCTCGATCTCCTCCTCTGCATTCTTGTGCCACTACTGAGGGTTAAGATAGTCGTCTATACTTCTCGCGAACTGTTGGTGAAGCAATAGAGCTCTAGAGCAGCTCTGTTGGTATGATTGACGAAATTGATTCAAGGAATAACGTCGAGATCGAAGCAGTCCTACCTTTTCCGATCATTGAAGGTCTTCTTGTTTCCTATAGAGGTTAACAAATAACTGGAGCTTCCTAGAACCTATTAGGATGTGAATAAGAGCAGACGGAGGCTCGTCGGGTAGGAGGATCTGAGTTTTGCTTGGATTCTTCTTCTTTGCAAGAAGAAAGGGGTCGATGTGTTTCCGAAGATGAAGAAATGGATAGATGTAGGTGATGTTTGTGTGAGGATTAGGATAGCAACATGGTGATGTGGATGTTCTTAGAATGTAAAAGTAGTGCGGCAATAATCGAGGAGACAATAGATAAAACACAAAAGAAATTGGGGCCAAGAAGTTGCCTTGAATAGGGATGAACAGAGAAGACGAAGGGAAGTATGAAGATGGGTCTGGAGAGGAGCTCGACGACTACGGTCATCACTAAAGCTTCCTGGATGGAGAAGCTTAGCTCAAGCAGCGCTTCCCAAGGCTACAGTAAGGTGATCTTCTCCTTGGATCTTGCCTGCAGCAACAAAGGGGTTTTGAGGAAGAGAGTTTGGAAGTTGCACGGTTGGAGAGCGATAGTCTCAACAGTTGATCGATAGAACTTGTAAGGGACAGGAGAGACAACCACCTGGGTGATGACAACTGATTAACAGGGAAGGGAAAGATATCGAAGGTTAGAAATTTGGACATGTGAGGTGATTGCAAGAATTAGGTGAAGATGGAATGGTGCGAAGAGTTGCGACTTTTTAGAAGGGGGTGTTGGAGGTAGGCGATGACTCCTAGCCGTTTGATCAAGTGATCCAACGATGTAGGAAGAGGTTGAATGCAAAGAAGAGGCAGGTCCACGTGGTGCGCTGAGAATTGAGAGAAATGCAAAAAATGTAGAAATAGAAAATAAATAAAAGGAAAATGAATTACAAAAAATGGAAAACATGAAAGTTGTAAATCTCACGATCTACAACTTTCATTTAGAACCCAAAGAGAAATAAAACCATATATGTACAGTAAACATTTTTTACAAGTAATTTAAAGTAATAAATTACTTAATTTTATTTTCTTATCTTATTTTTGGGTTCTTATTTTATAAACTAGGTTAAATTAGTTATGTATAATATTATTCAAATTTCTATTGGATTTTTAATCAATAGTAAACACATAAAATAATAGCACAATAATATGATTAATAATATACAATAATTATAGGTTATTATTTAGAAAATAGTGTTAGTTAATTAGTGATAACTGTTAGTGATTTTTTTATTGGTTTTCTTAAGAAAGAGAGAGAAATTAAAGAATAATGTAGATGAATCTGGGATTCATCATTCCCTTATACTTAAGATAAGCTCATGCTCGAGCTAATAAATAAAGAATCAATTAGAGAGTTAGATTAATCAGTGAATTTCCTAACATGTGCATAAGAATAAAAAAGGCTTAAGAAAACCATAACACTTGGTTTTATAGCTCCTAAGACTCTAAGCTCAACCTGGTCCTAATTGAAAGGAATTCAACTCCTCTAATCATTACACTCTCAAAGTATACATATATAGTAAGAAGTATGACATTAATGAGTTGACTCCATTCACAAGAGTAGAGTCAAGATTCCACCTAAAGTTCTAGAAAGTTATGGAAGGAAGCTTAAGCGTGTCACGAAGGCATGAAGATCACATCATATGTGGTCGAGAGCGACTAGTCGCGCTAGTTTCTCGATGCAGCGGAATTTTAAAAAAAATAAAGCGTTGAAACCACATGATCCAAGAACACGTCTCGGATCATTTCATCTAAATCACATAGAAGATATAGGAATATATCTTGAAGTGTGTTTGTGATTGAAGGCTCTATGCGAAGAGACCACATGTCTCAAGTCTGACCCGACGAAGGAGACGCTTGCGAGCGTATTGATGAGACGTGTCCTTCTCGTAATTCCCAATGTTGATCCAAGCAACGAATCTCTTGATTTTATCACACGAAATCTAAGGTCTTCTTCGTGTACAAGAAACATCGAGGAAGACGAAGATCCATGAGCGTTTGAAGCGGCAGCATGATGGTGTAACGACGATGATGATCTTCTCTAGGGCAAGAGGTGGACGACCACTCTTGATGTAAATTGCATTTTCAATTAAATTTCCAATGTTAATCCAATTCACATCAATATTTAAATTGTAAATGTTATTTACAAATAAATCTCTCTTATATATTATAAATCACATTTATAATATATATGATTAATATGTATAGTACTATCCACATTACATATATCCATAATAGTGAAATCATATTTAATCATATTGGATCATCATTCTCATGCATCTAAATAATATGAATCAAATTCACATTATTCATGATAATTAAATCTCATTTAATTTTCTATTTCTTAATGCTTGGATATGCATTACATCAATGGAATTATTCTTGAACTCTTTCAAGAATAATGTGCTTTCTTTGTGGATTCTTGGAGATAACAACACGGAGATTGTACGTTCCATGTATAGTGACTTGGATATTGAGATCTCACATCCAGATCTCAGGGACCTCTCATGGAAATTAATCTTCTTATTGTTTTTAAATCACATTCAGATCAATGTCCAACAATTGAACTAAGGTTAGATTTCTCTATAGAGAGGAGTCACTAAAATCCAGACATGTTTCATCACTCCCTTTTCCAAAGGAGGCAGGAGCATTACATAATCCAAAAGGGATTCTTCCGAATGCATATGTGTTGAACGGGCAAGTGAATGTCATTTCTCTTGGTCTTCAAAGGTGATTGCCACCTAGTTGTACCTAGAGTACCCATCTAAGAAGCAGAAGAATTCTTTCCCAACCAATCTTTTAAGAACTTGGTCAATAAACATCAGAAGAAAGTAGTCCTTCATTGTTGCATTCAAGTGGTGGTAATCAACATGTGTGTGCCACGAACCTCACCTTGGTCATTGATAACCACAGTGACCCCTGGTTTCTTTGGCACTACATGTAGGAGACTCACCTATTTTGAGTCAGAGATGGAATAAATGAAACCTGCTTCACACAACTTTGTGATTTCTTTCATTTCCATATCCCATAGGTTAGGGTTCAACCTCCGCTGAGATTTGTGGGACAGTTTACAGTCATCTTCTAAATAAATGTGGTGTGAACACAAGGCTAGACTTATCCCTCGGAGATAAGAAACTTTCCAACCAAGTGCCTTGCAGATCTTCTCTGGAACCTCGAGAAGTCGAGATTCCTAATCCAGAGTTAGCCTATTGTTGATGATAATCAGATACATGTTCTACCCACCTGCAAGGAAAGTGTACTTTACACCTGCTGGAGGATGCTTTAACTCAGGCAATTGTTGAGTCTGCTTCTCGGTCACTTCAGAAACTGTGCAGTGAATGATTTGCTTAAATCAATGAGGTGATGTCCACCCTCTGTCACTTGGGGGTCTGATAAAAATGTATTAGACATATATACAATGAAATCTTTGTGTTCAGTTTGGCTTGAATTCTCTTCAAAAAAGCTTATCAGTGATTCAGAATCTACCTCCCAATTGACAATTAATCATGGATCGGTTGTGCTTTCAAGCTCCTCCTCTAAAGAGAGGACTTCCTGTGTTAGAATATCATTCAAAGAGAGTTGTTGATCATTGATAACAATAATGTCACAGCCTTCAACTAGTTCTTTCTTGCCTTCATCAGATATAGCCTTCAACTCGATGATCATGTCCATTGTGACTCAGTAACTGCGTGAGCGAAATGTAATCTTTCCATATCCATAGTCGACGACTACTTCGGTAGTTCGAAGTAATGGTCATCCAAGAATAATGTGAGTTTGTAGCAAAGGTGCAGGAGAATCCATATCCAGGATGACAAAGTCCACTGGGAAGCGCATATCTTGCATAGTCATGATAACGTCCCCTAGTAAACCTCTGGACCGCTTGATGGATCTATTAGTGAATGAAAGTATCATATGTGTGGGCTTAAGCATTCCAGCCCAAATTCTTCAAGCAATGAGGAGGACATGAGGTTTATAGAAGAGCCACTATCAAGCAGAGTTCGCTTGAAAGTTTGATCAAAAATCTGGCATCCTGAATAAGGATGCTCCCTTGTCTTTCTTTTTCTGTGGGGGATCACTGATACAGTGGACATGTTTAGGATGTGTTTTTCTCCTCGGTTGCATCTGTTCTTGCGAGGATGACACTTCAAGGTACATGCCTCTTTCAAACATTTATTTACAGCTGGCATTTATTCTATGGATTTCATCAATGGTATATTTAAAACAAGATTTTCATTAATTTCCACAACATCAGGGTCTGACAGTGCATTTTTTCCATTTTTTTGGATTTATTCATTGCATATGGAAAAGGAATATGTACATAAGGAAATGCATTGTTCTTATTTACATCATCATATACAAATGACCGATAAGAAGAAGAGTGGTCATTCAAAACAAGTAAAAATGAATCTACATGAGCTTTGGCTTCATCAACTGGCTCTGAAATAGTTGTTGATGCTGGCTCCTCCTAGGCTAGTGCAGCTTGGCTCCAGCTCTTATTGTATTTTTGGATATTTTCATTTTGCTAATTTTTTTATAGTTTTTATGGTGGTTGTGGTGCTCTGGTGTTGCTCCTCCATCATCTTCTTCCTCACCCGGCTATGTTGCCGGTCAGGTTGATGCATAAGAGGACGACTCACCAAATGTTGCTTTATTCTTCCCCTTCTGTGTGGTAGATGGATGCAATGTCTTGTTGCTCCTGAGAGTCACTGCATGAGACAACACAAAATCTGAAATACCTGACTCTATGAGATTGGATGGCACATCACAAACTACCTTCCCTTTTCTTTTGAAGTTGTTGGGGTTGGCCTCGACCTACGTTGAATAGGAGTTTTTGTCGTAGTGAGGTCATCGAGCTTCTGGCTCATCTCTACTAGGATTTTTACAAGTTGGGCCAAGTAGTCGAGAGTGGGGTTCACTAGAGCAACCTCAGGTTCAACGTGCTCATCACACTGGAAATGGTAATACGGAGGTTGCTGGTGGGAAAAGTGTGAATTGTGTAGAGGAGGAGGATGATGGTAATGATGGGGAGGAGGATACGGATTATTCAGAGTAGCCATGTAATTAGGATGCGGGTGCTACTGGCGGTATGATGGTTGTCGGTTTGAATGATGTTGTCTCCAGGTATTCTAACATGGTGGAGACTGTTGCTGCAGAGGATGGTTCTGGAAAACCTCCCAACAAAAGGTGATGAATCTCCATTTCATCACTTTTATTTTTTTCCGTTTTGGCATGTAATCCCTAGTTAAATGCGTATATATATCATTATTTTGCATAAATGAACATCTATAATATGTTGTGTAAAATTGTATAAAATATTGTAATAAATACTAAAATAAAAGAATAAAGGAAGAAAAGAAAAAGAAATAAAATTCCAAAGATATTTTATGACCCTAAACCCTGAGACTTTGATATCATGATGACTAGGTCGACAAAGAATAAAGTAGGTGGAGATAAGGGCCAAAAATACAATAGAAACCCTAATTCATAAATGCCCAATAATGTATTTTTGGGACCTATTTCATTCTTTATTATTTATACCTCAAATAAAGAAACTTTGTACATGAAGGTTGTAGATAAAAATACATAGAAAATACAGAATTTATTTCACACAAAAATCATTCATATGGTGCATTCTACACCCAGGAAAAAATCCAAAATCCAAATTTCACATACCCATATCATCTCCATATGAACTCAAAATGCATAAAAATCACTTTTAATTGTATATAAATTTTTATTAGCCATTTAATGAAGGTTATTTCATTAAATTTGGATTTAAGATTAAAATATTAGGCTTTGGGCCCCATTGTACAATATACATGAATTAAATATTGATTTTATTTATTCTTCATATTTTTCACATATTTATATATTTATAATTTTGTAAATATTATTTATAATATATCTACATAATTAAAATAAACTAGAATAATCAAAAAGACACTAAAATAAATAAGTCTATTTATATACATAAATGAATACAGTATATATATACCTATATAATTAGTACATATATTTAATTAAGTGTATAAATAAACTCCGAAAAATATAATAAAAATATATTTATGTATATTTAAATAAGTTATAATTATATAAAATAATTATTTCAAATAATAACATTTAAAAAAAATTATAAAATTAAAATATTCAAAACATAAGTCATTATACCTATATACTTGTAAAAAGTAATCCATAATAAATTAAGTTGTAAAAATAAATAAAAATCATAATAAGATACTACATGAAATTGTAAACATTTTTCATGTTTTAATAAAAAATTAAATAAATCATTTATTATTTATTTCTATTTATTTTCTCTTTTTATTATATTTTTGTCCTTTAGCGGTCCACGTGGACCAATGGGGGATGGTCATTCGCTGACCGTGGTAAACTCTCTGACCAAGGCTCTAGCGTATGTCAGACCTCATTTGACCCATATTTCCTCATTTTTTCTCATTGTTTCTTTCAGCATTTGGCCTCGATTCCTTCTGCAAACTTTCGCCTCGATCGATGACCTTTCATGCCAGATCATTTCTTTATTTCAGAATCTCTGAATCGAGCGCATTCTCTCGATGAAGTTGCCCTGTATATAATCTCTCCTCTCACTTCCTTCACCCCTTTATCCCTTGTTTTCCAACTACACCCTTAACCTAAAGCTCAATCGAGTTCCAGGGGATAGCAGGAGCTTCTATAGCGGTTCTGTGGTGAAGGAGTCGATTTTGAGGTTGATCCAGCTCCGGTGAGCTCCGTTGCCGTGAGATTTGGCTTCCCTACCTCCGGGCAGCTTCGAGCACCTTTTCCCCGCTTTCTAGGTAGAATTTCCTTTATGCATTTCATTTCAGTAATTAGTTTAGGCTTTTGATTCCTGCAGTAGCTAGATCTTTAGCTCCTATTGTTCATCGAAGCTTAACTCTGGCCAGCACTCCACCCTTTGTTTCCACCTGTTCCGACCATCCTCCGTCTCTGCTATCACCCTCAACATCTACCCCTACACCTGATCTTCTCCCTAGGCACCTTCGTTCATCCTAATCAAGCATCGAATAGGGAGATTCGCTCGCCCTCTCCACCTCATCGCTAGTGAGCTTAGCGTCACTTCATCTCCACCCATTTTAGCTGCATGAAGCCTTCGAAGGCTTAGTTTTTGGTCCCTTATCTAACCTTGCAGGAAGCAAAGAGAAAAGATCCCCTTTCAGGGGTATTCTAAGCAGGGAGACACCCCTCAAGTTCTCCTCCAAACTCTGGCCCTCTAGAGCTCAAACAGCAAGCTTCGGACCCATCTGAGGCCCTTGGGAGGTGCGTAGTAGCTACAAGAACAAGAAGAGCTCATCGACAGTGATCTAGGTGGCTAGAGACGCGCAGTATCAGATCAAAGCTCGCCAAGCTCAAGTTCTTCATCTGTTCTTCGTAAGCCTCTCTGCGCCTTCCGAACAAGCCCTTGTGCTAGATTGAGTACTCGTTGAATGTCCCAAGCCTCAATCGTTGATACTCTTCATGGATCTAATCCTAGCTACCCATCTGCGAACTGGCCTCGTCCGTTGAGAGGATGCCATGTGTCCAAGTGAAGTATCGACCACCGTCCGATCATGCAGGAGAAGGTAATTTTGCCATATACCCTCCATTTTTTGTATTTTCTCTTTAGTCCTTAAACTTTTCTCTGTAGTGTTAATATTTTGGATATATTGCATTTCACCCCATGTACTTCCCATATTTGTACTTAGGTCTAATCCAAGTCACCTCGCATACCCGTGTATGTGAGGGGATTGGGTATTTTGCACCTAGACCCTTGGGTTTTCTGTATTTCATTTTAGTCCTCGTATACGGAATATAAGTGTAATATTTCTAGAAATTTTGCATCTAGCACCCTGAACTTTGTATTAATTGCAGAAATACTCCTCTGGGTAAATATTATTGGAAATGTTTTGGAAATTTTGTAGTTTTGTCCCATACTTCTCTCATGTATTCGGTATTAGTCTAGAAACTTTAAATATTTACATAAATGCCCCCACCAGATGTATTTTGTTTTTCTAGATTTTATTTGTTAACAGTAGTTCATGTGTCCTAAAAATTGTGGAAAATTAGGATGAATACCTTATATAATATTCTACGATATATAATTTATTAAAGTATTTTAATTTATAATTCTATTTATTAAAAATCAAAAACAGAGCCATTTTTCCATTGCTGGCTTAGAAAAATACAAAGAAATTAAAAATGTTTTGGAAAATTCCAAAATATATATTTTATTTATTATCCTATTTTGAACCTACAGACCAAAAATTTCTAAAATTATAAAATAAAAAACACCAAAAATTAAAAAGCTCCAAAATTCTTATAAAATTATAAAAAAATTGAAAAATCCCGAAAATATTTATTTTTATTTCTGAATATTGGCTATTATCTTTATCATAGATTAAAATAGTTTTAGGAAATTTTGAGGATTCTTAGATATTTTTAAGTTCTAAAACAATTCAGCCCATTTATTATATTCACTTTTTTACCATATTAATTAAATTAAAAATACAAAAAATAGTAAAATTTATCAGAAAAATACCAAAATGAGAAAAATATAAAAAAAGATAAAAATATTTTATTTTGTGATTTTTGAGTGTTCATAGCCATATTTATAAATAAAAAATCTTTATATATCTATATTTTTTATGTTTACTTATATTAATATTTATAATAATTATAATAATTATAAATTAGAAAATTCAAAAAGAAATTAAAAGGTAAAAAAATAAAAAAATAAAAGGTATAAAAATAAAAAATCAAAAATTCAAATAATTAAAAACCCACAAAAATTCAAAAATCTCTGAAAAAACCCAGCAACATTTGTTGCCAAGTTTTATTGTCTATCTCTCGTTCTCCCTGTGTTTGACACCCTACTTGTACTTGACCACTATACACATTTATTCGTAGGGATATAATAAATTTTGATTCATACTTGCTTGCATTGCTTGTTCCATACATTGTGTTAGATGATTGTCGATCAACCAAGGATCTGATGAGCGGTCGCGTCAGCGACAATTTATTATCGCACTCAGTGAGGATAATTTTATACCCTCGCAAGATCCTTGTCATCAAATGGCACCGTTGCCGGTGAGAAATGTGTAGGATAGAATTTTGGGTCCCTTTTTCTTTTATTGTTTCTCTTTATTTATTTTCTCATTTATTTGATATAATTATTTATTGTGCTAATATTTTTCTCTTATATTTTTCTTGCATGGGACTTCAAGATGACGGTTACTGCCAAGATGGTTGAAGCACCCGAATCGAGGAGACATGGTCCTACTTGTGGATCAAGAGGAGAGAGCCAGAGAGAGCAGAATTTAGCGTAGCCTTCTTTTTATTTTTGTGAGAGAGTGTGATTTATTTTTGCTCTATTTAATTTGTAATAACACAGGTACTTGGACACTCGGGCCTTATTTCCAAGTGTTTGTTCACTTGGGGGCTCACCGGATTTTTAGTGATTTTCTTGCCTTTATTTTCTTTGTTTCTTGCATTTTGAGTTTTCCGTCTTATTTTTATTTGTTTTCTATCATGAGTCCTTAGTTTTGTAATATTGCTTGATTGGTAATCTAAGATCAAACACCTAAATAACTTGCATGTACATATAGTATATACGTTTAGACTTAGATCAAACTTAGTTGTTAGATACTTGACTTAGAACTACATACCATGAGAGCTCTTCGTACAGCGCTTGCAGGACCCACTGTGGTGGGCACCGAGGAGCCTCCAAGACCGAACTCTAGATTTATCTTCTTGTATTTAGCATGTAGTTCCTCCCGATAGTAGCAATTATAGTTTATGGTGATTTCCTCTTGTGCAGGTTTACAAATTTCTATTTTGCATCCTGCATAGAGAGAGCTGGGAAGCGATGTAAGTATTATATCTTTGCACGCATCATTTGATACGAGGATAGATTTCCATCCTCTTGTCCATTTGCATTGCTTTGTTGTTATCTCCCTTTGTTTTTGTATCACATAGGAATTAAAGAAAATACAAAAAAATGTTAGGAATTTTCTAGAAAAATACCCAAAAGGTGAAAATCAAAAATTAAAACAAGGGGACTACTAACTGAATATTGACCTAAAATAAAATCCTTATTGAAAATCATTGTTTGGGGCTAACAAAGCCCACATTGTATTTAGGTACATTCCAGACATAGTGAGGCACGACCCTTAAGGAATAGAGCCAAAAACCCAATCTGTGGTTGCCTCAACTACCACCTGGGATCGGCAAAGTCTTGTCGCTTCTATCGTACATGACCAAGTAGGGCCTTGTCGACAACTATGTTCCCACCTTGTATGTAGCATCCGACTTGGTCGGAAATACTGAGCCTAGGCCACACCCTCACGGGTGTGTATGTCTCATTAGTTTACATCCAAGTAACTCGCTTGCGAGGGAAGTAGTGGTTTCGCCTATCGGCTTGCTCACTCTTTTATTTGGCTGAGTAACCACCAAGGACTAGTATTGAGGATCTCCAAAAGTGCATATCACATGTTACAAAGGAGGTGGAACAAGTATGGGGATACTTTCCTGGCAGTGCACGCTCTCCTCTATTTCTCTCCAATAAGGACTCATGACAACTTTTTGCCTGAATCAATAACCCTAAAATTAAAAGGTAAAAATAGTCGAACTCTCATGGCTTCACATTGGGTTGAGTTGGTGAATCAATTTATTTGGTGTTTGTTTACTTAGAATAGGGTCAAAGATCAAAGTCCTGCGTACTTGTGCATTTTTTTCCATTCTTCTTTTCTCACTCCCTCATTGTTCCCCTCTCATCGTGAGTCTTCTAATGTTTTCCCCTCTGTTTTTTCCCGTTCATCACCGTATCTTGCTTCCAACTTGATCTTCTCTCTTTCCTTGAGATGACGACTCTAGGATGACTTAGTTAGGACTCCGACGACACCCGCATTGACTCATCGAGCTCGACATCTCCAATAATTTGGGGCGATTCCCAGGTACATGGTTCAGACTCCATGAACCACCCTTAAGAATCCCCGCTTCTTCTTCCTCACCCAGACTGAGAAAACTCTCTTCCTAAGTTCTGCCCCTTTTGAATGGAGATTGATTCACTCCATACTCCTCTCCAACATTAATAAGATTCAGAATTGATCCTAATTCAGAATTATTCTCTCCATTTGGTGCTTGCATGTAGATTGATTGAGGTGTATTTCCCATTGTAGATCTTGACCCTGATCCTGAGCTCACATAGTCAGAATCTGAGATGGATCTAACTGGAAGAAATGGACCTCAATATCAGAATATCGAGCAAGATACAGAGCAGGGTGAAGGCATCAATCAGAATGAAGTCAACAATCAGTTGTTGGCCTCAATCCAAGCCATTCAGCAGCAACTTACTGACCAAGCTCTAGCTCAGGTCAGCTTCCAAGAAATGTTGAATGATCTGAGGAGGAGATCCGAAGATAGGGAAATACCTTAAAGAGGACGTGATGATGAGGACAGAGATGAATGCTCTGTAGGGACCTCACGAAGGCAAGCATGATGGAGGGAGAGACCAACCCAAGCCAACACTCAAGCAAGCATACAACCTAGGGGTCAGCCGCATCAATGAGTGGATCCAGATTCCACTGATCCATGAACATTTTGAACTGAAGTCACAACTCCTTTCGATCCTTCCTAGATTCCATAGAAATTCAAAGAGGAGACCTATATCCATCTACGGTAGTTTGGTCGCATCTGCAGCACCACTCATTACCCCAACATCTCATTGGGCGTAGTCAAGATGATCACCTTCCCAATCAACTTGCAGGGCAAAGATCTTTACTGGATCAACCTTCTGGGGAAGGTGGTGACAACTTGGGAGGAATTGAAGTCACCATTCCTTCATAAGTATTATCCTCCCGGCAATCTCAATCTCATGCAGTCGAAGATAGCTAACATCTCTCAGGGACCCCAAGAGTCCTTTCATGAGACATGGGAGAGGTTCAGTGATCTGATCGAGAAGTGCCCCCACCATGACGCTCTGAGGACTAGCCTAGTCCAACACTTCTTTGGGGAATTAGCAGAAGCCAGTCAACATCTTGTTGACACCACTTGTAGAGGATATCACTTCAACAAGGATGAGGGTGCAATTTGGCACATTTTTTAGGAGATGGCCGAAGTAGAGGTTGTATTATCCTCATCTCGTACCTTCCAGATCCAACCACCACCATAGGTCCACCGCAAGAAAGTGAATATGTCGGATATGCACGAAGTCGATAGGTGTGACAACTTTGACCTGACCATCATCAAGAACCACCTTCAAAAGTTGACATCATTGAGAAGAGGGCGCAGGATCTATAGAAGCTCACCGGGATTGAGCAGAGAATGAAGGGCTTAGACAAGCTCTATGTCATCACCAAGTAGCTGGAGCTACTGGTGAACACCATCAGCGCCTGCAACGTAGTGACCGCCGCACCTGAGCCTCCATTTGAGAAGGAGCGGACACAGCCATAGCCAACCTTCGATCCAGCATGTATACTACGTGCAGGCCCCGGAGCATCAACTTCCATAACCGCAGACTCAGATGGTTGTCTACCAGCCACAAGAGTTCCAACACCAATACCTCGAGTCTTGTTCTCCATCTTCCCCTCTCAATCAAGAGGTGAGTATCATTTTGGGTAATGATCAGCAGTTGACATGTCCCTGGGGACAACAGCATGGTCAGAATCAGGTCAACCGGCCATATCACCAACAATGAGGGTGGAACTTCCAGCCTAACCCAGCCCACCAACAACAGCCTCCACAACGTGGTTACAACAAGAGGTAGAACAACTACTAACAGCGGTATGGATACCGCTAACAGCACTACCAGCATCCAGCTGCTCAGTATCATCACCAGTACCCTTCTCTTCCTCCTCCTCCTCACCATTCTTAGGGTTATCAGTAGCCTCCCTCTTACTGGTAGAATCAGCGGTCTTACCAGGTCGAGCCTTCTAAGGTTGCTTTGGTTAACCGGGCTCTTGATTGTTTAGCCCAGCTCATCAAGAATATGGTTGAGATGAGCCATAAGATTGATGACCTGACGGTCGCTAAAACTGTCATTCTAGCCCAGGTCGAGGCAAACCCGAACAATTTCTGTCATAAGGAGCAGGTAATTTGCAGTGTTCAACTCGAATCATGTAGAAATTTTATTTCTTTATTTAATGATGTACATCTCTGGAGCGGTAGGACACTCCAACCATTACGATGGCGAAGGGAAAGAACACAGCATTCGATGGTGAATCTTCATTCAATCTAGCTGATGGGGCCAGAGAATTTTTTGGAGTAGCACCATCTACACAAGAAACAAAAAATGCAGAAAAATCAAAAATACAAAAAGAAAGCAGCAGTCCCAGTGAAGCTGCACCAGCCTTAGAGATGCCAGCACCTACAATAGTGCCAGAGCTAGCTGATGGAGTTGAGCCTGTCATTTTCGGTCCACAACAAGTACATGATTGTATTCCTTTTTGTCATTTACCTGTGCAAAAAGATATGGGAAGAAATTTGAATGGAAATATTTTTGACAGTGTACATATGCCTTTTCTTCAGATATTTAATCAAAAATAGTCAAAAAATTAAAAAATTCTTTGTCTGATCCCGAAATAGTCCAAATTCTGCAAAATTTGATTCTTGAGATGCCTTTGCTGAAATCCATGGAGTACATGCATGCGGTGAAACGAGTACACAAAGAGGCATGTACAACAAAGCGCTCGAGCCGCGGGAAGAAGAATTCTAAGAAGCATATTCTCACCATGGCTACTGTGAATGCCATCAGCAGCCTCCCGCATAAGAAGAAAGATAAGGGAGTGCCTTTGATTAGATGCACAATGTTCAACCAGGAGTTCGAGCACACATTACTTGACAATGGGTTTTCTATCAATCTATTGCCATTGTCACTACTCACGAAATTTGGGTTAGGACTTGAATCTACCAAAATTATTCTCCAATTCATGGATAAATCATTCAAGGCATGTTGGAAGATGTGATTGTCACTGTCCAGGGGATGAAATTCCATGTTGAATTTGTTGTCTTAGATATGAACCCTTCCATGCCTTTACTTCATACCTCGATCATCCTTGGTGGGTCATTCCTTCGAAAAACTGAGGTAGTAGTTGACTACGCCACTAGAGAGATCGCATTCTGCTCTAGAACTGACAAAGTCTAGATAGAGATTGTTATTGATCCAAAGCCTACAGAAGTTGTGTCTGAGATGAGAATGCTCGAATCTCAATGTTTTGAGGACTGTGTTTTTTAGCAGATATCAGAGATACCAATTTATTTCTGGATGACAAAGAAACCCTAGAATTCCTCTCCCCTGAGGAAGGACAGGAAAGCACGATCCAACTAACCTAAGTCTTTGAATATGAGGTTTTCGTTGATGTGCCACTAGAAGAACTTGAACCATCCCTCTCGTCTGAGCAGGAAGGTTGCATTTCATATCTATGTGATATCCTAAATATTGAAACTAAATTCCTAGAGGTGGGCAGATGATAGTTGAAAGAGCTTACACCTGCAGGTGTCATCGAAGTCACCACTGAAGACAATCCCACTCCACCAGAGCTCAAACCTCTGCCCTCCAACATGAATTATGCCTTCCTTGTGAGAGAACCAAACATGTACCTGATCATCATCAATGCTCATTTTACCTAAGACCAAGAATCCTGTCTAATGGAGGTTCTTGAATGCAACTACAAGAAGATAGGTTGGAAGATATCGGATATCCATGGGATCAATCAATCTTTGTGCTCGCATCACGTATACCTCGAAGAAGATAGCAAACCTTCCCGTGAATTCCAGAGTCGTCTGAATCCAAACCTTCAGGAAGTGGTGATGAAAGAAATTCATAAATGGTGTGATGTGGGATTCATATATCCCATCTCTGAATCCAAGTGGGTGAGTCCCCTGCATGTAGTGCCCAAGAAGTATGGGATCACCATTGTTACTAATGATAAAGGAGAGGAGACTCCGACTAGAGTACCAACATCCTGGCGAGTCTGTGTTGATTATAGGCATCTCAACCTCGCCACCAAGAAGGATCATTTTCCATAGCCCTTCATTGACCAGATTCTTGAGAGACTTGCCATGAAGGAATACTTTTGCTTCTTGGACAGTTACTCTGGGTATAATCAAGTGGCAATCGCACATGAAGACCAAGAGAATGCCATGTTCACATGTCCTTCCGGACGTACGCTTTCCAACAGATGTTGCTTAGGCTGTGTAACATCCCCACTACATATCAGCGATGTTTGTTAGCCATATTTGCAGACATGGTGGGCAGTTTTCTTGAGGTGTTCATGGACGAATTTTTGTTTTACAGAGATTCATTCGATTAATGTCTTGATTATCTAGATTGAGTTCTAAGGAGGTGATATGAAGTGAACCCCCTGCTCTCATGGGAGAAGAGCACCTTCATGGTGACTGAACGGATTTTGCTGAGTCACATTGTATCTAAATGTGTCATGGAAGTGGACCCAGCCAAGGTGGAAGTAATTTCAAAACTCGAGCCAGCAACCAATCAAAACTGGTCCGGTCGTTTTTGAGGCATGTCGGTTTCTACTAATGATTTATCAAAGATTTCAACAAGCTTGCTCGACTGCTGATAGAATTGCTATGCAATGAGATAGATTTCATTGTGGATGACCGTGTTCTCCAAGCATCGGTTGAAAGACCTGATTACACATGCTCATGTTCTGCAGCCACCTGATTGGTCTCTACCCTTTAAGATCATGAGGGGCTCTTCTGATTTTACTATTGGTGTTTTTCTAGGACAAAGACGAGACGGGATTCCATTTGCTATTCATTACACTAATCGAAAACTTGATGAAGCTCAAAAGAACTATACTGTGATAGATAAAGAGCTGCTAGCCATTGTGTTTGACCTAGAGAAGTTCAGATCACATCTCCTCGGATCAAGGGTAAGTATCTACATTGACCATTCTATTGTCAAGTATCGCCAAAGTAAGAAAGATGCCAAGACTGGTATGATTCGTTGGATCCTTCTTCTCTAATAATTCGACCTGGAAATTCGTGACAACCCAACCATCAAAATTGGTGGTAGATCATCTTTCCAGAATTGTCAATGTAGAGCCTCCTGAGCAAAATTCAATTCCTATCACATAAACCTTTCCAGATGAGGCAGTCTTGTATATATCCTCTTACCCCTACTATGTGAATATTGTAAATTATCTTGTCTCCAAGAAAATTCCATCAGACTAGTCAAAGATCAAATGAGGTAAATTCTTGGCAGACAATCATTTCTACTAGTGTGAAGAACCACATCTATTTCAAGAGGGTGCAGACTATATCTAGAGGAGGAGTATACCTTAGGAGGAAATTATGGGTGTCCTCGATCATTTTCACAAGCTCAAAGTAGTGGACACCACTCTGGAAAGAGAATGGCAGTAAAAGTGCTTCAATATGGCCTTTGGTGGCCAATCTTATTCAAGGTTGTAGATGATTACGTCAAGAAGTGCATTGATTGTCATAGAATGGTTGGGAACATCAGCATGCGCGATACAATGCCTCTGAAGTACATTCAGATATCTGACGTCTTCGACACATGGGGCATTGACTTCATGGGGTCACATCCCTAACAGTCAGGGTTTTGAATACATCCTACTTGTTGTTGACTATGTTAGTATATGGATGGAGGTAATCCCCTCCTGAACTACAGACAGCCGCACAGTATGTCATTTCTTGAAAGATAACATCATCTCACGATTCGGAATCCCCAAGATTCACATTTCTGATAGGGGGGCCATTTTATCAAAAAGAATGTCAAAAAGTTGACCAATATGGCATCGAACATCGTGTTGCTGTGTTGTACCGCTCACAATCAAATAGCTTGGCTGAATGTTCAAACAGGGAGATTAAGACAATACTGCAAAAGCTTGCACATCCATATTACAATAATTGGTCTCAACTACTGGACTTAGGTCTTTGGACTTATCACATGGCATACAAGTCTCCACTCAGCACGTCTCCCTACCGCCTTATTTATGGCAAACCTTGCTACCTGCTTGTGGAACTCATTCACAAATCCTTGTGGGCATTGAACTTGTGCGACCTTGATTTCGAGCGAGGAGGGAAGATCAGTCTGATGTAAGAGAAAGTCAAGAGATGGCACAACAAACATATCTGAAGGAAGACTTTCGAACCTAGACAAAAGGTGCAGTTATTTGATGCGAAGTTGAAAATTTTCCTGGGTAAACTGAAGAGCAAGTGGGTTGTTCTATTTGTAGTGAAAATGTGCATGACAACGGAAGTTTAATCATATCTGAATTATCACCTGACGCACAACCTTTTGTAGTCAATGGACAGTTGTTGAAGCAATACCTTGAGAATGATGCATTCCTTCCTATTGGTGATTCAATAGAAGTCGCTTTTTCAAGATGATCTCCCAGTGCAGAAGGATCAGACACTGAAAGTTGAAAATCACAAAAAGATTTTTTTTCTTCTTTTCTTCTTTTCATTTTTGTTTTTCTATCTCTTCTGAAAAGGTATTCACCCCTTTCATCATCATTATACTTAGGACGTACTTTGTCCTAAGTATAGGGGGTGATCACCCTGAGTTGTTCACTCTTTGATCCCTCACATGTCTCCTCAACTCTTGATATTATGTATATACTTAGGGATATTTTACCATAAGTATAGGGGGGATAGGTAGAGCTGATGATTTAGTATATTCCTGCCCTTGACCCTCCTTGCCATGTGTATAGCATGTTAAACTAAGGATTATTTCATCCTAAGTATAGGGGGGATAGTCAACTTCTCATTTGTTCATTCTTTAGTCATTGTAGTATAGACTTATCTATACTTAGTACGAGTTATGTCTTCTCTTTTTCTCTCTGATCTGTGAGGACATAGCTTGAGCTAAGTATAAGGGGTCGTATATACGTTGTATATACTTTCATCATAACTCGTACGTTAGTATTTTCAAAAATATGGCTAGTTAATACAACACACATCAATTCTTTAAGAATACTTGCAATAAACGGTTTAATGTTTTGCAAAATGGTTGAAAAATCTCGCTGAAAAATCTTTTAAAAACTATTTGGAAAATGAATTGTAAAATGTTTTCAATCCTTTGTGAAAACATTATGTTTGTAAAAACTAATTTTATTAGTTTGAATAAACTATTTTGAAAATTTGTTTGAAAATGATTTGAAAAATGGTGAAAATTGCTTTAAATGTCTAATATATGGTTTGGAAAATATTTGCAAAATGATTTCCAAAGTTTGTAATTGTTTGTAAAAATGTTTATCAAAATTAATTGCAAAATTAAGTTTTCAAAATATTTCCGAAAATGATTTCAAAAATGTTTTGGAAATAATGTGTAAATTCTTTCACCCAGGCTCTTGTAAATACAAGATGCACTTCCATGTAAATATCTACACATATTCTTTTTTTATTTTTGAAAAAAAAAGAGAGAAAAATCCATAAAATGAGCAAATTGTTTTCAAAAACTTGCAT
The DNA here is from genome assembly GCA_037367405.1 of Ottelia alismoides. NCBI lineage: Eukaryota > Viridiplantae > Streptophyta > Magnoliopsida > Alismatales > Hydrocharitaceae > Ottelia > Ottelia alismoides. The sequence goes on from JAZKJV010007112.1 coordinate 215,467, forward strand.
AAACATTTGCAAAACATTTTCAAAAAAATCATAAAAAGTTCAAAATTAGAAAATTGCATCAAAAAAATTTTTTCCTTGCATTATACATAGCATTTGCATTTTTCAGATTGATGTTGACAATTGAACGAGTCTATGTAAAATCCGAATATTGGAGCTTGGTTGGACCTTAATCCACTTAATCATAGAAACCTTATAGGAACTGGAATTGAGATACTTCAGGTCTACTTGACTGAATTCTTTGAGACCACGAGACTTAGTTCAATGTTGTCTTGACTGCTTAAGTAGAATATTTCGGAACACGTGCACGACTCTTGTCGACAGAAACCAGCTTGCACACCTTCACCTTTCACCATGCTCACCTCAATTGAAGTGCTAGAGGGTTGGATAAGCCAGCATGAGACACAAGCCAATGGAAACATCGGAAATCACACATTTGTGGCCATTGTACCCCAACCTGATCCAGTAGCAATGAGGTCTAATGACAGAAGTTGTGGGTTGTAATAATGCTTCAAAAGAGAGGTAGTCTACTATCTCAAGTGGAAAAATTCCATATGTAAATGATGTTGTATATAGTATTAAAAAAACATGCATATTAAAAAATTATGAAAAGATAAGACGGGCAAAAGTCAAAGAAAAATCAATTCTCATCGGAGCATGTATATAGCAAATAAGCAAGCTTGAGCTTAAAAGTCAAACATGCATGTGAGCCTACACTAGGATGACTTGGCTACACTGGTCAAGCATCCTAGAATAGGTGGCTACACCGGCTATCGTCCATTCTTCTCCCCACCTCCTCTTCTTGAGTTGATTGTACTTGAACTTAGAAGGGACTACTCCGCTTATCAAGGAAAGAGTTGTTGTATTGGGGAATTAGGGTCACCATGTTGGAGAAGACTGACTTTTACCACTTTAGCCGAGAGGAGCTACATATCACTGACAGTGTGCAAGATAGACTCATAGTTATAAGGGACTGCGTATGAATTGACTTGTTCTGACCTGGCTTTTGAGGAGGCTTTAGCATAGTCTTGTGGGACTTAGAGGTTTTTGTGTTTCAAATCTATTTCCCAATAAGGTTCTAACCAAACTTAACTTCCAAGGATTCGATTGAGCTCCAAACTTTAATTTTGTGAAGACAGGTTTAAGAGTTAAAATCAATCCAATTTCTTTCTTTTTCTTTTCTTTATTTTCTTTTCTGCACTTAAAGGAAAGTATATGGGGAGATGAATCTCCATTTCACACCTTTATTCTTTCATTTTGCCTTGTAAACCCAAGCGAAATGCATGTGTATATCATTACTTTGCATAAATTAACATCTACTATTTGTTGTGTAAATATTGTATGAAATGTTATAATAAATTACAAAATAAAAGAATAAAGGAAGAAAAGAAAAAGACATAAAATGCCAAAGGTATTTTATGACCCTAAACCGCGAGACATATACATCATGATGATTGGGTCGACAAGGAATAAAGTAGGGGAGATAAGGGCCAAAATACAAAAGACACCCTAATTCATAAATGCCCAATAATGTATTTCTGGGACCTATTTTATGGTTTATTATTTATACATCAAATAAAGAAACTTTGTACATGAAGGTTGTAGATAAAAATACATAGAAAAGAGAAAATTTATTTTACACAAAAATAATTCATATAGTGCATTCTACACCTAGATAAAAATCCAAAATTCTCGGACCCATATCTTCTCCATATGAACTCAAAATGCATCAAAATCACCTTTAATTGTATATAACTTTTTATTATCTATTTAATGAAGAGGTTCATAAAATTTGGAGTTAAGATGCAAAAGTTAGGTTTTGGACCTCTATTATACAATATACCTAAATTAAATATTCATTTTATTTATTCTTCATTTTTCACAATTTTATATTTTTATAATTTTATAAATATTATTTACAGTATATGTACATAATTAAAATAAATTAAAATCATAGAAAAACACTAAAATAAATCAATCTATTTCTATACATAGATGAATAGACTATGCATATATATAATAAATACCTATATTTAATTAAGTGTACAAATAATATTTATAATTAAATAAGTTATAATTATGTAAAATAATTATGTAAAATGATAAAATTTAAAATATAGAATGAGAATGAAATAGTCAAAATATAGGTCATTATACCTATATTTATACTTGAAAAAATAACCCATAATAAATTAAGTTGTAAAAATAAATAAAAATCATACTAAAATGCTACATAAAATAATAAACATTTTTATGTTTTACTCAAAAAATAAATAAATCATCTATTATTTTATTTATATTTATTTTTTCTTTACCAATGGGGGACAGTTTCTCGCTGATTGCGGTCAACTCTCTGACCTAGGCTCTAGCATGTGTCAGACCTCATTTGACCCATATTTCCTCGATTATTTCTGTCATTTCTTTCACCATTTGGCCTTGATTATTTCCATAAACTTCAACCTCGATCGATGAGCTTTCACGCCAGATCATTTCTTCGATTTGAGAACCTCTGAATCGAGTGCATTTTTCCGATGAAGTCACCCTATATATAATCTCTCCTCTATCCTTCCTTCGCCCCTTGATCCCTTGTCTGCCAACTAAACCCTAAACCTAAAGCTCGATCGAGTTCCTGGAGATAGCAGGAGCTTCTTTGGTTGTTCTTCAGTAAAGAAGGCCTTGATTTTGAGGTTGATCCAGCTCCAGTGACCTCCGTCACCGTGAGGTTTGGCTCCCCTGCCTCCGGGCAGCTTCAAGCCCCTTTTCCTCGCTTTTTAGGTAGCATTTTCTTTCCACACTTCATTTCAGTAATTAGTTTAGGCTTTTTATTCCTGCGGTAGCTAGATCTTTAGCTCCTATATTTTGCCAGAGATTAACTCTGGCCATCGCTCCGCCCTTTGTTTCTGCCCATTCCGACAATCCTTCGCCTCCGCTATCACCTCCAACTTCTTCCCCTATACCTGATCTTCTCCTGATGAATCCACATTTCATCATCTTTATTCTATCATTTTGGCCTCAAAAACCCTAGCAAATGCCTGTAAATACCCTTAATTAGAGCATATTAGCATTCATGCATGTGCATGTAAATAGTGTATAAAATACTGTAATTAAAGCCAAAATTATAGAATAAATAAAAGAAAAGAAAAAGAATAAAATATTGTAAATATTTTATGACCCGAAAACCCGAGACCTAGGCATCTTGATGAATAGGTCGACACGGAATAAAGTAGGGGGAGATAAGGGCCAAATACAATACATATCTCATTCATTCTTTATTTATTTTGGGACCTATTTTTGGTTCCACTTTTTATACATCAAATAAAGAAACTTTGTACATGAAAGTTGTAGACAATTAAATAAAGAAAAATACAAAATTGATTTCACTGAAAAATAATGTACAGATAAAAAGTTATGGTCTGAATAAAAATCCAGTATTCCAACTTCTTAGACATGTATCTCACTGATGAAAATTCCAAACATAGCAAACTCACTTTAATTGTATATAGAAGAAAATAAGTTATTTAATGGCGGTGGTTTCGCATTTGGCGGAGCTACGGTTTGAAAGTTGAGTTTTGGACCCACCTTGTATACCTATACAGATTAAAATATTCAATTTATTCTTTATTCATTATTTTTATAATTTTATATTTTTATAATTTTGTAAACATTATTTATAATAATTATGTACATTAAAACATGAATAAAAACTCAAATAAAATACAAAATAAAAATATGTGTATATGCAATACATAGGTATCAGACCTATACTTATACCTATATAAAGTATACTTTTATTTTATTGAATATATAAACTACATCAGAAAATTAAAATAAAAATATATTTATGTATATAAAAGTAATTTACAAATATATAAAATAATAAATAAAAATAATAAAATTAAATACATAAAATAAAAAAATAAAAGAATAAAATATATAGATATTGTACCTATACAGGCTATATAAAGCAACTTGTAAAAATATATACCAAAAAAATAATTAAAAAACAGAATAAAATACTATATAAAATAATAAATATTTTTTATTTAATAAACTAAATTTAATTCGACATTTTTCTATTTTTAATTGAATTAATAAAACTTTTTTTAGGGTTTTTCATGGTTAGTCCACGTGGACCAACCAGGAGGCCCGGAGAGTTGACCGCGGGCCAACTCTCTGACCCGCCCCCTGTGCCTCTTGTCAGTTGCGTTGTGTCTCTTCTTCTCGCCTCTTTCTAGGATTGACCTTTCACCAAATCATGTCGATGCTTTCTGAGTTTTTGCTCCTCGTTTAGTGGTGATTCACGCCCAAGGGATTTCTGGGGTTGTGAATCGTTGATCGAGGCGTTTGATCCTCGTCCTTCACGCCACTTGACCACCATTCAAAACCGACCCCCATCCTTCCTCTTCCTCTTCGAACCGGTTTTGTGCGCCAAAAACTTCCAGGTGAGGGTCGAGGGTGTGCTCCCGTGACAGGGGAGTCCTCCCCCATCTCAGTCGAGGTGCGGCGAAGCACCTGAAGTCGTGTTCCATCATCTCCGGCGGCTGCGCCGCCGTGAGGTTTTCAACCTTGGGCTTCCAGCCTTTGAGGTCGTTTCCATCTCTTTTTCTTGTGTTTTCTTAATTAGTGTAGCCTTAGGATTATTTTAGCATAATCCATTTCGATTTAGATCCACTCCTTCGCCGAATCCACCCCTCGCCGGAGCTTGCTCCGGCGAGCCACCGACTTCCATCATTTCCATTTTAGACTTGCCCTGGACCCCTCTCTGTTGTTTTGCACTTATTTTGCAGGGTCTAGGAGCGAAGAAGACCCCCTCATGGGGTCGTTTTTGACGAAGACCGACCTCCTGGGGGTTGTCCTCCTTCTCCACCTCCGCAGCGGACCTCCGGCCGTCATCAGGCCATTTTGAAGCCGTTGTCACGTCGAGGAAGCCCTCAGGCATATTTTGGAGGAATCAGAGGGAGGTGTGTGGCTCGGAGTAGCAAGATTTTGCTGATCAAAAGTCAGCGTATACCAGTTCTTGGCGAGTTCTTCCTTGCAGGCCCCGCGTCGTCCGATCGCCGCCCTCCCCCAAGCGTTCCAGCTGTCGTTGGATCTCCATGCACCACAACCATCGATCGATCTTCGGAGATCTAATCTCGGGCGTCAAAGTCGAAGGGGCATCGCGGCCCCCTCCGCTGACACGTGTATAAGTGAGGGAAGGACCGTCGTCGGATCGCCCCTTTGGTTGGGTATTTTGCATATCTTGCCCAGCCTCTTTTTGTATTTAATAACTAATACCCAAGCTTTCATTTGATGTTATATATTTTTGGGCTTTTTGCATTTCCGCCCCGAAGTTTTAGATATTGGCAAGCAGGTCCTCCCCAGGCGCGTGCGTCGCACGCGCGTGGGTGGGTTATTTGCAACCGTGCCCTCGCGGCTTTTGCTTTTTGTAATTGGTCCATAAAATTAAATATTCAGTGTTATTTTTTGTGGTAAATTGCAACTATGCCCTAGATGTTTTAGATATTTGCACATATACCCTTGCCAGGCTGAATTATTTTTGCGTGCTTGCTCTATTTACTTAAGGCATCATATTAATTCCAAAAAAATCCCCAAAAATCACATTAAGCTCCTGTTAACTTGCACTTTCACGCCATATTTTTAGTTTCTATTTTTGTTGCATTTTTATATTTATTAAAAATCAAAAACATGCCATTTCAGTACTATCTAGACTAGAAAATACCAAAAAAATATTAAAATACCTAGAAAAATTCCAAAAAAATTACCTGTTGCGTATTTTATCCTATTTTAGTCACTCCAAAAATCATTAAAAAATTCAAAACCAAAACCTTAAAAATTAGAAAACATCTTGAAACTTCAAAAATTTCTAAAAAATTAAAGAAAACTCCAAAAAATACAAACTCAACTTCTGTAGGTTCTATATTTTCTTATCTTTATTTTAAAATTAGTTTGGAAAATTTTTGTGACTGTTTGATATTTTGCTTTCATAATTTACGCACAGCCAGTAGCTAATTCCTTATTTTCCTTTATTTTGCCTTTTAAAAATTTCAAAAAGATTCTGAAAAATACCCAAAAATCGCAAAAATAGTGAAAAATCATAAAAAGACCAAAAATATTTTATTTCTAAATTTTTGAGCATTTTTTCATATTTTTGTAAATACTCTACCCTCTCTTTTATTATATAGTTTATTTGTTCCAATATTGAAAAAGAAAATTAAAAAATATATAAAATATTAAAAAAAGAAAATATAAAATCAAAAAATTAAAAATCAAAATACAAAATTGAAAATAAATAAAAAAATTAAAAATTTAAAACCCATAAAAAATATTTGCATTTGCATAGTGTAGACATACATTCATTGTCACACGCACACACTTGTGGATCTACCCTGCCTTGCTCCCTGTGTTCGAACTCTCTGCATACTTGCTTCTATACACCTTGTTTGTAGAGTTAAAAATAAATTTTAGCTCCACCATTTGCTTGTCATTTCTTGATATCTATTGTGTGGGTTAATTGTTGATTAATCAGGGATTTTTAGCGGTCACCGCAGCGACCTTCGTGTTCCCAACTTGTGTGGAATACAAGACCGTTGGAAATTCCTGATTATCAACCAGGCACTTTCAATCATCCTTAACGAGTGCCGATTAGGGATATTTGCTTGCCCTCTCTGCCTCATCACCGGCGAGATCCGTTTCACTTCATCTCCACCCATTTCAGCTTCCTGAAGCCTTCGAAGGCTTCGTTTTTGTTCCCTTTTGTTAACCTTGCATGAAGAAAAGAGAAAAGACCCCTTTTCAAAGGTATTCAAAGTAGGGAGATACCCACCAGATCCTCCTCTGAACTCCGGCCCTCCAGAGCTCAATCAACAAGCTCCAGACCCATCTAAGGCCCTTGGGAGGTGTGCAGTAGATGCATGAACAAGAAGAGCCCATTGGTGGTGATTTAGGTGGCGAGAGATGCGCGTAGCATAGGATCAAAGCTATCCAAGCTTGAGTTCTTCATCTATTCTTCGTAAGCCTCTCTGCATCGTCCAATCAAGCCCCTGTGCCAGATTGAGCAGTAGTCATTGGATGCGTCCCAAGCCTCAATCGTTGATCCTCTTCAAGGATCTAATCCTAGTTGGTCATCCGTGAACCAGCATCGTCCGCTAAGAGGACGCCACTTGTCCAAGTGAAGTATCGACCATCGTTCTATCGTGCGGGAGAGGGTAATTTTGCCATATACCCTCCAATTTTTGTATTTTCTATTTAGTCCTTAAATTTTCGTCTATAGTGTTAAATATTTTGGATATTTTGCATTCCACCCCCTATACTTCCCATATTTGCACCTTAGGTCCAATCTACGTCACCTCACGTTCCTGTGCGCGTGAGGGGACTGGGTATTTTGCACCTAGGCGCTTGGGTTTTCTGTATTTCATTTTAGTCCTCATATTTGGAATTTGTGTAATATTTTCTGGAAATTTTGTATATAGTCCCCCAAACGTTGTATTAATTGCAGAAATATCGCTCTAGTATATACTATAGGAAATATTTTGGAAATACATCTCAGACCCTCCTCTAAAGAGTCGTACCTCTTCGAGAGCGGGGAGTCTCGCACCGTCTCGGCTGCGCCTGAGGGGACAAAGTCTGAATGAGGGGACTTTTCGTAGCTTTGTCTCATTCTTCTATGTTGTGTTCAGGATTAGTCCAGAAACTTTAAATATTTACATAAATGCCCCTACCAAATTGTATTTTCTTTTTGTATATTTTATTTTGTTAAAAATAGTTCATGTGCCCTAAAACTTCGTAGAAATTTAGGATAAATACCTAATATAAGATTCTACAACATATAATTTTATTAATTATTTAATTCTATAATTATATTTATTAAAAAATAAAAATGGAGCTATTTTTACCTGTCTAGATTCGAAAATGCAAAAAAATATAACAATGATTTGAAAATTTCATATTCCGTTGATTATCATGTTTGAAACTGCCTATTAAAAATCTCTAAAATAGAAAATGAAAACATTAAAAATTAAAAAGTTCCAAAATCCTTATAAAAATTATAAAAAATTTAAAGAAATCCCAAAAAATTATTTTGTTTCTAAATTTCATCTACTATATTTATCATAGTTTGGGGGAATTTTGAGGCTTTTATATATTTTTAAATTCTAAAACAATTTGATATATTTTTTATTCACTATTTTTGCCATATTAATTAAACTTAAAATACAAAAAATAATAAAAATTATCATAAAAATACCAAAAATAGAGAAAAATATAAATAAAAGATAAAAATACTTATTTTGTTATTTTTGAGTGTTTATAGCCATGTTTATTAATAGAAAAGCTTTATTTATCTATATATATATATATATATATATATTTGCTTATATAATATTTAAAATTATTAAAATATTAAAAAAACAGAAAATTCAAAAAGATATTAGCAATTATAAAATAAAAAATCTAATAAAATATAAAAACAAAAAATCCAAAAAAATAAATAATTGAAAATCCATAGAACTCAAAAATCTCTGAAACCTAAAAACATTTGTTATCGTTCTTAGTCAATTTCTATAGTATATCCCTTGTTATCCGTGTGTTCAACGTCCTACTTGTACTTGGCCACTATACACATTTATTTGTAGGGTTATAATAAATTCTGATTCACACTTGCTTGCATTGCAAGTTCTATACACTGTGTGGGTTGATTGTTGATCGACCTAGGATCTCGTAAGAGGTTGTCTCAGCGACAATTTACTCACACACTCCGTGAGGATAATTTTAGACCTTTGCATGATCCTTGTCATCAGAAGGTTGGTCATATGGTAGAATTCCAGAGGACTGTCCCTACTGTTGTCCGCCTGGACAGGCCAGTTGTGCATCATTATTCTAGATGTCATTCACTTCTTGGATTTGTGGCAGTGATGCAAAAAATGGATAAACATAAGATGGGGGTTGGAGCTCAGGTTGGTATTCGACAAGCTGTTGCAAAGGGTGTGGTGGTGCCTGGTCAGGTGCCTGCACATAGTATACGTGTTGGACTTGAGGTTGCCCTGAACTCGGTTGAGGTGGTTTTGGCGACGACAACTCCTTCAGCTCAGCAGGAGTTGCGGTTGTCGGATTCGTAGACTATATGGCATTAATGGTGCTGACCAGTAGCTCCAGTTGCTTGGTGATCTAATCTAGCTTGTCCAAGTGTTGGGTTCTCTATTCGATCACAAATAGTTTATCAAGATCCTGTGATTATTTTTTAATAATATCAACTTTAGATAGGTGACTCTCGATGATGCTGAGATTGGAGCTCTCGTCCATGTCTGATTCATGGGATGCCTCCATGTTCAGTAGCTTGTGGTGGATCTACAGTTATCTCTGATATGCACGGGACAAAGACAAGGCATCCTCTCCTTCGGCCATTTCTTCAAAAATCTGCCAGACTACATCTCCATCCTTGTTGAAATGAGATTCTCCACATGAGGCATCGACAAGCCTCTGGCTCTCTTTTGTGAGGGCCCTAAAGAAATGTTAGACCAAGCTAGTCCGAGGAATGTCATGGTGGGGGCACTTATCTTGTAAATATTTAAAGCTCTCCCAGGCTTCACGAATGGACTCATTCGGTCCCTAGCACAAGGTAGAAATCCATGTACATATCTAATGAAGATGACCAAGAGGGTAGAATTTATGGAAGAACGTAGACTTTAGTTCCTCCCAGATCGTCACGACCTTCCCAAGTTATTTATCCAATACAAAGCCTTGTTGTAACAGATTTTTTTATTTTAAAAAAATAATGAATACCACAACAAATTCCAATGTCACCTTTCATTAGATAATAAAATTATAATATTAATATTAATAAGAAATAGATAATAAATTAGAACACCCTTAGTTAGTTATCACTATTATCCATTAATTAAATTCAATTTATTATTGTTAATTATCTCTTTGATTGGGCCTATAAAATACACGAGACTCCAACAATTCTCCACATCTTTCCTTCCTCATGAGACAGAGAGAGTTTTAGAGAGAGAATGAGAGTGAGAGGCTGACGATGACATTTGTTTGTCACGTTGTTTTTGTATTCGACAACTACATCTCTCTCCGATGATGTCAAAGTTTTTATCTGGCCAAAATCGAAGTAGAAGCAACGTAATCGACGATGATTCGGATAGGCAGAATCGTGGCATCATTGTTGACGTATTTCATGTCTCATCGAGGTATGTGTTGATCACATAGGTTCGTTAAGTGACATTTTGTGTTGATCCTTGGTTTAGAATTATGACTTATAGATGTATGTGTCGAACCTTATGTTTACTACCTAAAATATCAATGAGTCATCATATTTGTAATGATCAATTCTGATAACATCAACATACATCAATATTTTGCTGGTTTGCTTAACCACATAAAAGAGGATTAGCAATAATCTACAAAATATTTATAATGATAAAAAGTAATTGATTTTATTTGTGGATTATGCATGTTCACATTCAGCATGCATGATTATGCAATTGCATTATCTTTGGATAATCGGCTTCATATTTTCATACAAACCAATATCCATATTTTTTTATGTACGTGATGAATAACAAGAACGATATCTTTTTTTCCTCCAATACCAATTACCTAGATATTCTTTTCATAATATGATAAAGTAACTTTTATTATAGATTGGTATATAATGATTTTTAACTTTAAGATTAACCTAAAATAAGAGTAGAAGAATGTTGTTGTCAGGATTCCATATGCAGAAACTGAATATAGTTTTATTGTTCGAAAGTTAGTGTTAAAGTGCATACGTGTGATTATGTTAATGATATGGGCATATGTGCAATTTAAGTTAATGTTAAGGGCATATGTGCAATTTAAGTTAATGTTAAGGGTATATGTGCATTGGTGTTAACATTATGGGCATACATGCAAATATGGCAAAACTTAAGGGTGTGTACGCAAGTATGGTATGCAATACATGGATATGAAAGAAATATAATTCATATGCATCATTAAGTTAATTAAGGATGATTTTTATAAGTCAAATAGTTTATGCAACATGGCAATGATATAGAATCAAATCTATAAGTCTTTATCGTTGGAATATTTACCATTATGTTATGGATAGAATAGTTAAGATGTGACTGGATTTTTTTACGCTAGCTGACTTGACCTCAACTCGGCTCGTAGCGTTAAGCTCATAACATGTATTATTACTCTTTTTCAGGGGAACGTGAAGTTTAAGTTATTTACGGTTCAAGGGAAACTTCACCATCTTCAAAAGTAGAATCGGTACGGGACTATTGTTGGATCGGTTTGGAAAGATGTCATTATGCCCACTGGAATAAGGAAAACGTAGATGTGATTTCATCTAGTTTATTTATCTTTTGTTTTATTTAAGTAACTCTTTGACCATTGTCCTCATTATTAAGGAAAAGTTTTTTAGTTGCTCATTTACTGCTCTTATGTTATGATTAATGTTATGAGTAATGATCCCGAAATGTCCGTTGAGTTCTCGCTTCTGCATCATTCTCGGAAAATCGAGTTTGTTACACTGTTCTGAAGGCTAAAGGTGAAGTGGTCATTTTGACTACACCTAACGGAATGTTAGGGTAGTGAATCGTGGGGCACATGGAGGAAAATTGCTGGAGATGGAAATACGGCTCTTCGTTGGCGTTCCCATAGAAAGAGTGAAAAAGAGCCAAGAACCGAGGCTTAAGCTCAAAGTATCTGTGGACTACAAGGATCCGTATCTATTTAATCATCTGGCCAGAGTAAGGAGTGCATGTCTCCTTGAGTGTAGGCTTGTGAGCCTCCCTTCTTAGTTCATATATTGGTCCTCCGTGAGGTCCATCTCCTTGCTCATCTTAATTTTCTCCTCCTCCTCATTGATTCTCTCTATCGCTTCATGGAAGGTGACATGGGCAAGAGCCTGATCTATCAGCTGATGCTGGATAAACTGTATGGATGCAAGCAACTGTGCATCGATGGCATTCGGATGTGGTTGTGGACCATGATTTAGTTGTTGTGGTCCATTTCCTTTTCCTTGAGTAGCCATCTATTAATCAAACTCAAAGGAATTAATCTGCATGGGGTCCAAGGTTGACTCTTGATCTGCACATTCAAAATCATCCCGTTCAGACTAGAAATCTTTTGCACTAGATGAGATGATGAATATGTGATTAGGGTCAATCCCATATAGATGTGAATGGATCATTTGATATGAAGATAAATCGATCTCCATCCACAAGGGGTGAATGTTAGGACAAGGCGATCTCGATTTATTGGAGAAAAATCTGAGTCTGAAGATCAGTTTGCAAAGTCTGAACTGGGTTCTCAGGAATCGCCTTGAATTATTGAATATGACGAGTTCATGGAATCTATGTAGGTATCAACGGGGTTCCGATTAAACCATCCATGAGTCGACATATCGAGCGAGAAGCGGAGTAGATGAGGAATGGAATACGGTGATAAATAATAGATGAAATGAAGAGGAGAATAGAAGAAGGCTCAAAGTGAGCAAGGGAAAAAGAACTAAAAATAGATGAAATGAAAAAGGACGCAAGTGCGTGGGACTGATCTTCGACGTAAACTCTATTTCAAACAAACCCTAAGCAATTGGATTCACCAACTCACTCCAAGTGCAGCCGTAAGAGTTCAACTATTTTTATCTTTTCAATTTTATTTTGTTATAAGACAATCTTATAGCAAGTCCTTAGAAGCTAGCCTTATAGGAGAGTGAGTACTGTCAGAAGAGTATCCCATACTTCTCACTTCTTTCTAACTTGTTGTATGTATTTTTTAAGAGAATCCTTGCTATTGGGTCTGGATCCACTACTCAACCAAAGAATAAAGGAGGAAGCCAATAGGTGAAACCAATACTTCCCCCTGGTAGAGTACTTGGATGTGGAACGGTGAGACAGACAACTCCGTGAGGAATACTTTAGACTATGTCTACAAGCAAATGAATCCCTACTCGCCCACGTGCAATAGAAATGCTAATACTTTGTGAATCCAGTCAATAACAAGGTAGTACCCATGCTGGGATTTTGCCTCTATTTTCCTAGGGTTATGCCTCACTCTGTCTGGAGTGTACCTGAAAGTAATGTGGGCTTTATGAACCCGATACAATGAATGTTCGTTATGTATTTTACTTTTGGTCAAAGTTTATTAAACAGACCCCTTATTTTAATTTTTGAATTTCCACATTTTTGAGTGTTTTTTAGAATAATTTGCCTAACAATCTTTTTTTTGTATTTTTATCCTAAGTGTTATAAAACTTGGAGAGGGCGAAAAAGTTATGCAAGTGACACTATGATGGAGAACTCATCATTTGTCTAATGATGCATGCTTAGTTAGAAGACTTATAGTACTTCTTAGCTCTCTCCATGCAGGATGCAAGACAGAAATTTAAATCTATACTACATGCAATGCAAGCCAGTAAAAATATCCTAAGCAAGAATTTCTAATATCGTGAAGCACAGTTTGAAATTGATCTAACTCCAAGCATAGAGACTATACATACATGCAGATGTTAGGGATGTGGACCTAAGTTACTCAATCAAGCAAGTCCTAAAATCTAAGGGCTCATTCACATAAAGTAAATAAAAATAAAGATAGAAAACACAAAATGCTGAAAACAAATAAAAACAAGTGGCAAATAGGGAGGAAAAAAGTTAGAATGTGAAGAAAATGCGAAGAAAATCGAGTGAGCCCCCAAGTGACTAGACACTTGGTAAAATAGGCTCTCGGGAGTCTGAGTTTCCAGATGTTCTTATACCTATGTTATTACAACAATTAATAATGTCTCTCTCACACAAAAACAAAAATAAAAATATGCACTAAGTTGCTCTTCTCAAATTCGTGTCTTCTTATTGATCTCTCCTACCGACTCAGCAATGAAATATGGTCTCTGCCAATCTTGGCTGCCTCGGTCTCCCAGAAGATCATCCTTGTGTAGTGAGCTCTTGCAAAGAAGTCAACAAAGAAAGTGGCCAGAACTAATAAACAATTATTTATAACAAGAAATAAAAGACATATAAATATGCAGGCAATATATACAACCATATCCTACATTTCTCCCCAATAATAGCACCATTTGATAGATAAATCGAGACAAGGCTTCCTAACACCCGATCTTGGAGGGATTGTAGAGTCTAACAAATTGAATCGGGTAATCATTGTAGCGGCTACTCTCACGTTACTCAGAATGTATCTCAATCAATCATCAACAATCAACCCATCATAATGAATAAACAATGAATAAGATGCAGGGTGAAGTTTTTTACACCCTACAAATATGTGTATAGTGACAAAATGTATGGGTCGAACCATTGAAAGCAAACTGGATAGGTATAATTATTATTTATTAATGAAACCAATAATGATTATTTTTTAGTTTTTTGCCTTTTTAATTTTTTGAGGGTTTTTACTAATATTTAACTTTTTGTATTTTACTTTTTTTATTTTTTTATGTTTTAAATTTTAAATTTTAAATTTATTTTTAAATTTGCAAATTTTTAGTTTCTTTTTGTTTTTAAGTGTATAGTATGCATAGATATAGTAATATCAATAATTTGGATATTATTAAGAATATATGATATATAAAAAATAAAAATATGGAAATATATACATAAACAATCATTTTTATTTTTAAAAGGGTTTTAAATATAATATAGGTTTTTATAATTAATAATAGTAGGATAATAACTATTATAAGGTATCTATAGTCTATATAGAGTTTTATAATATTAAATATATAGATATAGTCAAACTTCACAAAATGAAATGTTTTTGTGTTTTTTATTTTTTTATCTTTATTGATTTTTAAAAAATTTTTGTTAATTTTTAATGTATTAAAATATCAAAATCAGGAAAATTATATATATTCTAAATTATTTTGGATTTTAAAAATAGATAATAAGTCCAAAAACTCCCAAAACTATTATTAATATACGCTGCATAGTATAAATAAAAATGAAGAATAGAAACTTTTTTGGGATTTTTGTAAAATTTTTATAGAGTTTTTAGAAATTTATAATTTAATGCTTTTATTTTATATTTTATGATTTTTTGGTATAGAGTTATAATATATAGCAATCTATACTATATTTTTTAAAAGTTAGTTTTCTAATTTTTTTGAATTTTTATATGTAAATAGGGGATATTTAGCTCTTAAATGATTTTTAGTAGATGGAAAAATATGTTAAATGTCTAAATAAAATTATAGCATGTATCAGCATGATTTAAAGCATCTACTATAATTTTGCCAACCTTAATAACACATCGTAGCTAACTAATAAAAATAGGCATGCATAAATAAAAATAAACAGACTGGCTGGGGCAATTTTTCAATTAAAATAAAATCCAAGGTATTTAGTGTAAAATATCCCAAAATATAGCACATATTTTAAAAAGTTCTAGTACTAAATAGAAACAAATAAATCTGTGAGGGTATCGGTGCAAAATGCATGCCTCATGTGTCAACGCACGTGAGGTGAGCTAGTACATGATCCAAGTGCAATAAAGAGAAAAGAAAGGGGTTCCATCTAAATATTACACAAAATGTAAAGCTTAACTTAATATTTACAGGACCTAATGTTAAATACACTGTGGGGGCTACTATGAAATTTTCCCCACTTAAGGAGCGATATTGGGCGCTTATCCTTGTTCCATGTCAGCTCCACTTACTCGAGATTGCAAGGCTTGGACGATGGTTCGCTTTGATCTGGATAGCCCAAATTAGATCTGGGTCGTGTTCTTCATCCTACAGTTATGAGGCAGCTTGGAAGAACAACCAAGAACTAATTCTTAGCTTTGCTTCGATCGATGAATGCCCACTCTTTCGGCCACCTTTTTTGTCTCCGATCAGCTCCTTAGCTTCCTAGAGCTTCCCGTGGCGGCAGGTACCCTTAGAGCAGGTCCGGGTCCCAGCGATAGGGACCTGAAAGGTCTTCAATCTTGAAACCACCTAGAGCACTAGGTCCAGATCGAGTTAACTCCCAAGTGGCTCCTAGTTCGTGGGTCCTGCTCAAAAAGATAGAGGGGATCAAAGCAAAAAAAACTCGACCCAAAAACTGAAGCTAGAACAACAGGGAGAGGTGGACGGATGAAGAGCACTGCTGATGGTGAGAGATAGATCTTGGTCACTCTTATTTGTACGAAATCAGATGGGATATGAGGGGATTTCGAAGGGGAATGTGTTAAGTAACAGAAATAAGCTGGAATGGTGAGTCAGAATAGGTGATTGATGATGAAATCAAGTCGGAGCCAGAAGCTCCAACAAATTTAAAATCCTAAAATTAGACTAAACTACGGATAAAATGTTGAAATTATGCACTACACTACGTTGTAGGAATAGAGATCTACCTAGAATGCTAATGGAAACAGCTCGAACAGGCTAAAATACCTAGAGCAGAGAAGCTCCGGCGAACCTTCTACCATTGAATTCCGCCTCTTATCCTCGCTGAATAGGCTTGGATGTTCGTGTTGTCACCACAAGCTTCAACGGGAGGCTGTCATAATGGGATTGTCAGGAAAAATCGGGATCAAAACTCAAAAGGGGGTCGAATGGGGTTTATTTATAGGCGAAGGATGAGGCAAAAAAGGCAAAGGGATTGCATGAGGATGGAGCATTGTTGGTGAAATCTAGAGGGTCGGCGTGAAGTATGGGTGATGGGAGAACAGGGAGGTGAGCTAATCAAGGGGAAGGTGAGCATAGATAATGACCAAAAAGTGGAGAAAATCATAGTCTCATGACTCTGACAAGAAGGGGGCACGGGGGCAGTACAGTTGACCCACCAGGTCAGCAAACGAAGAGTTCCGATTGGTCCATGTGGACCAACCATAAAAAAGGAGGGTTAAAAACACTTGTTAATTAAATATAAATTAATGAATGATTTCATTAATTTTTTATCAAAACAAAAAATCTTACTATTTTATGTAGTATTTTTATTACTTTTATTTATTTTTACAAGTTAAATTATTAGATGCTCATATTTATATGTATATACATAGGTATATTTACCCATATTTAGTGTATTTTATTTTTATTTTATAACTTATTTAATAACATAATTACATATTTTTATTGTATTTTTCTAATTTCATTTATTTACTTAAATAACTATGTGCATGTATAATATAGGTAAAGTCTACCTATATAGTATAACACTTTATTTATTTATGTCTTTTTCATGGTTTTAATTTATGTTTATCATTCATATGTATTTCAAATAATATTTACAAGTATAAAAAATATAATGAAGCAAAAAATATAAAGAAGAAATATAGTGAATATTATATATATGGGTATACAGTACAATAGGGACCCAAAAGCTAACTTTTGCATCTCAACTCCAAATAAAATGAAACTATCTTCATTAAATAGATAATTAAATTTTATAAACAATAAAGGTGAGTTTTGTTAATTTTGAGACTGTATGGAGGAGACATCTCTGGGATGTTTTGTTTGCGTCTTTTTGTTCTGAGTGTCCCGGGTGCATTGTACATTATTTTTATGTGAAACAAACTTTGTATTTTTCTTTGTATTTTTAGGTATAAGTTTTATATTGAGGGTTTTATAATTTTATTATAAAAAATTAAAAAAAATAGGTTCCAAAAGGTTATTTATTATGAATAGAAATTAGGTTTTTGAGTGTTTTCTATACAGTTTCTTTGTTGTATCTCCCCCTACTTTATTCCTTGTCGACCTAGTCATTATGATGACTCGGTCTCGGGGTCCAGGGTCATTCAGTGTCTTTGACCCTTCATTTATTTTTCTTATCTTTCCATTATTCTTTTATTTTGGAATCAAATAAAGATTTTTGTACAGTGTTTATTAGTCAATAAATGAATGTTAATTTGTACATATAAATGTTATATGTGTGCATTTAACTAGGGATTTAAGGCAAAAATGAAAGAATAAAGGTGATGAAATGGAGATTCATCAGGTAATAGCTCATAAGTAGTGGTGGCTACTACTAAACAACTTTGGTTTAAATATTTTGGGTTATGATTGAGGGCTCCAGTTAATCCCAAGCCCAACAAGTTGGTTGGACTAGTAGTCACCAACAACGGATCAAGTCTAGGGCACGAGATATTATAGATTGTATAAAAGCATATTGCCTCAAATAGTCTAAAGGGATATCCAAGAGATGAATCCACCCCTACCATAGAATCAATAACCAAGGGCTACCCAAGAGATGAAGCTTCCATTGTTTCTGGGAAGAGGTCATGGCCATTACGTAACGAGAATGTGTGATTGTAGCACATGAAACATAGTACCATATATAGTAATAACAAAATGTGGTAGTAGCTTATAAGTAATGGTGGCTACTACCAGACTGAAGAAAATGGAAAGATCCTTAAGCGCATCATAAAAGCATGATGAAACGCCATATGCGATCGGGAGCGACTAGTCATGCTTGTAGTTCGAGGAAGCAGAAATTGAAAAAAATTAAATGTGATGAAACCACGTGATCCAAGAACACTTCTCATATCGTTTCATCTAAACCATAAAGCGGTATTAGGGTTAGATCTTGAAGCATGGTTGCGATCGAAGTCTCTAAACGAAGAGACCTCCTATCTCAAGTCTGAATTGACGGAGGCGACGCTTGCGAGTGCATTGATGAGACGTGGGCTTCTCGCAATCCAAGATGATTATCCCAGCAGTGAACTCCTGATCTCGTCACATGAGATCTGACATCTTCTTCATGAGAGAGGTGCACCAAAGAAGACAGAGATCGACAAGAGGATGAGGCAGCGATACAACAGCATAGCAACGATTATTTATTGATTTATTCATATTTTATTATTTATTGATTTTTCATTATTTATTTGTTTAATTTTATTTTTTTTATTTATTTATCTTATATTTATTTATTTATTTATTTATTTTATTTATTATTTTTATCATTATTACTTATTTTATTTATTTCTTATTACTATTATTAATATTATTTTATCCTTTAATTTAATTTTTTATTTCGTTTATTATTTCTCCCGCCATGTGGCTACCTCCCTCGTGCACCACGTGGCGCTTTCCTTCTTCCACCTTGCGTCGCGTCCCGTACCGCACAACCTCTTTCCCCGCCTGTTATAGTTATGATGCAAGCGCTCGCCTCTCTCATCTTCTGATCTCGGCCAACATCACCCAATTGCCTCCATCGTGCCCAATCACACACGGAGCACCTCCATTCCCCGTGTGACTCATCCCACCTCCTCCACACAAATTGCAACCGTCGCACCTCCTCCACAGCGACCCACTCCCACAACTGTCTCTCCCCATGATCGTCTGCACCTTCCCTATCTTCATCGGTGACTCGTCAACCACCCATAAAATACCATCCACTGCCTTCTTGCATGTTGATCTGCCACTGACGAGAGAGGTAGTTGCTGGCCTTAGCTCCTTCCTGGTGACAGCACGAAGGTGCCTTGATTGAGCGATGACATGCCATCCATTCCTCCGATGAGATATAGAAGGGTCATTCTCTGCTATTGCAACAACCTCAAAGGGTAGATACTCGGCCTCGCGTGCTCTGCCACGTGCTAGATGCCACGACTAGGCAGCTCCTTCGAGCTCTGCCATCTCTCTCCAGCAAATAGGTAATCTCTTCTCCTTGCTCTTTTTCTTCCTCCTCTTTCTTTTTCATCAATCTCCTCTGCTTTTATTTATCCAATCTTTATTTTCGTATTCCTCTTCGACGTTCACCAAAGCTCATACTCATCTGCTCCGACCCATCTCCTAAATCACCCTCCTACCACTGCTCTCCATCCAACACCTCACAATCATCTCACCATTCGCATCGTCGGACCATGCTCCATTACCCGCTACGCCCAACCACTGCCTGGTTCATCCGTTAGTGAGTCCACCTTCAAGAACCGCTCGCTGACGACTGCTTCATCTCTCTTCTTCATTGGTCTTCTCCTCGGTCGACCACCTGGTCCTCCATGTCGTCCAATGACTCGCCATCTCCTTGGTACGTTCATCTCTGCCTGAAGGATAGACATACCGATAATGTGCCTTCTCTAGCATCTCCTCTTGGCCACACTGCACCCGACACACTCCAGGACGACCAACCATGTGCTCTTCTTTCCACTACCACGAGCGACCCCATTAACGACTCACTCCAGCCTCACCTCGATATACAGTAGTCGTAGGATCGGGCTTTCAGTCCTTGATCTGACGGCCACTAAGGTGCCACGCCATCGCCACTCCCAAACCTCGAGGTTCAGGTGAGGCAAACCATCCTGTTGTCGCCATGTGTAGCTTCAACAGCTCTGAACCTCGCTTGTCGAGCCACCTTCCATGCCTTAAGGCTCGGGCAATCCAAGCCAGCTCAAAACCTCAACACCGTCGCCATGTGGCACCTCGACCAACCAAGCTAAGGCTTAGTTGCAGACCTCAGCCTCTAGCGGTATGTGTCGTGCACATGCCCTCTAGGGAAAATTGAGCCAAAGCCAACCCACCCACCCACCCCCCCCCCATTCTCCACAATTCACAAGAAGACCCCTACTTCCTAGATACCACTTGCACAGCATGTGTCCCGTGGGGATAATTGCACCACGAACCTCGATGTTTCAGCCAATTGCAAAAAGGCCCAGTCGACCAAACGCGCGTGTACAACATGTGCGTGCATGTGAAATTTGCAAAATGACCCCATGTGATTTTGGTAATCACATATTCATCATATTTAGTATTTTTATTTATTTATTTCATTAATGTATTGCATTTAGGCCCCTGTATTTAGGCATTAATTTGAGTCTCATTTGTCATCATTTTATCATTTTAAAAATAACACTATGTAGAACTATTAGTTTTATTAATTTTCTATCAGGTAGATATTTCGTTGGATTTTTAAGAGCTATGGATGAGTTAAATTAATTATTTGTGGAAAATTACCTATTTTACCCATTGTGTGGACTTTGATTTGTAATAAATCACCCACTAGTCCAAAAATTTACAATAGGTAGATTTAAGTGTGTTTCACATTGTGCCCAAAATTCATTTCATTTGCATACATATCAAGGTCTCAGTAAATTAAATGTTGATTTGAGTAATTACTTTTTAATAGAGCATATACCCATTATTTTTAGGATCAAATATGTTTCCTGGATACCTCTCACATAGACTTATCTAAGGAAGTTTTATTTCTGAGAAATAAATTAGTTTTCTATTAATTAAATTTAATTTGTGAAAAAATCACCCTACATGCATCATTAATTCATAATAAATTCATTTTGCATCTAAAAATTCCAAAAAAATTATAGTGCATTCATTTCAGCATATTTCACCTACTAGCCAAGTTTGATGATTTTTGGACATTATTTGGCAAAAAATTACATTTTAATCCCTAAACTTTCTTGAAATTTCACTTTATTTATATTGCATAAAGAAATTAAAAAAAATACCTCACTGAAAACCTAGGTTCTAGATAATTGGCCTAAGGAGATAGTGGCCTCCCTGAGTTCGACCTTGGGCTCGCCCAAGTAAAATATATATTTGACCGTCCACTTTAATTAACAAATTAATTAAGTGTACTTTTTTATTAATCTAAATTGCTTGCCTACAACGAATACATATTAAATGTTAATTTCACCTAATTAGCATAGGGTAATATCGGGTTCATCAACTGTCGATAAGAGTCATGCTTGTGTTTTGAAATATTCTACTTAGGATGTCAAGATGACATATAAACCTAGTCTGATGGTCTCAAAGAGTTAAGCCTAGCAGACTTGAAGCGCATCAATTCCAGTTCCTATAAGGTTCCTGTGATTTAGTGGATTAAGGTCCAACCAAGCTCCAATCTTTGAATTTTATTTAGACTAGATCAGTAGTCATTATATCCTCAAAATGCAAATGCTAGAAAATATTTTTGTGAAACTATTTTCTATTATATCTTTTTATAGAATTTTGAAAAGTGATGCAAGTTTTTATGTAATTTTGGAAACATTTTGCAAACTTTTATGGGTTTTTTCCTTAAAATTTTAAATTTTTTAGAAATTTTTAATAAGGGTTAGTGAATGGTGTGTGTACAAATATTTACACAGGAGTGTGTGCATATTTACAAGAGTTGGGTGTGGAATATAAACTAGGAATTTGTACATGAGAAGTTAGTTGTTTTTTACAAGTTTTATACACAAGGGTTATATCTATAAAGAAGTTTATTTTCGATAATTCTATACAAGCTTCTCAAAACAATTTGCAAGCATTTTAACAAACACTTTGAAGAAAAACTTTTAAAAAAATATAAATATTTGCAAAATTTGAAAATCATTTTTCAAAGATTTTTCAAAGATATGAATAGATTTACCAAAATAATTTTACAACCATTTTCCAAATCATTTGCAAACTGAATTTTCAAAAAAATATTAAAAAATGGAAATATTTTTTTGCTAACATTTACAAATGGTTTTTACAAAGGTTTGAAAACATTTCACAAAAGTTTACCAAATGGTTTTCAAAAGATTTTTCATGATATTTTACAACCATTGTTCAATTCATTTTGTAAAATATTTTTAAATCGATTTATTAATCTTAGTTATAGAGAATTTTGAAAATTTTTATACATATTAATTTGTGTATTATTTATAGTTGATTAATCATATACCCTTACCTTGTATAGTATTATATCCAGATTTATTGAAAAATATGAAAGTATGCATTATGGCTAATGTTGATACAATGCCTCGTGTTGAGTACAGGAAAGTCTATAATACAACATCTAAAAAGAATGAGAAGTCGATCGTCCCCCCTATACTTAGGAACAACTAATCCTAGGTATAGTATATTGTATACAAAATGGGGATGATCGAGGATTAGAATTTATGAAATCAAATCATCCCGGCATACCCCCTATACTTAGGGTAAGATATCCCTAAGTATAGACAGAGTATCAACAAATTAAGAGACAAGCGAGAGAATGAATAATGAATAACTCGAATTCACTCATCCCCCCTATACTTAGGATGAAGTATATACTAAGCATAGCAAATATGAAAGGGATGAGTGAGATACGGAAGAAAAAAAGAATCTCAAATTTGAAATGAAAAGAAGAATAAAAGAAAGAAGAAAATCAATCAAAGATATTTTTGGTTGTGTTGTCTGGCTCTACTGATGTTGGAGCTGTGAACTCTTCATCAAAAATAACTTGAATAGAATTGACAACGGCCAAGAATGTTTCATGCTCTAGATAATGCTTCAGTAATTGACCATTGATGATAAATGGTCGTGCGTCAGTGATGAGTTGTCAATCGACTAAAATAATATGCTCTCGTTGTAACATGGGCCAATCAACAATTGCTCAGAACTAAGAGAAGATCTCTATGAAGAGTTCTTGATTTGAATTTATACTTGGTCAAGTCCAAGGTTGAACAAAGGGACACGAGCAATTATATAATTAAATTTAGGAATCAACTAATTAATTAAGCTATTTCTAGGTTCTAGGTCAAGAAAAATGCAAAGAAATGCAAATTGTATGCATTTTCTAAAACATTTTATGCAATTGGTTTACATGGCAAATAGTGGTGCAATATACTCCCAAATACATACAACAAATAATAAGATCCTGATTTAATAAAATAAATAGTTACGAGATTAATTAATTAATGATAAATCAATGACAAGAAGAGATCAAATCAACATAAATACAAGTTAATTTTTAGTGAAGAATAAGGTTGAACAGACAAAATGATTGATCTAACTTTAATGTGTTAGATATAGATCAAATTAGTGATTTTATTGTATTAAATTAAAGAGCACAAAAATATCTTTCTAATGACACCAATTTCATTAAAAATGGATAAGTGATTCACAAGTTATTAATAAAATAATGCAGGAGCTTAAATATAATAAAACATGATTTATTTAATTACAAATAGGTCCAAATTAGCCTAAAAAGCAAATATAGAAACTCTCTAGGATATAATTGCAATTTTTCCATAGGCACAACTTATCTACAAATTTGAAGAGTTCAGGGGTCGATCTACAATTTGACCAATATCACGAGCCCTGTGCACATGACCGGAACTAGGCTCAGGCCACGCTTCGGCTGTAGGTACTTTGTAGTAGGCTAGGATGCTTCGGAGCTCATGGATGAAACGTTGCCTTAAGATGAGGCTCGGATATAATGAGAGTCGTTGGATCTGATCTGGAGGACTAGATATAACAACACCTATATGTTGCATTCTACCCTCTCCTCCTTGGAAGGCGGCGTACGGGCAGAGCTCCGATAGAGCTCGATCTCCTCCTCTGCGTTCTTGTGCCACTACTGAGGGTTAAGATAGTCGTCTATACTTCTCGCGAACTGTTGGTGAAGCAATAGAGCTCTAGAGCAGCTCTGTTGGTATGATTGACGAAATTGATTCAAGGAATAACGTCGAGATCGAAGCAGTCCTACTTTTTCCGATCATTGAAGGTCTTCTTGTTTCCTATAGAGGTTAACAAATAACTGGAGCTTCCTAGAACCTATTAGGATGTGAATAAGAGCAGATGGAGGCTCGTCGGGTAGGAGGATCTGAGTTTTGCTTGGATTCTTCTTCTTTGCAAGAAGAAAGGGGTCGATGTGTTTCCGAAGATGAAGAAATGGATAGATGTAGGTGATGTTTGTGTGAGGATTAGGATAGCAACATGGTGATGTGGATGTTCTTAGAATGTAAAAGTAGTGCGGCAATAAGCGAGGAGACAATAGATAAAACACAAAAGAAATTAGGGCCAAGAAGTTGCTTGAATAGGGATGAACAGAGAAGACGAAGGGAAGTATGAAGATGGGTCTGGAGAGGAGCTCGACGACTACGGTCATCACTAAAGCTTCTTGGATGGAGAAGCTTAGCTCAAGCAGCGCTTCCCAAGGCTACAGTAAGGTGATCTTCTCCTTGGATCTCGCCTGCAGCAACAAAGGGGTTTTGAGGAAGAGAGTTTGGAAGTTGCACAGTTGGAGAGCGATAGTCTCAACAGTTGATCGATAGAACTTGTAAGGGACAGGAGAGACAACCACCTGGGTGAAAACAACTGATCAACAGGGAAGGGAAAGATATCGAAGGTTAGAAATTTGGACATGTGAGGTGATTGCAAGAATTAGGTAAAGATGGAGTGGTGCGAAGAGTTGCGACTTTCTAGAAGGGGGTGTTGGAGGTAGGCGATGACTCCTAGCCGTTTGATCAAGTGATCCAACGATGTAGGAAGAAGTTGAATGCAAAGAAGAGGCAGGTCCACGTGGTGCGTTGAGAATTGAGAGAAATGCAAAAAAAGGTACAAATAGAAAATAAATAAAAGGAAAATGAATTACAAAAAATGGAAAAAATGAAAGTTGTAGATCTCACGATCTACAACTTTCATTTAGAACCCAAAGAGAAATAAAACCATATATGTACAGTAAACATTTTTTACAAGTAATTTAAAGTAATAAATTACTTAATTTTATTTTCTTATCTTATTTTTGGGTTCTTATTTTATAAACTAGGTTAAATTAATTATGTATAATATTATTCAAATTTCTATTGGATTTTTAATCAATAGTAAACACATAAAATAATAGCACAATAATATGATTAATAATATATAATAATTATAGGTTATTATTTACAAAATAGTGTTAGTTAATTAGTGATAACTGTTAGTGATTTTTTATTGGTTTTCTTAAGAAAGAGAGAGAAATTAAAGAATAATGTAGACGAATCTGGGATTCATCACTCCCTTATACTTAAGATAAGCTCATGATCGAGCTAATAAATAAAGAATCAATTAGAGAGTTAGATTAATCAGTGAATTTCCTAACATGTGCATAAGAATAAAAAAGGCTTAAGAAAACCATAACACTTGGTTTTATAGCTCCTAAGACTCTAAGCTCAACCTGGTCCTAATCGAAAGGAATTCAACTCCTCTAATCATTACACTCTCAAAGTATACATATATAGTAAGAAGTATGACATTAATGAGTTGACTGCATTCACAAGAGTAGAGTCAAGATTCCACCTAAAGTTCTAGAAGGTTATGGAAGGAAGCTTAAGCGTGTCGCGAAGGCATGAAGATCACATCATATGTGGTCGAGAGCGACTAGTCGCACTAGTTTCTCGATGCAGTGGAATTTAAAAAAATAAAGCGATGAAACCACATGATCCAAGAACACGTCTCGGATCATTTCATCTAAATCACATAGAAGATATAGGAATATATCTTGAAGTGTGTTTGTGATTGAAGGCTCTATGCGAAGAGACCACATGTCTCAAGTCTGACCTGACGAAGGAGACGCTTGCGAGCGTATTGATGAGACGTGTCCTGCTCGTAATTCCCAATGTTGATCCAAGCAACGAATCTCTTGATTTTATCACACAAAATCTAAGGTCTTCTTCGTGTACAAGAAACATCGAGGAAGACGAAGATTCATGAGCGTTCGAAGCGGCAGCATGATGGTGTAACGACGATGATGATCTTCTCTAGGGCAAGAGGTGGACGACCACTCTTGATGTAAATTACATTTTCAATTAAATTTCCAATGTGAATCCAATTCACATCAATACTTAAATTGTAAATGTTATTTACAAATAACTCTCTCTTATATATTATAAATCACACTTATAATATATATGATTAATATGTATAGTACTATCCACATTACATATATCCATAATAGTTAAATCATATTTAATCATATTGGATCATCATTCTCATGCATCTAAATAATATGAATCAAATTCACATTATTTATGATAATTAAATCTCATTTAATTTTCTATTTCTTAATGCTTGGATATGCATTACATCAATGGAATTATTCTTGAACTCTTTCAAGAATAATGTGCTTTCTTTGTGGATTCTTGGAGATAACAACACGGAGATTGTACGTTCCATGTATAGTGACTTGGATATTGAGATCTCAAATCCAGATCTCAGGGACCTCTCATGGAAATTAATCTTCTTATTGTTTTTAAATCACATTCAGATCAATGTCCAACAATTGAACTAAGGTTAGATTTCTCTATAGAGAGGAGTCACTAAAATCCAGACATGCTTCATCACTCCCTCTTCCAAAGGAGGCAGGAGCATTGCATAATCCAAAAGGGATTCTTCCGAATGCATATGTGTTGAACGGGCAAGTGAATGTCATTTTCTCTTGGTCTTCAAAGGTGATTGCCACCTAGTTGTACCTGGAGTACCCATCTAAGAAGCAGAAGAATTCTTTCCCAACCAATCTTTCAAGAACTTGGTCAATAAACATCAGAAGAAAGTAGTCCTTCATTGTTGCATTCAAGTGGTGGTAATCAACATGTGTGTGCCACGAACCTCACCTTGGTCATTGATAACCACAGTGATCCCTGGTTTCTTTGGCACTACATGTAGGAGACTCACCTATTTTGAGTCAGAGATGGAATAAATGAAACCTGCTTCACACCACTTTGTGATTTCTTTCATTGCCATATCCCATAGGTTAGGGTTCAACCTCCGTTGAGATTTGTGGGACGGTTTACAGTCATCTTCTAAATAAATGTGGTGTGAACACAAGGCTAGACTTATCCCTCGGAGATAAGAAACTTTCCAACCAAGTGCCTTGCAGATCTTCTCTGGAACCTCGAGAAGTCGAGATTCCTAATCCAGAGTTAGCCTATTGTTGATGATAATCAGATACATGTTCTACCCACCTGCAAGGAAAGTGTACTTTAAACCTGCTGGAGGATGCTTTAACTCAGGCAATTGTTGAGTCTGCTTCTCGATCACTTCAGAAACTGTGCAGTGAATGATTTGCTTAAATCAATGAGGTGATGTCCACCCTCTGTCACTTGGGGGTCTGATAAAAATGTATTGAACATATATACAATGAAATCTTTGTGTTCAGTTTGGCTTGAATTCTCTTCAAAAAAGCTTATCAGTGATTCAGAATCTACCTCCCAATTGACAATTAATCATGGATCGGTTGTGCTTTCAAGCTCCTCCTCTAAAGAGAGGACTTCATGTATTAGAATATCATTCAAAGAGAGTTGTTGATCATTGATATCAATAATGTCACAGCCTTCAACTAGTTCTTTCTTGCCTTCATCAGATATAGCCTTCAACTCGATGATCATGTCCATTGTGACTCAGTAACTGCATGAGCGAAATGTAATATTTCCATATCCATAGTCGACGACCGCTTCGGTAGTTCGAAGTAATGGTCATCCAAGAATAATGTGAGTTTGTAGCAAAGGTGCAGGAGAATCCATATCCAGGATGACAAAGTCCACTGGGAAGCGCATATCTTGCATAGTCATGATAACGTCCCCTAGTAAACCTCTGGACCGCTTGATGGATCTATTAGTGAATGAAAGGATCATATGTGTGGGCTTAAGCATTCCAGCCCAAATTCTTCAAGCAATGAGGAGGACATGAGGTTTATAGAAGAGCCACTATCAAGCAGAGTTCGCTTGAAAGTCTGATCAAAAATCTGGCATCCTGAATAAGGATGCTCCCTTGTCTTTCTTTTTCTGTGGGGGATCACTGATACAGTGGACATGTTTAGGATGTGTTTTTCTCCTCGGTTGCATCTGTTCTTGCGAGGATGACACTTCAAGGTACATGCCTCTTTCAAACATTTCTTTACAGCTGGAATTTATTCTATGGATTTCATCAATGGTATATTTAAAACGAGATTTTCATTAATTTTTACAACATCAGGGTCTGACAGTGCATTTTTCCATTTTTTGGGATTTGTTCATTGCATATGGAAAAGGAATATGTACATAAGGAAATGCATTGTTCTTATTTACATCATCATATACAAATGATCGATAAGAAGAAGAGTGGTCATTCAAAACAAGTAAAAATGAATCTACATGAGCTTTGGCTTCATCAGTTGGCTCTGAAATAGTTGTTGATGCTGGCTCCTCCTAGGCTAGTGCAGCTTGGCTCCAGCTCTTATTGTATTTTTGGATATTTTCATTTTGCTGATTTTTTTATAGTTTTTATGGTGGTTGTGGTGCTCTGGTGTTGCTCCTCCATCATCTTCTTCCTCACCCGGCTATGTTGCCGGTCAGGTTGATGCATAAGAGGATGACTCACCAAATGTTGCTTTATTTTTCCCCTTCTGTGTGGTAGATGGATGCAATGTCTTGTTGCTCCTGAGAGTCACTGCATGAGACAACACAAAATCTGAAATACCTGACTCTATGAGATTGGATGGCACATCACAAACTACCTTCCCTTTTCTTTTGAAGTTGTTGGGGTTGGCCTCGACCTACGTTGAATAGGAGTTTTTGTCGTAGTGAGGTCATCGAGCTTCTGGCTCATCTCTACTAGGATTTTTACAAGTTGGGCCAAGTAGTCGAGAGTGGGGTTCACTAGAGCAACCTCAGGTTCAACGTGCTCACCACACTGGAAATGGTAATACGGAGGTTGATGGTGGGAAAAGTGTGAATTGTGTAGAGGAGGAGGATGATGGTAATGATGGGGAAGAGGATACGGATTATTCAGAGTAGCCATGTAATTAGGATGCGGGTGTTACTGGCGGTATGATGGTTGTCGGTTTGAATGATGTTGTCTCCAGGTATTCTAACATGGTGGAGATTGTTGCTGCAGAGGATGGTTATGGAAAACCTCCCATCATAAGGTGATGAATCTCCATTTCATCACTTTTATTTTTTTTTTCGTTTTGGCATGTAATCCCTAGTTAAATGCGTGTATATATCATTATTTTGCATAAATGAACATCTATAATATGTTGTGTGAAATTGTATAAAATATTGTAATAAATACTAAAATAAAAGAATAAAGGAAGAAAAGAAAAAGAAATAAAATTCCAAAGATATTTTATGACCCTAAACCCTGAGACTTTGGTATCATGATGACTAGGTCGACAAAGAATAAAGTAGGTGGAGATAAGGGCCAAAAATACAATAGAAACCCTAATTCATAAATGCCCAATAATGTATTTTTGGGACCTATTTCATTCTTTATTATTTATACCTCAAATAAAGAAACTTTGTACATGAAGGTTGTAGATAAAAATACATAGAAAATACAAAATTTATTTCACACAAAAATCATTCATATGGTGCATTCTACACCCAGGAAAAAATCCAAAATCCAAATTTCACATACCCATATCATCTCCATATGAACTCAAAATGCATAAAAATCACTTTTAATTTTATATAAATTTTTATTAGCCATTTAATGAAGGTTATTTCATTAAATTTGGAGTTAAGATTAAAATATTAGGCTTTGGGCCCCATTGTACAATATACATGAATTAAATATTGATTTTATTTATTCTTCATATTTTTCACATATTTATATGTTTATAATTTTGTAAATATTATTTATAGTATATCTACATAATTAAAATAAACTAGAATAATCAAAAAGACACTAAAATAAATAAGTCTATTTATATACATAAATGAATACAGTATATATATACCTATATAATTAATACATATATTTAATTAAGTGTATAAATAAACTCCGAAAAATATAATGAAAATATATTTATGTATATTTAAATAAGTTATAATTATATAAAATAATTATGTCAAATAATAACATTTAAAATAGATTATAAAATTAAAATATTCAAAACATAGGTCATTATACCTAAATACTTGTAAAAAGTAATCCATAATAAATTAAGTTGTAAAAATAAATAAAAATCATAATAAGATACTACATGAAATTGTAAACATTTTTCATGTTTTAATAAAAAATTAAATAAATCATTTATTATTTATTTCTATTTATTTTCTCTTTTTATTATATTTTTGTCCTTTAGCGGTCCACGTGGACCAATGGGGGATGGTCATTCGCTGACCGTGGTAAACTCTCTGACCAAGGCTCTAGCGTGTGTCAGACCTCATTTGACCCATATTTCCTCATTTTTTCTCGTTGTTTCTTTCAGCATTTGGCCTCGATTCCTTCTGCAAACTTTCGCCTCGATCGATGACCTTTCATGCCAGATCATTTCTTTATTTCAGAATCTCTGAATCGAGCGCATTCTCTCGATGAAGTCGCCCTGTATATATTCTCTCCTCTCACTTCCTTCACCCCTTTATCCCTTGTTTTCCAACTACACCCTTAACCTAAAGCTCAATCGAGTTCCAGGGGATAGCAGGAGCTTCTATAGCGGTTCTGTGGTGAAGGAGTCGATTTTGAGGTTGATCCAGCTCTGGTGAGCTCCGTTGCCGCGAGATTCAGCTTCCCTACCTCCGGGCAGCTTCGAGCACCTTTTCCCCGCTTTCTAGGTAGAATTTCCTTTATGTATTTCATTTCAGTAATTAGTTTAGGCTTTTGATTCTTGCAGTAGCTAGATCTTTAGCTCCTATTGTTCATCGAAGCTTAACTCTGGCCAGCACTCCACCCTTTGTTTCCACATGTTCCGACCATCCTCCGTCTCTGCTATCACCATCAACATCTACCCATGCACCTGATCTTCTCCCTAGGCACCTTCGTTCATCCTAATCAAGCATCGAATAGGGAGATTCGCTCGCCCTCTCCACCTCATCGCCAGTGAGCTTAGCGTCACTTCATCTCCACCCATTTCAGCTGCCTGAAGCCTTCGAAGGCTTAGTTTTTGGTCCTTTTTGCTAACCTTGCAGGAAGCAAAGAGAAAAGATCCCCTTTCAGGGGTATTCTAAGCAGGGAGACACCCCCCAAGTTCTCCTCCAAACTCTGGCCCTCTAGAGCTCAAACAGCAAGCTTCGGACCCATCGGAGGCCCTTGGGAGGTGCGTAGTAGCTACAAGAACAAGAAGAGCTCATCGATAGTGATCTAGGTGGCCAGAGACGTGCAGTATCAGATCAAAGCTCGCCAAGCTCAAGTTCTTCATCTGTTCTTCGTAAGCCTCTCGGCGCCTTCCGAACAAGCCCTTGTGCTAGATTAAGTACTCGTTGAATGTCCCAAGCCTCAATCGTTGATACTCTTCATGGATCTAATCCTAGCTACCCATCTGCGAACTGGCCTCGTCCATTGAGAGGATGCCATGTGTCCAAGTGAAGTATCGACCACCGTCCAATCATGCAGGAGAAGGTAATTTTGCCATATACCCTCTATTTTTGTATTTTCTCTTTAGTCCTTAAACTTTTCTCTGTAGTGTTAATATTTTGGATATTTTGCATTTTACCCCATGTACTTCCCATATTTGTACTTAGGTCTAATCCAAGTCACCTCGCATACCCGTGTATGTGAGGGGATTGGGTATTTTGCACCGAGACCCTTGGGTTTTCTGTATTTCATTTTATTCCTCGTATATGGAATATAAGTGTAATATTTCTAGAAATTTTGCATCTAGCACCCTGAACTTTGTATTAATTGCAGAAATACTCCTCCGGGTAAATATCATTGGAAATGTTTTGGAAATTTTGTAGTTTTGTCCCATACTTCTCTATTGTATTCGGTATTAGTCTAGAAACTTTAAATATTTACATAAATGCCCCTGCCAGATTGTATTTTGTTTTTCTAGATTTTATTTTGTTAACAGTAGTTCATGTGTCCTAAAAATTGTGGAAAATTAGGATAAATACCTTATATAATATTCTACGACATATAATTTATTAAAGTATTTTAATTTATAATTCTATTTATTAAAAATCAAAAATAGAGCCATTTTTCCATTGCTGGCTTAGAAAAATACGAAGAAATTAAAAATATTTTGGAAAATTCCAAAATATATATTTTATTTATTATCCTATTTTGAACCTACAGACCAAAAATTTCTAAAATTATAAAATGAAAAACACCAAAAATTAAAAAGCTCCAAAATACTTATAAAATTATAAAAAAAATCGAAAAATCTTGAAAATATTAATTTTTATTTCTGAATATTGACTATTATGTTTATCATAGATTAAAAATAGTTTTAGGAAATTTTGAGGATTCTTAGATATTTTTAAGTTCTAAAACAATTCAGCCCATTTATTATATTCACTTTTTTACCCTATTAATTAAATTAAAAATACAAAAAATAGTAAAATTTATCAGAAAAATACCAAAATGAGAAAAATATAAAAAAAGATAAAAATATTTTATTTTGTGATTTTTGAGTGTTCATAGCCATATTTATAAATAAAAAAGCTTTATATATCTATATTTTTTATGTTTACTTGTATTAATATTTATAATAATTATAATAATTATAAATTAGAAAATTCAAAAAGAAATTAAAAGGTAAAAAATAAAAAATAAAAGGTATAAAAATAAAAAAATTAAAAATTCAAATAATTAAAAACCCACAAAAATTCAAAAATCTCTGAAAAACCCAGCAACATTTGTTGCCAAGTTTTATTGTCTATCTCCCGTTCTCCCTGTGTTTGACACCCTACTTGTACTAGACCACTATACACATTTGTTCGTAGGGATATAATAAATTTCGATTCATACTTGCTTGCATTGCTTGTTCCATACATTGTGTTGGATGATTGTCGATCAACCAAGGATCTCATGAGCGGTCGCGTCAGCGACAATTTATTATCGCACTCTGTGAGGATAATTTTATACCCTCGTAAGATCCTTGTCATCAAATGGCACCGTTGCTGGTGAGAAATGTGTAGGATAGAATTTAGGGTCCCTTTTTCTTTTATTGTTTCTCTTTATTTATTTTCTCATTTATTTGATATAATTATTTATTGTGCTAATATTTTTCTCTTATATTTTTCTTGCATGGGACTTCGAGATGACGGTTACTGCCAAGATGGTTGAAGCACCCGAATCGAGGAGACATGGTCCTACTTGTGGATCAAGAGGAGAGAGCCAGAGAGAGCAGAATTTAGCGTAGCCTTCTTTTTATTTTTGTGAGAGAGTGTGATTTATTTTTGCTCTATTTAATTTGTAATAACACAGGTACTTGGACACTCGGGCCTTATTTCCAAGTGTTTGTTCACTTGGGGGCTCACCGGATTTTTAGTGATTTTCTTGCCTTTATTTTCTTTGTTTCTTGCATTTTGAGTTTTCCGTCTTATTTTTATTTGTTTTCTATCATGAGCCTTTAGTTTTGTAATATTGCTTGATTGGTAATCTAAGATCAAACACCTAAATAACTTGCATGTACATATAGTATATACGTTTAGACTTAGATCAAACTTAATTGTTAGATACTTGACTTAGAACTACATACCATGAGAGCTCTTCGTACAGCGCTTGCAGGACCCACTGTGGTGGGCACCGAGGAGCCTCCAAGACCGAACTCTAGATTTCTCTTCTTGTATTTAGCATGTAGTTCCTCCCGATAGTAGCAATTATAGTTTATGGTGATTTCCTCTTGTGCAGGTTTACAAATTTCTATTTTGCATCCTGCATAGAGAGAGCTGGGAAGCGATGTAAGTATTATATCTTTGCACGCATCATTTGATACGAGGATAGATTTCTATCCTCTTGTCCATTTGCATTGCTTTGTTGTTATCTCCCTTTGTTTTTGTATCACATAGGAATTAAAGAAAATACAAAAAAAATGTTAGGAATTTTCTAGAAAAATACTCAAAAGGTGAAAATCAAAAATTAAAACAAGGGGACTACTAACTGAATATTGACCTAAAATAAAATCCTTATTGAAAATCATTGTTTGGGGATAACAAAGCCCACATTGTATTTAGGTACATTCCAGACATAGTGAGGCACGACCCTTAAGGAATAGAGCCAAAAACCCAATCTGTGGTTGCCTCAACTACCACCTGGGATCGGCAAAGTCTTGTCGCTTCTATCGTACATGACCAAGTAGGGCCTTGTCGACAACTATGTTCCCACCTTGTATGTAGCATCCGACTTGGTCGAAAGTACTGAGCCTAGGCCACACCCTCACGGGTGTGTATGTCCCATTAGTTTACATCCAAGTACCTCGCTTGCGAGGGAAGTAGTGGTTTCGCCTATCGGCTTGCTCACTCTTTTCTTTGGCTGAGTAACCAAAAGGACTAGTATTGAGGATCTCCAAAAGTGCATATCACATGTTACAAAGGAGGTGGAACAAGTACGGGGATACTTTCCTGGCAGTGCACGCTCTCCTCTATGGCTCTCCAATAAGGACTCATGACAACTTTTTGCCTGAATCAATAACCCTAAAATTAAAAGGTAAAAATAGTCGAACTCTCATGGCTTCACATTGGGTTGAGTTGGTGAATCAATTTATTTGGTTTGTTTACTTAGAATAGGGTCAAAGATCAAAGTCATGCGCACTTGTGCATTTTTTCCATTCTTCTTTTCTCGCTCCCTTATTGTTCCCCTCTCATCGTGAGTCTTCTACTGTTTTCCCCTCTGTTTTTTCCCGTTCATCACCGTATCTTGCTTCCAACTTGATCTTCTCTCTTTCCTTGAGATGACGACTCTAGGATGACTTAGTTAGGACTCCGACGACACCCGCATTGACTCATCGAGCTCGACATCTCCAATAATTTGGGGCGATTCCCAGGTACATGGTTCGGACTCCATGAACCACCCTTAAGAATCCCCGCTTCTTCTTCCTCACCCAAACTGAGAAAACTCTCTTCCTAAGTTCTGCCCCTTTTGGATGGAGATTGATTCACTCCATACTCCTCTCCAACATTAATAAGATTCAGAATTGATCCTAATTCAGAATTATTCTCTCCATTTGGTGCTTGCATGTAGATTGATTGAGGTGTATTTCCCATTGCAGATCTTGACCCTGATCTTGAGCTCACATAGTCAGAATCTGAGATGGATCCAACTGGAAGAAATGGACCTCAATATCAGAATATCCAGAAAGATACAGAGCAGGGTGAAGGCATCAATCAGAATGAAGTCAACAATCAGCTATTGGCCTCAATCCAAGCCATTCAGCAGCAACTTACTGACCAAGCTCTAGCTCAGGTCAGCTTCCAAGAAATGTTGAACGATCTGAGGAGGAGATCCGAAGATAGGGAAATACCTTAAAGAGGACGTGATGATGAGGACAGAGATGAACGCTCTGTAGGGACCTCACGAAGGCAAGCATGATGGAGGGAGAGACCAACCCAAGCCAACACTCAAGCAAGCATACAACCTAGGGGTCAGCCGCATCAATGAGTGGATCCAGATTCCACTGATCCATGAACATTTTGAACTGAAGTCACAACTCCTTTTGATCCTTCCTAGATTCCATAGAAATTCAAATGAGGAGACCTATATCCATCTACGGCAGTTTGGTCGCATCTGCAGCACCACTCATTACCCCAACATCTCATTGGGCGTAGTCAAGATGATCACCTTCCCAATCAGCTTGCAGGGCAAAGATCTTTACTGGATCAACCTTCTGGGGAAGGTGGTGACAACTTGGGAGGAATTGAAGTCACCATTCCTTCATAAGTATTATCCTCCCGGCAATCTCAATCTCATGCAGTCGAAGATAGCTAACATCTCTCAGGGACCCCAAGAGTCCTTTCATGAGACATGGGAGAGGTTCAGTGATCTGATCGAGAAGTGCCCCCACCATGACGCTCTGAGGACCAGCCTAGTCCAACACTTCTTTGGGGAATTAGCAGAAGCCAGTCAACATCTTGTTGACACCACTTGTAGAGGATATCACTTCAACAAGGATGAGGGTGCAATTTGGCACATTTTTTAGGAGATGGCCGAAGTAGAGGTTGTATTATCCTCATCTCGTACCTTCCAGATCCAACCACCACCATAGGTCCACCGCAAGAACGTGAATATGTCGGATATGCACGAAGTCGATAGGTGTGACAACTTTGACCTGACCATCATCAAGAACCACCTTCAAAAGTTGACATCATTGAGAAGAGGGCGCAGGATCTATAGAAGCTCGTCGGGATTGAGCAGAGAATGAAGGGCTTAGACAAGCTCTATGTCATCACCAAGCAGCTGGAGCTACTGGTGAACACCATCAGCGCCTGCAACGTAGTGACCGCCGCACCTGAGCCTATATCTGAGAAGAAGGAGCGGACACAGCCACAGCCAACCTTCGATCCAGCACGTATACTACGTGCAGGCCTCGGAGCATCAACTTCCATAGCCGCAGACTCAGATGGTTGTCTACCAGCCACAAGAGTTTCAACACCAATACCTCGAGTCTTGTTCTCCATCTTCCCCTCTCAATCAAGAGGTGAGTATCATTTTGGGTAATGATCAGCAGTTGATATGTCCCTGGGGACAACAGCATGGTCAGAATCAGGTCAACCGGCCATATCACCAACAATGAGGGTGGAACTTCCAGCCCAACCCAGCCCACCAACAATAGCCTCCACAGCGTGGTTACAACAAGAGGTAGAACAACTATCAACAGCGGTATGGATACTGCTAACAGCACTACCAGCATCCAGCTGCTCAGTATCATCACCAGTACCCTTCTCTTCCTCCTCCTCCTCACCATTCTTAGGGTTATCAGTAGCCTCCCTCTTACTGGTAGAATCAGCGGTCTTACCAGGTCGAGCCTTCTAAGGTTGCTTTGGTTAACCCGGCTCTTGATTGTTTAGCCCAGCTCATCAAGAATATGGTTGAGATGAGCCATAAGATCGATGACGTGACGGTCGCTAAAACTGTCATTCTAGCCCAGGTCGAGGCAAACCCGAACAATTTCTGTCATAAGGAGCAGGTAATTTGCAGTGTTCAACTCGAATCATGTAGAAATTATATTTCTTTATTTAATGATGTATATCCCAGGAGCGGTAGGACACTCCAACCATTACGATGGCGAAGGGAAAGAACACAGCATTCGATGGTGAATCTTCATTCAATCTAGCTGATGGGGCCAGAGAATTTTTTGGAGTAGCACCATCTACACAAGAAACAAAAAAATGCAGAAAAATCAAAAATACAAAAAGAAAGCAGCAGTCCCAGTGAAGCTGCACCAGCCTTGGAGATGCCAGCACCTACAATAGTGCCAGAGCTAGCTGATGGAGTCGAGCATGTCATTTTCGGTCCACAACAAGTACATGATTGTATTCCTTTTTGTCATTTACCTGTGCAAAAAGATATGGAAAGAAATTTGAATGGAAATATTTTTGACAGTGTACATATGCCTTTTCTTCAGATATTTAATCAAAAATAGTCAAAAAATTAAAAAATTCTTTGTCTGATCCCGAAATAGTCCAAATTCTGCAAAATTTGATTCTTGAGATGCCTTTGCTGAAATCCATGGAGTACATGCATGCGGTGAAACGAGTACACAAAGAGGCATGTACAGCAAAGCGCTCAAGCCGCGGGAAGAAGAATTCTAAGAAGCATATTCTCACCATGGCTATTGTGAATGCCATCAGCAGCCTCCCGCGTAAGAAGAAAGATAAGGGAGTGCCTTTGATCAGATGCACAATGTTCAACCAGGAGTTCGAGCATACATTACTTGACAATGGGTTTTCTATCAATCTATTGCCATTGTCACTACTCACGAAATTTGGGTTAGGACTTGAATCTACCAAAATTATTCTCCAATTCACGGATAAATCATTCAACCGACCTCGAGGCATGTTGGAAGATGTGATTGTCACTGTCCAGGGGATGCAATTCCATGTTGAATTTGTTGTCTTAGATATGAACCCTTCCATGCCTTTACTTCATACCTCGATCATCCTTGGTGGGTCATTCCTTCGAAAAACTGAGGCAGTAGTTGACTATGCCACTAGAGAGATCGCATTCTGCTCCAGAGCTGACAAAGTCTAGATAGAGATTGTTATTGATCCAAAGCCTACAGAAGTTGTGTCTGAGATGAGAATGCTCGAATCTCAATGTTTTGAGGACTGTGTTTTTTAGCAGATATCAGAGATACCAATTTATTTCTGGATGACAAAGAAACCCTAGAATTCCTCTCCCCTGAGGAAGGACAGGAAAGCACGATCCAACTAACCTAAGTCTTTGAATATGAGGTTTTCGTTGATGTGCCACTAGAAGAACTTGAACCATCCCTCTCGTCTGAGCAGGAAGGTTGCATTTCATATCTATGTGATATCCTAAATATTGAAACTAAATTCCTAGAGGTGGGAAGATGATAGTTGAAAGAGCTTACACCTGCAGGTGTCATCGAAGTCACCACTGAAGACAATCCCACTCCACCAGAGCTCAAACCTCTGCCCTCCAACATGAATTATGCCTTCCTTGTGAGAGAACCAAACAAGTACCCGATCATCATCAATGCTCATTTTACCTAAGACCAAGAATCCTGTCTAATGGAGGTTCTTGAATGCAACTACAAGAAGATAGGCTGGAAGATATCGGATATCCATGGGATCAATCAATCTTTGTGCTCGCATCACATATACCTCGAAGAAGATAGCAAACCTTCCCGTGAATTCCAGAGTCGTCTGAATCCAAACCTTCTGGAAGTGGTGATGAAAGAAATTCATAAATGGTGTGATGTGGGATTCATATATCCCATCTCTGAATCCAAGTGGGTGAGTCCCCTGCATGTAGTGCCCAAGAAGTATGGGATCACCATTGTTACTAATGATAAAGGAGAGGAGACTCCGACTAGAGTACCAACATCCTGGCGAGTCTGTGTTGATTATAGGCATCTCAACCTCGCCACCAAGAAGGATCATTTTCCATAGCCCTTCATTGACCAGATTCTCAAGAGACTTGCCACGAAGGAATACTTTTGCTTCTTGGACAGTTACTCTGGGTATAATCAAGTGGCAATTGCACATGAAGACCAAGAGAATGCCATGTTCACATGTCCTTCCGGACGTACACTTTCCAACAGATGTTGCATAGGCTGTGTAACACCCCCACTACATTTCAGCGATGTTTGTTAGCCATATTTGCAGACATGGTGGGCAGTTTTCTTGAGGTGTTCATGGACGATTTTTTGTTTTACAGAGATTCATTCGATTAATGTCTTGATTATCTAGATTGAGTTCTAAGGAGGTGATATGAAGTGAATCCCCTGCTCTCATGGGAGAAGAGCACCTTCATGGTGACTGAACGGATTTTGCTGAGTCACATTGTATCTAAATGTGTCATGGAAGTGGACCCATCCAAGGTGGAAGTAATTTCAAAACTCGAGCCAGCAACCAATCTAAAACTGGTCCGGTCGTTTTTGGGGCATGTCGGTTTCTACTAATGATTTATCAAAGATTTCAACAAGCTTGCTCGACTGCTGATAGAAATTCTATGCAATGAGATAGATTTCATTGTGGATGACATGGTTCTCCAAGCATCTGTTGAAAGACCTGATTACACATGCTCATGTTCTGTAGCCACCTGATTGGTCTCTACCCTTTAAGATCATGACGGGCTCTTCTGATTTTACTATTGGTGTTTTCCTAGGACAAAGACGGGACGGGATTCCATTTGCTATTCATTACACTAATCGAAAACTTGATGAAGCTCAAAAGAACTATACTGTGATAGATAAAGAGCTGCTAGCCATTGTGTTTGACCTAGAGAAGTTCAGATCACATCTCCTCGGATCAAGGGTAATTATCTACATTGACCATTCTATTGTCAAGTATCGCCAAAGTAAGAAAGATGCCAAGACTGGTATGATTCGTTGGATCCTTCTTCTCTAATAATTCGACCTGGAAATTCGTGACAACCCAACCATCAAAATTGGTGGTAGATCATCTTTCCAGAATTGTCAATGTAGAGCCTCCTGAGCAAAATTCAATTCCTATCACATAAACCTTTCCAGATGAGGCAGTCTTGTATATATCCTCTTACCCCTACTATGTGAATATTGTAAATTATCTTGTCTCCAAGAAAATTCCATCAGACTAGTCAAAGATCAAATGAGGTAAATTCTTGGCAGACAATCATTTCTACTAGTGTGAAGAACCACATCTATTTCAAGAGGGTGCAGACTATATCTAGAGGAGGAGTATACCTTAGGAGGAAATTATGGGTGTCCTCGATCATTTTCACAAGCTCAAAGTAGTGGACACCACTCTGGAAAGAGAATGGCAGTAAAAGTGCTTCAATATGGCCTTTGGTGGCCAATCTTATTCAAGGTTGTAGATGATTA
This sequence comes from Ottelia alismoides, assembly GCA_037367405.1. Lineage (NCBI taxonomy): Eukaryota > Viridiplantae > Streptophyta > Magnoliopsida > Alismatales > Hydrocharitaceae > Ottelia > Ottelia alismoides. The sequence goes on from JAZKJV010007112.1 coordinate 256,293, forward strand.
CGTCAAGAAGTGCATTGATTGTCATAGAATGGTTGGGAACATCAGCATGCGCGATACAATGCCTCTGAAGTACATTCAGATATCTGACGTCTTCGACACATGGGGCATTGACTTCATGGGGTCACATCCCTAACAGTCAGGGTTTTGAATACATCCTACTTGTTGTTGACTATGTTAGTATATGGATGGAGGTAATCCCCTCCTGAACTACAGACAGCCGCACAGTATGTCATTTCTTGAAAGATAACATCATCTCACGATTCGGAATCCCCAAGATTCACATTTCTGATAGGGGGGCCATTTTATCAAAAAGAAGGTCAAAACGTTGACCAATATGGCGTCGAACATTGTGTTGTTGTGTTGTACCGCTCACAATCAAATAGCTTGGCTGAATGTTCAAACAAGGAGATTAAGACAATACTGCAAAAGCTTGCACATCCATATTACAATAATTGGTCTCAACTACTGGACTTAGGTCTTTGGACTTATCGCATGGCATACAAGTCTCCACTCAGCACGTCTCCCTACCGCCTTATTTATGGCAAACCTTGCTACCTGCTTGTGGAACTCATTCACAAATCCTTGTGGGCATTGAACTTGTGCGACCTTGATTTCGAGCGAGGAGGGAAGATCAGTCTGATGTAAGAGAAAGTCAAGAGATGGCACAACAAACATATCTGAAGGAAGACTTTCGAACCTAGACAAAAGGTGCAGTTATTTTATGCGAAGTTGAAAATTTTCCTGGGTAAACTGAAGAGCAAGTGGGTTGGTCTATTTATAGTGAAAATGTGCATGACAATGGAAGTTTAATCATATCTGAATTATCACCTGACGCACAACCTTTTGTAGTCAATGGACAGTTGTTGAAGCGATGCCTTGAGAATGATGCATTCCTTCCTATTGGTGATTCAATAGAAGTCGCTTTTCAAGATGATCTCTCAGTGCAGAAGGATCAGACACTGAAAGTTGAAAATCACAAAAAGATTTTTTTTCTTCTTTTCTTCTTTTCATTTTTGTTTTTCTATCTCTTCTGAAAAGGTATTCACCCCTTTCATCATCATTATACTTAGGACGTACTTTGTCCTAAGTATAGGGGGTGATCACCCTGAGTTGTTCACTCTTTGATCCCTCACATGTCTCCTCAACTCTTGATATTATGTATATACTTAGGGATATTTTACCCTAAGTATAGGGGGGATAGGTAGAGCTGATGATTTAGTATATTCCTGCCCTTGACCCTCCTTGCCATGTGTATAGAATGTTAAACTAAGGATTATTTCATCCTAAGTATAAAGGGGACAGTCAACTTCTCATTTGTTCATTCTTTAGTCATTGTAGTATAGACTTATCTATACTTAGTACGAGTTATGTCTTCTCTTTTTCTCTCTCATCTGTGAGGACATAGCTTGAGCTAAGTATAAGGGGTCGTATATACGTTGTATATACTTTAATCATAACTCGTACGTTAGTATTTTCAAAAATATGGCTAGTTAATAAAACACACATCAATTCTTTAAGAATACTTGCAATAAACGAGTTTAATGTTTTGCAAAATGGTTGAAAAATCTCGCTGAAAAATCTTTTAAAAACTATTTGGAAAATGAATTGTAAAATGTTTTCAATCCTTTGTGAAAACATTATGTTTGTAAAAACTAATTTTATTAGTTTGAATAAACTATTTTGAAATTTTGTTTGAAAATGATTTGAAAAATGGTGAAAATTGTTTTAAATGTCTAATATATGGTTTGGAAAATATTTGCAAAATGATTTTCAAAGTTTGTAATTGTTTGTAAAAATATTTATCAAAATTAATTGCAAAATTAAGTTTTCAAAATATTTCCGAAAATGATTTCAAAAATGTTTTGGAAATAATGTGTAAATTCTTTCACCCAGGCTCTTGTAAATACAAGATGCACTTTCGTGTAAATATCTACACATATTCTTTTTTTATTTTTGAAAAAAAAGAGAGAAAAATCCATAAAATGAGCAAATTGTTTTCAAAAACTTGCATAAAAATTTGCAAAACATTTTCAAAAAAATCATAAAAAGTTCAAAATTAGAAAATAACATCACAAAAGTATTTTCCTTGCATTATACATAGCATTTGCATTTTTCAGATTGATGTTGACAATTGAACGAGTCTATGTAAAATCCGAATATTGGAGCTTGGTTGGACCTTAATCCACTTAATCATAGAAACCTTATAGGAACTGGAATTGAGATACTTCAGGTCTACTTGACTGAATTCTTTGAGACCACGAGACTTAGTTCAATGTTGTCTTGACTGCTTAAGTAGAATATTTCGGAACACGTGCACGACTCTTGTCGACAGAAACCAGCTTGCACACCTTCACCTTTCACCATGCTCACCTCAATTGAAGTGCTAGAGGGTTGGATAAGCCAGCATGAGACACAAGCCAATGGAAAGATCGGAAATCACACATTTGTGGCCATTGTACCCCAACCTGATCCAGTAGCAATGAGGTCTAATGACAGAAGTTGTGGGTTGTAATAATGCTTCAAAAGAGAGGTAGTCTACTATCTCAAGTGGAAAAATTCCATATGTAAATGATGTTGTATATAGTATTAAAAAAACATGCATATTTAAAAATTCTGAAAAGATAAGACGGGCAAAAGTCAAAGAAAAATCAATTCTCATCGGAGCATGTATATAGCAAATAAGCAATCTTGAGCTTAAAAGTCAAACATGCATGTGAGCCTGCACCAGGATGACTTGGCTACACTGGTCAAGCATCCTAGGATAGGTGGCTACACCGGCTATCGTCCATTCTTCTCCCCACCTCCTCTTCTTGAGCTGGTTGTACTTGAACTTAGAAGGGACTACTCCGCTTATCAAGGAAAGAGTTGTTGTATTGGGGAATTAGGGTCACCATGTTGGAGAAGACTGACTTTTACCACTTTAGCCGAGAGGAGCTACATATCACTGACAGTGTGCAAGATAGACTCATAGTTATAAGGGACTGCGTATGAATTGACTTGTTCTGACCTGGCTTTTGAGGAGGCTTTAGCATAGTCTTGTGGGACTTAGAGGTTTTTGTGTTTCAAATCTATTTCCCAATAAGGTTCTAACCAAACTTAACTTCCAAGGATCCGATTGAGCTCCAAACTTTAATTTTGTGAAGACGGGTTTAAGAGTTAAAATCAATCCAATTTCTTTCTTTTTCTTTTCTTTATTTTCTTTTCTGCACTTAAAGGAAAGTATATGGGGAGATGAATCTCCATTTCACACCTTTATTCTTTCATTTTGCCTTGTAAACCCAAGCGAAATGCATGTGTATATCATTACTTTGCATAAATTAACATCTACTATTTGTTGTGTAAATATTGTATGAAATGTTGTAATAAATTCCAAAATAAAAGAATAAAGGAAGAAAAGAAAAAGACATAAAATGCCAAAGGTATTTTATGACCCTAAATCGCGAGACATAGACATCATGATGACTGGGTCGACAAGGAATAAAGTAGGGGAGATAAGGGCCAAAATACAAAAGACACCCTAATTCATAAATGCCCAATAATGTATTTTTGGGACCTATTTTATGGTTTATTATTTATACATCAAATAAAGAAACTTTGTACATGAAGGTTGTAGATAAAAATACATAGAAAAGAGAAAATTTATTTCACACAAAAATAATTCATATTGTGCATTCTACACCTAGATAAAAATCCAAAATCCAAAATTCTCGGACCCATATCTTCTCCATATGAACTCAAAATGCATCAAAATCACCTTTAATTGTATATAACTTTTTATTATCTATTTAATGAAGAGGTTCATAAAATTTGGAGTTAAGATGCAAAAGTTAGGTTTTGGACCTCTATTGTACAATATACCTAAATTAAATATTCATTTTATTTATTCTTCATTTTTCACAATTTTATATTTTTATAATTTGTAAATATTATTTACAGTATATGTACATAATTAAAATAAATTAAAATCATAGAAAAACATTAAAATAAATCAATCTATTTCTATACATAGATGAATAGACTATGCATATATATAATAAATACCTATATTTAATTAAGTGTACAAATAATATTTATAATTAAATAAGTTATAATTATGTAAAATGATAAAATTTAAAATATAGAATGAGAATGAAATAGTCAAAATATAGGTCATTATACCTATATTTATACTTGAAAAAATAACCCATAATAAATTAAGTTGTAAAAATAAATAAAAATCATACTAAAATACTACATAAAATAATAAACATTTTTATGTTTTACTCAAAAAATAAATAAATCATCTATTATTTTATTTATATTTATTTTCTCTTTTTATTCCATTTTTATCCTTTAGCGGTCCACGTGGACCAATGGGGGACAGTCGCTCGCTTACTGCGGTCAACTCTCTTACTTAGGCTCTAGCGTGTGTCAGACCTCATTTGACCCATATTTCCTCGATTATTTCTGTCATTTCTTTCACCATTTGGCCTTGATTATTTCCATAAACATCGACCTCGATCAATGAGCTTTCACGCCAGATCATTTCTTCGATTTGAGAACCTCTGAATCGAGTGCATTCTTCCGATGAAGTCACCCTATATATAATCTCTCCTCTGTCCTTCCTTCGCCCCTTGATCCCTTGTCTACCAACTAAACCCTAAACCTAAAGCTCGATCGAGTTCCTGGAGATAGCAGGAGCTTCTTTGGTTGTTCTTCGGTAAAGAAGGCCTTGATTTTGAGGTTGATCCAGCTCCAGTGAGCTCCGTCACCGTGAGGTTTGGCTCCCCTGCCTCCAGGTAGCTTCAAGCCCCTTTTCCTCGCTTTTTAGGTAGCATTTTCTTTCCACACTTCATTTCAGTAATTAGTTTAGGCTTTTGATTCCTGCGGTAGCTAGATCTTTAACTCCTATATTTTGCCAGAGCTTAACTCTGACCATCGCTCCGCCCTTTGTTTCTGCCCATTCCGACAATCCTTCGCCTCCGCTATCACCTCCAACTTCTTCCCCTATACCTGATCTTCTCCTGATGAATCCACAATTCATCATCTTTATTCTATCATTTTGGCCTCAAAAACCCAAGCAAATGCCTGTAAATACCCTTAATTAGAGCATATTAGCATTCATGCATGTGCATGTAAATAGTGTATAAAATACTGTAATTAAAGCCAAAATTATAGAATAAATAAAAGAAAAGAAAAAGAATAAAATATTGTAAATATTTTATGACCCAAAAACGCGAGACCTAGGCATCTTGATGAATAGGTCGACAAGGAATAAAGTAGGGGGAGATAAGGGCCAAATACAATACATATTTCATTCTCTCTTTATTAATTTTGGGACCTATTTTTGGTTCCACTTTTTATACATCAAATAAAGAAACTTTGTACATGAAAGTTGTAGACAATTAAATAAAGTAAAATACAAAATTGATTTCACTGAAAAATAATGTACAGATAAAAAGTTATGGTATGAATAAAAATCCAGTATTCCAACTTCTTAGACATGTATCTCACTGATGAAAACTCCAAATATAGCAAACTCACTTTAATTGTATATAGAAGAAAATAAGCTATTTAATGGCAGTGGTTTCGCATTTGGCGGAGCTACGGTTTGAAAGTTGAGTTTTGGACCCACCTTGTATACCTATACAGATTAAAATATTCAATTTATTCTTTATTCATTATTTTTATAATTTTATATTTTTATAATTTTGTAAGCATTATTTATAATAATTATGTACATTAAAACATGAATAAAAACTCAAATAAAATACAAAATAAAAATATATGTATATACAATACATAGGTATCAGACCTATACTTATACCTATATAAAGTGTACTTTTATTTTATTGAATATACAAACTACATCAGAAAATTAAAATAAAAATATATTTATGTATATAAAAGTATTTTAGAAATATATAAAATAATAAATAAAAATAATAAAATTAAATACACAAAATAAAAAAATAAAAGAATAAAATATATAGATATTGTACCTATACAGGCTATATAAAGCAACTTGTAAAAATATATACCAAAAAAATAATTAAAAATCAGAATAAAATACTATATAAAATAATAAATATTTTTTATTTAATAACCTAAATTTAATTCGACATTTTTCTATTTTTAATTGAATTAATAAAACTTTTTTTAGGGTTTTTCATGGTTAGTCCACGTCTGACCTGCCCCCTGTGCCTCTTGTCAGTTGCGTTGTGTCTCTTCTTCTCGCCTTTTTATAGGATTGACCTTTCACCAAATCATGTCGATGCTTTCTGAGTTTTTGCTCCTCGTTTAGTGGTGATTCACGCCCAAGGGATTTCTGGGGTTGTGAATCGTTGATCGAGGCGTTTGATCCTCGTCCTTCACGCCGCTTGACCACCATTCAAAACCGACGCCCATCCTTCCTCTTCCTCTTCGAACCGGTTTTGGGCGCCAAAAACTTCCAGGTGAGGGTCGAGGGTGTGCTCCCGTGACAGGGGAGTCCTCCCCCATCTCAGTCGAGGTGCGGCGAAGCACCTGAAGCCGTGTTCCATCATCTCCGGCGGTTGCGCCACCGTGAGGTTTTCAACCTTGGGCTTCCAGCCTTTGAGGTCATTTCCATCTCTTTTTCTTGTGTTTTCTTAATTAGTGTAGCCTTAGGATTATTTTAGCATAATCCATTTCGATCTAGATCCACTCCTTCGCCGAATCCACCCCTCGCCGGAGCTTGCTCCGGCGAGCCACCGACTTCCATCATTTCCATTTTAGACTTGCCTTGGACCCCTCAATGTTGTTTTGCACTTATTTTGCAGGGTCCAGGAGCGAAGAAGACCCCCTCATGGGGTCGTTTTTGACGAAGACCGACCTCCTGGGGGTTGTCCTCCTTCTCCACCTCCGCAGCGGACCTCCGACCGTCATCAGGCCATTTTGAAGCCATTGTCACATCGAGGAAGCCCTCAGGCATCTTTTGGAGGAATCAGAGGGAGGTGTGCGGCTCGGAGTAGCAAGATTTTGCCGATCAAAAGTCACCGTATACCAGTTCTTGGCGAGTTCTTCCTTGCAGGCCCCGCGTCGTCCGATCGCCGCCCTCCCCCAAGCGTTCCAGCTGTCGTTGGATCTCCACGCACCGCAACCATCGATCGATCTTCGGAGATCTAATCTCGGGCGTCGAAGTCGAAGGGGCATCGCGGCCCCCTCCGCTGACACGTGTATAAGTGAGGGAAGGACCGCCGTCGGATCGCCCCTTTGGTTGGGTATTTTGCATATCTTGCCAAGCCTCTTTTTGTATTTAATAACTGATACCCAAGCTTTCATTTGATGTTATATATTTTTGGGCTTTTTGCATTTCTGCCCTGAAGTTTTTGATATTGGCAAGCAGGTCCTCCCCAGGCGCGTGCGTCGTACGCGCGTGGGTGGGTTATTTGCAACCGTGCCCTCGCGGCTTTTGCTTTTTGTAATTAGTCCATAAAATTAAATATTCAGTGTTATATTTTGTGGTAAATTGCAACTATGCCCTAGATGTTTTAGATATTTGCACATATACCCGTGCCAGGCTGAATTATTTTTGCGTGCTTGCTCTATTTACTTAAGGCATCATATTAATTCCAAAAAAATCCCCAAAAATCACATTAAGCTCCTGTTAACTTGCACTTTCACGCCATATTTTTAGTTTCTATTTTTTTTGCATTTTTATATTTATTAAAAATCAAAAACATGCCATTTCAGTACTATCTAGCCTAGAAAATACCAAAAAATATTAAAATACCTAGAAAAATTCCAAAAAAAATTACCTACTGCGTATTTTATCCTATTTTAGTGTCAGTCCAAAAATCATTAAAAAATTCAAAACCAAAACCTTAAAAATTAGAAAACATCTTGAAACTTCAAAAAATTCTAAAAAATTAAAGAAAACTCCAAAAAATACAAACTCAACTTCTGTAGGTTCTATATTTTCTTATCTTTATTTTAAAATTAGTTTGGAAAATTTTTGTGGTTGTTTGATATTTTTCTTTCATAATTTACGCACAGCCAATAGCTAATTCCCTATTTTCCTTTATTTTGCCTTTTAAAAATTTCAAAAAGATTCTGAAAAATACCCAAAAATCACAAAAACAGAAAAAAATCATAAAAAGTCCAAAAATATTTTATTTCTAAATTTTTGAGCATTTTTGCATATTTTTATAAATACTCTACCCTCTCTTTTATTATATAGTTTATTTGTTCCAATATTGAAAAAGAAAATTAAAAAATATATAAAATATAAAAAAAAGAAAATATAACATCAAAAAATTAAAAATCAAAATACAAAATTGAAAATAAATAAAAAATTTAAAAATTTAAAACCCATAAAAAATATTTGCATTTGCATAGTGTAGACATACATTCACTGTCACACGCACACACTTGTGGATCTACCCTGCCTTGCTCCCTGTGTTCGAACTCTCTGCATACTTGCTTCTATACACCTTGTTTGTAGAGTTAAAAATAAATTTTAGCTCCACCATTTGCTTGTCATTTCTTGATATCTATTGTGTGGGTTAATTGTTGATTAATCAGGTATTTTTAGCGGTCACCGCAGCGACCTTCGTGTTCCCGCCTTGTGTGGAATACAAGACCGTTGGAAATTCCTGATTATCAACCAGGCACTTTCAATCATCCTTAACGATTGTCGATTAGGGATATTTTCTTGCCCTCTCTGCCTCATCACCGGCGAGATCCGTTTCACTTCATCTCCACCCATTTCAGCTTCCTGAAGCCTTCGAAGGCTTCGTTTTTGTTCCCTTTTGTTAACCTTGCATGAAGAAAAGAGAAAAGACCCCTTTTCAAAGGTATTCAAAGTAGGGAGATACCCACCAGATCCTCCTCTGAACTCCAGCCCTCCAGAGCTCGATCAACAAGCTCCAGACCCATCTAAGGCCCTTGGGAGGTGTGCAGTAGATGCATGGACAAGAAGAGCCCATTGGTGGTGATTTAGGTGGCGAGAGATGCGCGTAGCATAGGATCAAAGCTATCCAAGCTTGAGTTCTTCATCTATTCTTCGTAAGCCTCTCTGCATCGTCCGATCAAGCCCCTGTGCCAGATTGAGCAGTAGTCATTGGATGCGCCCCAAGCCTCAATCGTTGATTCTCTTCAAGGATCTAATCCTAGTTGGCCATCCGTGAACCAACATCGTCTGCTAAGAGGACGCCACTTGTCCAAGTGAAGTATCGACCATCGTTCTATCGTGCGGGAGAGGGTAATTTTGTCGTATACCCTCCAATTTTTGTATTTTCTATTTAGTCCTTAAACTTTTGTCTATAGTGTTAAATATTTTGGATATTTTGCATTCCACCCCCTATACTTCCCATATTTGCACCTTAGGTCCAATCTACGTCACCTCACGTTCCTGTGCGCGTGAGGGGACTGGGTATTTTGCACCTAGGCGCTTGGGTTTTCTGTATTTCATTTTAGTCCTCATATTTGGAATATGTGTAATATTTTCTGGAAATTTTGTATATAGTCCCCCGAACGTTGTATTAATTGCAGAAATATTGCTCTAGTATATATTATAGGAAATATTTTGGAAATTTCGTAGCTTTGTCCCATTCTTCTATGTTGTGTTCAGGATTAGTCCAGAAACTTTTTATATTTACATAAATGCCCCTACCAAATTGTATTTTCTTTTTGTATATTTTATTTTGTTAAAAATAGTTCATGTGCCCTAAAAATTCGTAGAAATTCAGGATAAATACCTAATATAATATTCTACAACATATAATTTTATTAATTATTTAATTCTATAATTATATTATTAAAAAATAAAAATGGAGTTATTTTTACCTGTCTAGATTCGAAAATGCAAAAAAATATAACAATGATTTGAAAATTTCATATTCCGTTGATTATCATGTTTTGAAACTGCCTATTAAAAATCTCTAAAATAGAAAATGAAAACACTAAAAATTAAAAAGTTCCAAAATCCTTATAAAAATTATAAAAAAATTCTAAAGAAATCCCAAAAAATTATTTTGTTTCTAAATTTCATCTACTATATTTATCATAGTTTGGGGAATTTTGAGGCTTTTATATATTTTTAAATTCTAAAACAATTTGATCTATTTTTTATTCACTATTTTTGCCATATTAATTAAACTTAAAATACAAAAAATAATAAAAATTATCATAAAAATACCAAAAATAGAGAAAAATATAAATAAAAGATAAAAATACTTATTTTGTTATTTTTGAGTGTTTATAGCCATGTTTATTAATACAAAAGCTTTATTTATCTATATATATATCTCTATATTTGCTTATATAATATTTATAATTATTAAAATAATTAAAAATTAGAAAATTCAAAAAGATATTAGCAATTATAAAATAAAAAATCTAACAAAATATAAAAACAAAAAATCCAAAAAAATAAATAATTAAAAATCCATAGAACTCAAAAATCTCTGAAACCTAAAAACATTTGTTATCGTTCTTAGTCAATTTCTATAGTATATCCCTTGTTATCCGTGTGTTCAACGTCCTACTTGTACTTGACCACTATACACATTTATTTGTAGGGTTATAATAAATTCTGATTCACACTTGCTTGCATTGCAAGTTCTATACACTGTGTGGGTTGATTGTTGATCGACCTAGGATCTCGTGAGTGGTTGTCTCAGCGACAATTTACTCTCACACCCCGTGAGGATAATTTTAGACCTTTGCATGATCCTTGTCATCAGAAGGTTGGTCATATGGTAGAATTCCAGAGGACTGTCCCTGCTGTTGTCCGCCTGGACAGGCCAGTTGTGCATCATTATTCTTGATGTCATTCACTTCTTGGATTTCTGGCAGTGATGCAAAAAATGGATAAACATAAGATGGGGGTTGGAGCTCAGGTTGGTATACGACAAGCTGTTGCGAAGGGTGTGGTGGTGCCTGGTCAGGTGCCTGCACATAGTATACGTGTTGGACTTGAGGTTGCCCTGAACTCGGTTGAGGTGGTTTTGGCGACGACAGCTCCTTCAGCTCAGCAGGAGTTGCGGTTGCCGGATTCGTAGACTATATGGCATTAATGGTGCTGACCAGTAGCTCCAGTTGCTTGGTGATCTAATCTAGCTTGTCCAAGTGTTGGGTTCTCTATTCGATCACAAATAGTTTATCAAGATCCTGTGATTGTTTTTTAATAATATATACTTTAGATAGGTGACTCTCGATGATGCTGAGATTGGAGCTCTCGTCCACGTCTGATTCATGGGATGCATCCATGTTCAGTAGCTTGTGGTGGATCTACAGTTATCTCTAATAAGCACGGGACAAAGACAAGGCATCCTCTCCTTCGGCCATTTCTTCAAAAATCTGCCAGACTACATCTCCATCCTTGTTGAAATGAGATTCTCCACATGAGGCATCGACAAGCCTCTAGCTCTCTTTTGTGAGGGCCCTAAAGAAATGTTAGACCAAGCTAGTCCGAGGAATGTCATGGTGGGGGCACTTATCTTGTAAATCTTTAAAGCTCTCCCAGGCTTCACGAATGGACTCATTCGGTCCCTAGGACAAGGTAGAAATCCAGGTACATATCTAATGAAGATGACCAAGAGGGTAGAATTTATGGAAGAACGTAGACTTTAGTTCCTCCCAGATCGTCACGACCTTCCCAAGTTATTTATCCAATACAAAGCCTTGTTGTAACAGATTTTTTTATTTAAAAAAAATAATGAATACCACAACAAATTCCAATGTCACCTTTCATTAGATAATAAAATTATAATATTAATATTAATAAGAAATAGATAATAAATTAGAACACCCTTATTTAGTTATCACTATTATCCATTAATTAAATTCAGTTTATTATTGTTAATTATCTCTTTGATTGGGCCTATAAAATACATGAGACTCCAACAATTCTCCACATCTTTCCTTCCTCGTGAGACAGAGAAAGTTTTAGAGAGAGAATGAGAGTGAGAGGCTGACGATGACATTTGTTTGTCACGTTGTTTTTGTATTCGACAACTACATCTCTCTCTGATGATGTCAAAGTTTTTATCTGGCCAAAATCGAAGTCGAAGCAACGTAATCGACGATGATTCGGATAGGCAGAATCGTGGCATCATTGTCGACGTATTTCATGTCTCATCGAGGTATGTGTTGATCACATAGGTTCGTTAAGTGACATTTTGTGTTGATCCTTGGTTTAGAATTATGACTTATAGATGTATGTGTCGAACCTTATGTTTACTACCTAAAATATCAATGAGTCATCATATTTGTAATGATCAATTCTGATAACATCAACATACATCAATATTTTGTTGGTTTGCTTAACCACATAAAAGAGGATTAGCAATAATCTACAAAATATTTATAATGATAAAAAGTAATTGATTTTATTTGTGGATTATGCATGTTCACATTCAGCATGCATGATTATGCAATTGCATTATCTTTGGATAATCGGCTTCATATTTTCATACAAACCAATATCCATATTTTTTTATGTGTGTGATGAATAACAAGAACGATATCTTTTTTTCCAATACCAATTACCTAGATATTCTTTTCATAGTATGATAAAGTAACTTTTATTATAGATTGGTATATAATGATTTTTACCTTTAAGATTAACCTAAAATAAGAGTAGAAGAATGTTGTTGTCAGGATTCCATATGTAGAAATTGAATATAGTTTTATTGTTCGAAAGTTAGTGTTAAAGTGCATACGTGCGATTATGTTAATGATATGGGCATATGTGCAATTTAAGTTAATGTTAAGGGCATATGTGCAATTTAAGTTAATGTTAAGGGTATATGTGCATTGATGTTAACATTATGGCCCATACATGCAGATATGGCAAAACTTAAGGGTGTGTACGCAAGTATGGTATGCAATACATGGATATGAAAGAAATATAATTCGTATGCATCATTAAGTTAATTAAGGATGATTTTTATAAGTCAAATAGTTTATGCAACATGGCAATGATATAGAATCAAATCTATAAGTCTTTATCGTTGGAATATTTACCATTATGTTATGGATAGAATAGTTAAGATGTGACTGGATTTTTTTACGCTAGCTGACTTGACCTCAACTCGGCTCGTAGCGTTAAGCTCATAACATGTATTATTACTCTTTTTCAGGGGAACGTGAAGTTTAAGTTATTTACGGTTCAAGGGAAACTTCTCCATCTTCAAAAGTAGAATCGGTACGGGACTATTATTGGATCGGTTTGGAAAGATGTCATTATGCCCACTGGAATAAGGAAAACGTAGATGTGATTTCATCTAGTTTATTTATCTTTTGTTTTATTTAAGTAACTCTTTGATCATTGTCCTCATTATTAAGGAAACGTTTTTTAGTTGCTCATTTACTGCTCTTATGTTATGATTAATGTTATGAGTAATGATCCCGAAATGTCCGTTGAGTTCTCGCTTCTGCATCATTCTCGGAAAATCGAGTTTGTTACACTGTTCTGAAGGCTGAAGGTGAAGTGGTCATTTTGACTACACCTAACAGAATGTTAGGGTAGTGAATCGTGGGGCACATGGAGGAAAATTGCTGGAGATGGATATACGACTCTTCGTTGGCGTTCCCATAGAAAGAGTGAAAAAGAGCCAAGAACTGAGGGTTAAGCTCAAAGTATCTGTGGACTACAAGGATCCGTATCTATTTAATCATCTGGCCAGAGTAAGGAGTGCATGTCTCCTTGAGTGTAGGCTTGTGAGCCTCCCTTCTTAGTTCATATATTGGTCCTCCGTGAGGTCCATCTCCTTGCTCATCTTAATTTTCTCCTCCTCCTCATTGATTCTCTCTATCGCTCCTCAGGTCATTGAGCATATCATGGAAGGTGACATGGGCAAGAGCCTGATCTGTCAGCTGATGCTGGATAAACTGTATGGATGCAAGCAATTGTGCATCGATGGCATTCAGATGTGGTTGTGGACCATGATTTAGTTGTTGTGGTCCATTTCCTTTTCCTTGAGTAGCCATCTATTAATCATACTCAAAGGAATTAATCTGCATGGGGTCCAAGGTTGACTCTTGATCTGCACATTCAAAATCATCCCGTTCAGACTAGAAATCTTTTGCACTAGATGAGATGATGAATATGTGATTAGGGTCAATCCCATATAGATGTGAATGGATCATTTGATATGAAGATAAATCGATCTCCATCCACAAGGGGTGAATGTTAGGACAAGAGCGATTCCGATTTATTGGAGAAAAATCTGAGTCTGAAGATCAGTTTGCAAAGTCCGAACTGGGTTCTCAGGAATCGCCTTGAATTATTGAATATGACGAGTTCATGGAATCTATGTAGGTATCAGCGGGGTTCCGATTAAACCATCCATGAGTCGACATATCGAGCGAGAAGCGGAGTAGATGAGGAATGGAATACGGTGATAAATAATAGATGAAATGAAGAGGAGAATAGAAGAAGGCTCAAAGTGAGCAAGGGAAAAAGAACTAAAAATAGATGAAATGAAAAAGGACGCAAGTGCGTCGGACTGATCTTCGACGTAAACTCTATTTCAAACAAACCCTAAGCAATTGGATTCACCAACTCACTCCAAGTGCAGCCGTAAGAGTTCAACTATTTTTATCTTTTCAATTTTATTTTGTTATAAGACAATCTTATAGCAAGTCCTTAGAGGCTAGCCTTATAGGAGAGTGAGTACTGTCAGAAGAGTATCCCATACTTCTCACTTCTTTCTAACTTGTTGTATGTATTTTTTAAGAGAATCCTTGCTATTGGGTCTGGATCCACTACTCAACCAACCAAAGAATAAAGGAGGAAGCCAATAGGTGAAACCAATACTTCCCCCTGGTGGAGTACTTGGATGTGGAACGGTGAGACAGACAACTCCGTGAGGAATACTTTAGACTATGTCTACAAGCAAATGAATCCCTACTCGCCCACGTGCAATAGAAATGCTAATACTTTGTGAATCCAGTCAATAACAAGGTAGTACCCATGCTGGGATTTTGCCTCTATTTTCCTAGGGTTATGCCTCACTCTGTCTTGAGTGTACCTGAAAATAATGTGGGCTTTATGAACCCGATACAATGAATGTTCGTTATGTATTTTACTTTTGGTCAAAGTTTATTAAACAGACCCCTTATTTTAATTTTTGAATTTCCACATTTTTGAATGTTTTTTAGAATAATTTGCCTAACAATCTTTTTTTGTATTTTTATCCTAAGTGTTATAAAACTTGGAGAGGGCGAAAAAGTTATGCAAGTGACACTATGATGGAGAACTCATTATTGTGTCTAATGATGCATGCTTAGTTAGAAGACTTATAGTACTTCTTAGCTCTCTCCATGCAGGATGCAAGACAGAAATTTAAATCTATACTACATGCAATGCAAGCTAGTAAAATTATCCTAAGCAAGAATTTCTAATATCGTGAAGCACAGTTTGAAATTGATCTAGCTCCAAGCATAGAGACTATGCATACATGCAGATATTAGGGATGTGGACCTAACTTACTCAATCAAGCAAGTCCTAAAATCTAAGGGCTCATTCACATAAAGCAAATAAAAATAAAGATAGAAAACACAAAATGCTGAAAACAAATAAAAACAAATGGCAAATAGGGAGGAAAAAAGTTAGAATGTGAAGAAAATGCGAAGAAAATCGAGTGAGCCCCCAAGTGACTAGACACTTGGTAAAATAGGCTCTCGGGAGTCTGAGTTTCCATATGTTCTTATACCTATGTTATTACAACAATTAATAATGTCTCTCTCACACAAAAACAAAAATAAAAATATGCACTAAGTTGCTCTTCTCAAATCTGTGTCTTCTTATTGCTCTCTCCTACCGACTCAGCAATGAAATATGGTCTCTGCCAAGCTTAGCTGCCTCGGTCTCCCAGAAGATCATCCTTGTGTAGTGAGCTCTTGCAAAGAAGTCAACAAAGAAAGTGGCCAGAACTAATAAACAATTATTTATAACAAGAAATAAAAGACATATAAATATGCAGGCAATATATACAACCATATCCTACATTTCTCCCCAATAATAGCACCATTTGATAGATAAATCGAGACAAGGCTTCCTAACACCCGATCTTGGAGGGATTGTAGTGTCTAACAAATTGAATCTGGTAATCATTGTAGCGGCTACTCTCACGTTACTCAGAATGTATCTCAATCAATCATCAACAATCAACCCATCATAATGAATAAACAATGAATAAGATGCAGGGTGAAGTTTTTTACACCCTACAAATATGTGTATAGTGACAAAATGTATGGGTCGAACCATTGAGAGCAAACTGGATAGGTATAATTATTATTAATTAATGAAAAACAATAATGATTATTTTTACTTTTTTGCCTTTTTAATTTTTTGAGGGTTTTTACTAATATTTAATTTTTTGTATTTTACTCTTTTATTTTTTATGTTTTAAATTTTAAATTTTAAAATTTATTTTTAAATTTGCAAATTTTTAGTTTCTTTTTGTTTTTAAGGGTATAGTATGCATATATATATATATATAGTAATATCAATAATTTGGATATTATTAAGAATATATGATATATAAAAAATAAAAATATGGAAATATATACATGAACAATCATTTTTATTTTTTAAAAGGGTTTTAAATATAATATAGGTTTTTATAATTAATAATAGTAGGATAATAACTATTATAAGGTATCTATAGTCTATATAGAGTTTTATAATTTTAAATATATAGATATAGTCAAACTTCACAAAATGAAATGTTTTTGTGTTTTTTATTTTTTTATCTTTATTGATTTTTAAAAACTTTTTGTTAATTTTTAATGTATTAAAATATCAAAATCAGGAAAATTATATATATTCTAAATTATTTTGGATTTTAAAAATAGATAATAAGTCCAAAAACTCCCAAAACTATTATTAATATACGCTGCATATTATAAATAAAAGTGAAGAATAGAAACTTTTTTGGGATTTTTGTAAAATTTTTATAGAGTTTTTAGAAATTTATAATTTAATGCTTTTATTTTATATTTTATGATTTTTTGGTATAGAGTTATAATATATAGCAATCTATACTATATTTTTTAAAAGTTAGTTTTCTAATTTTTTTGAATTTTTATATGTAAATAGGGGATATTTAGCTCTTAAATGATTTTTAGTAGATGGAAAAATATGTTAAATGTCTAAATAAAATTATAGCATGTATCAGCATGATTTAAAGCATCTATTATAATTTTGCCAACCTTAATAACACATCGTAGCTAATTAATAAAAATAGGCATGCATAAATAAAAATAAACAGACTGGCTGGGGCAATTTTTCAATTAAAATAAAATCCAAGGTATTTAGTGTAAAATATCCCAAAATATAGCACATAGTTTAAAAGTTCTAGGACTATATAGAAACAAATAAATCTGTGAGGGTATCGGTGCAAAATGCATGCCTCATGTGTCAACGCACGTGAGGTGAGCTAGTACATGATCCAAGTGCAATAAAGAGAAAAGAAAGGGGTTCCATCTAAATATTACACAAAATGTAAAGCTTAACTTAATATTTACAGGACCTAATGTTAAATACACTGCGGGGGCTACTATGAAATTTTCCCCACTTAAGGAGCGATATTGGGCGCTTATCCTTGTTCCATGTCAGCTCCACTTACTCGAGATTGCAAGGCTTGGACGATGGTTCGCTTTGATCTGGATAGCCCAAATTAGATCTGGGCCGTGTTCTTCATCCTACAGTTATGAGGCAGCTTGGAAGAACAACCAAGAACTAATTCTTAGCTTTGCTTCGATCGATGAATGCCCACTCTTCCGACCACCTTTTTTGTCTCTGATCAGCTCCTTAGCTTCCTAGAGCTTCCCGTGGCGGCAGGTACCCTTAGAGCAGGTCCAGGTCCCAGCGATAGGGACCTGAAAGGTCTTCAATCTTGAAACCACCTAGAGCACTAGGTCCAGATCGAGTTAACTCCCAAGTGGCTCCTAGTTTCTGGGTCCTGCTAAAAAAGATAGAGGGGATCAAAGCAAAAAAACTCGACCCAAAAACTGAAGCTAGAACAACAGGGAGAGGTGGACGGATGAAGAGCACTGCTGATGGTGAGAGATAGATCTTGGTCACTCTTATTTGTACGAAATCAGATGGGATATGAGGGGATTTCGAAGGGGAATGTGTTAAGTAACAGAAATAAGCTGGAATGGTGAGTCAGAATAGGTGATTGATGATGAAATCAAGTTGGAGCCAGAAGCTCCAACAAATTTAAAATCCTAAAATTAGACTAAACTACGGATAAAATGTTGAAATTATGCACTACACTACGTTGTAGGAATAGAGATCTACCTAGAATGCTAATGGAAATAGCTCGAACAGGCTAAAATACCTAGAGCAGAGAAGCTCCGGCGAACCTTCTACCATTGAATTCCGCCTCTTATCCTCGCTGAATAAGCTTGGATGTTCGTGTTGTCACCACAAGATTCAACGGGAGGGTGTCATAATGGGATTTTCAGGAAAAATCGGGATCAAAACTAAAAAGGGGGTCGAATGGGGTTTATTTATAGGCGAAGGATGAGGCAAAAAAGGCAAAGGGATTGCATGAGGATGGAGCATTGTTGGTGAAATCTAGAGGGTCGGCGTGAAGTATGGGTGATGGGAGAACAGGGAGGTGAGCTAATCAAGGGGAAGATGAGCATGGATAATGACCAAAAAGTGGAGAAAATCATAGTCTCATGACTCTGACAAGAAGGGGGCACGGGGGAAGTACAGTTGACCCACCGGGTCAGCAAACGAAGAGTTCCGATTGGTCCATGTGGACCAACCAGAAAAAAGGAGGGTTAAAAACACTTGTTAATTAAATATAAATTAATGAATGATTTCATTAATTTTTTATCTAAACAAAAAAATCTTACTATTTTATGTAGTATTTTTATTACTTTTATTTATTTTTACAAGTTAAATTATTAGATGCTCATATTTACATGTATATACATAGGTATATTTACCCATATTTAGTGTATTTTATTGTTATTTTATAACTTATTTAATAACATAATTACATATTTTTATTGTATTTTTCTAATTTCATTTATTTACTTAAATAACTATGTGCATGTATAATATAGGTAAAGTCTACCTATATAGTATAACACTTTATTTATTTATGTCTTTTTCATGGTTTTAATTTATGTTTATCATTCATATGTATTTCAAATAATATTTACAAGTATAAAAAAATATAATGAAGCTAAAAATATAAAGAAGAAATATAGTGAATATTATATATATGGGTATACAGTACAATAGGGACCCAAAAGCTAACTTTTGCATCTCAACTCCAAATTAAATGAAACTATCTTCATTAAATAGATAAAAATTTTATAAACAATAAAGGTGAGTTTCGTTAATTTTGAGACTGTATGGAGGAGACATCTCTGGGATGTTTTGTTTGCGTCTTTTTGTTCTGAGTGTCCCGGGTGCATTGTACATTATTTTTATGTGAAACAAACTTTGTATTTTTCTTTGTATTTTTAGGTATAAGTTTTATATTGAGGGTTTTATTCTTTTATTATAAAAAATAAAAAAATAGTTTCCAAAAGGTTATTTATTATGAATAGAAATTAGGTTTTTTAGTGTTTTCTATACAGTTTCTTTGTTGTATCTCCCCCTACTTTATTCCTTGTCGACCTAGTCATTATGATGACTCGGTCTCGGGGTCCAGGGTCATTCAGTGTCTTTGACCCTTCATTTATTTTTCTTATCTTTCCATTATTCTTTTATTTTGGAATCAAATAAAGATTTTTGTACAGTGTTTATTAGTCAATAAATGAATGTTAATTTGTACAAATAAATGTTATATGTGTGCATTTAACTAGGGATTTAAGGCCAAAATGAAAGAATAAAGGTGATGAAATGGAGATTCATCAGGTAATAGCTCATAAGTAGTGGTGGCTACTACTAAACAACTTTGGTTTAAATATTTTGGGTTATGATTGAGGGCTCCAGTTAATCCCAAGCCCACAAGTTGGTTGGACTAGTAGTCACCAACAACGGATCAAGTCTAGGGCACGAGATATTATAGATTGTATAAAAGCATATTGCCTCAAATAGTCTAAAGGGATATCCAAGAGATGAATCCACCCCTACCATAGAATCAAGAACCAAGGGCTACCCAAGAGATGAAGCTGCCATTGTTTCTGGGAAGAGGTCATGGCCATTACGTAACGAGAATGTGTGATTGTAGCACATGAAACATAGTACCATGTATAGTAATAACAAAATGTGGTAGTAGCTTATAAGTAGTGGTGGCTACTACCAGACTGAAGAAAATGGAAAGATCCTTAAGCGCATCATAAAAGCATGATGAAACGCCATATGCGATCGGGAGCGACTAGTCATGCTTGTAGTTCGAGGAAGCAGAAATTGAAAAAAATTAAATGTGATGAAACCACGTGATCCAAGAACACTTCTCATATCGTTTCATCTAAACCATAAAGCGGTATTAGGGTTAGCTCTTGAAGCATGGTTGCAATCGAAGTCTCTAAACGAAGAGACCTCCTATCTCAAGTCTGAATTGACGGAGGCGACGCTTGCGAGTGCATTGATGAGACGTGGGCTTCTCGCAATCCAAGATGATTATCCCAGCAGTGAACTCCTGATCTCGTCACATGAGATCTGACATCTTATTCATGAGAGAGGTGCACCAAAGAAGACAGAGATCGACAAGAGGACGAGGCAGTGGTACAACAGCATAGCAACGACAGCGACTTTTTCTCCAACACAATGTGGACGGCCATAAGTGAGATAAAAAGAGAGAGGCCGTGTGATGAGAATGAGAGAGAGAGAGAGGCTTGCAAATTGTTGTTGTTGTTGTATATAAAAGTAGAGCTAGGGTTGCCTCTTCTAATGTAGTATTTTGGGAGTCCATAGATCACAATCCTTGTGAAACACAAAATCAATGGTTGAGATTGATTATGTTTCTATTCGATGACCTTGATTTTGTTGTATAAAAATACAACAATAATTAGTTTACATTAAATTAAATCTATATTAAATTGTCATCAACATAATTCAATCTAATTAAATCAATTTGGATAAGACGATGAAGAATGAGTCCACTTACTAAATATATGAAGGATGGCCACTTTTGATCAAGTCAAGAGTGATCGTCCACCCTCCAAATATGGAAGGTGGCTCATACTTTTAATTTATGTGAGATTTTATATCTCACGTAATCCTCTATATATTTGCAACAACTTTTATTGCAAATATATTCACAAAATTAATTCCAAGTTGATTTGTAAATATTCCAATCATGCCATTGAAAAATATGAACTATATTCATATACCCAAAATAACATGTAAATTGTATTTTAAATTAATTATCTAATGTAAATCCAATTCATATCAATAATTAACTTATAAATACTATTTACAATTAACTCTCTCTAATATATTATAAATCACATTTATAATATATTTGATTATTGTGGATAGTGTCATCCACATTATTCATATCCTTGATAATTAAATCACATTTAATTATCTTGGATCATCATTCTCATGCATCTAAATAATATGAATCACATTTACATTATTCATGATAATTAAATGACATTTAATTATCAATTTCTCAATGGTTAGATACATTATCAATAATAGAATTATTCTTTAACTCTTTCAAAAATAATGCGCTTTCTCCGCGGATACTTGGAGATAACGATAGTGTGATTGTGTGTTCCACTTATAGTGACTTGGATTGAGATTATATCTCAAAATCCAGATCTCGAGGACCTCCCACAAATGTTTAATTTAAATCAGAACCATAAATCTAATCTTCTCATTGCATCTGAAACGTATCCAGATCAATATCCAACATTTGGACCACGATTAGATCACTTCTATATTGAGAGGAGTCACTAAAAACCAAACCCATTCAGAATGGAAGCATCATGGTTGTACAATCATTTATGAATACATCACCCTCGAGTATTCCCAATACACGTACATCCTGCATAATGGAAGATTTAGAATGAACCCTAAGTTTTAGATCTTATTTAGTTGTCTTCTTCACGGTTTTATCATTAAGTTTCTCATTTGATCTTTAGGAGTTGGTATCGATCATATACTTTCTAAAAGCATATATCATACCTTGGTATTGATCATATACTATCCAAAATCATATATCAAACGTACAAATTCAATCAAGCTTCCAAAGCGAGATGATCAAGCATGGAATTTGATTCCCAATATCTCATGAGTGAGCTCATGTCTTTCGGTTTAGTAGTGAACATGTATGATCCCTTTGAGAGATCGTATTACACGTATGCTCGTATATGCATACCAGCTCGTTGGTGTATAGACCTTGATTAGATCATCAACATATCAGTCTACTGATAAATCCACATTTCATCATCTTTATTCTATCATTTTGGCACCAAAAACCCTAGCAAATACCTGTAAATAACATTAATTCCATCATCTTAGCATTCATGCATGTGCATCTAAATAGTGTATAAATTACTATAATTATAGCCAAAATTATAGAATAAATAAAAGAAAAGAAAAAGAATAAAATATTGTAAATATTTTATGACCCAGAACCCCGAGACCTAGGCATCTTGATGAATAGGTCGACCAGGAATAAAGTAGGGGGAGATAAGGGTCAAATACCTATATTTATGCTAATCATTCTTTATTCATTTTGGGACCTATTTTTGGT
This sequence comes from Ottelia alismoides, assembly GCA_037367405.1. NCBI lineage: Eukaryota > Viridiplantae > Streptophyta > Magnoliopsida > Alismatales > Hydrocharitaceae > Ottelia > Ottelia alismoides. The sequence continues at coordinate 278,924 of JAZKJV010007112.1, forward strand.
TCCACTTTTTATACATCAAATAAAGAAACTTTGTACATGAAAGTTGTAGATAATTTCATAAATAAAAATACAAAATTGATTTCACTCAAAAATAATATACAGATAAAAAGTTATGGTCTGAATAAAAATCCAGAATCCCAACTTCCCAGACCCGTATCTCACAACTGAAAACTCCAAATGCAGAAAACTCACTTTTAATTGTATATATAATAAAATAAGCTATTTAATGGCGGTGGTTTCGCATTTGGCGGAGGTACGGTTTGAAAGTTGAGTTTTGGACCCTCATTGTATACTTGTACAGATTAAAATATTCAATTTATTATTTATTCATTATTTTTGTAATTTTATATTTTTATAATCTTGCAAATATTACTTATAATAATTATGCACATTAAAATTGGAATAAAAACCTAAAGAAAACTCAAAATAAAAACAAACATATATAGATCATACAGGTATTATACCTATATGTATACCTATACAATACACTCTTGTATTTTATTAAATATACAAAACATATCAGAAAAATAAAATAAAAATATATTTGTGAATACAAAAGTATCTTATAATTTTATAAAATAAGAAATAAAAATAAATAACATTAAAATACACAGAATAAAAATAAAGGCTAAAATATATAGGTATTATACCTATAAAGGGCTGAAAAGTGAACTTGTAAAAATAGGCCTCATAAAAATAATTAAAAATCGGAATAAAATACTAGATAAAATTATAAACAATTTTTATTTTATAACCTCATTAAAATAATATTATTTACTATTTTAAAATGATTTTTTAAGAATTTTTTTAGGACCTTTTTCCTGGTTGGTCCACGTGGACCAACCAGGGGGCCAGAAGAGTTGACCTCGGCTCAACTCTCTGACCCTAGGTCCTGTAGATTGTCAGGATGACTTTTGACCCCATTTCGAGTTTTTTTGGGGGTTGTTCCTTTCGCCAAACCATGATGCTTCCTTTATGGAAGTTTTTCCTCGATCAGAGCTCTTACACGCCCAAGGCTCTCCTTGGGCTGTGGAGCTCTGAATCGAGTTGTGCGTCTTGTTCTTTGGACCCCCCTCGTCAACTCCTTAAAACCCAAATCTGATTCCCTTTTCAAATTTGAACCGCAAATCCATCCAAGTTTTCCCCCCTTGACCCCGTTAGAACTCCCTGGAGGTGACAGCTCCGTGGAGCCCTCGTCAAGGCGGTGGATCAGCAACACTTGGGCGAGTTCCAATCGACCTCCGGCCACCCGTTGAGGTACCTTCTTTCTCGCCCTTCCAGGGGCTCGAGGCCGTTTAATCCCCGTAGTTCTCGCTTGCATTTCGTTTCTTACAGTCAGAGCATCATTTTCCCTTTTTTATCCACATCACTCGCGCATCGATTCGCTCAATCGACAGTCGCCGGAGCTACCTCCGGCCACCGTCATCTTCGCACCATCCTCCGTAGTGCACACCCCCATTCCTTTGCGCCACGTGATCGGGGCAATTTGCCCCCGATCATATCACTCTCTCCTTGCAGGTACCCGGAGCCTATCGAACACCTGGAGCAGTTTTGCGAGTCCGCGGGAGGCATTTTGGGAGCCCCAGCTCCGCCACCTCCTCCGGAGCGCTCGGGTGGTCGCCACCTCGTTTTGAAGCTCCAGGCGAGAAGGGGACACCTTCAGGAGCTTGCGGAGCCATTTTGACGACCAAAGAACCGTCGGAGAAGCCCCAGCTTGCCGGAGGAACCTCGCAGCAGTGTGGTTCTTCCCTGTTCGTTCATCGCCTCTCTCTGCCGTCAGATCTTCGAGGCTCCCCCAGATGCAGCAGTATCCGTTGGATTGAGAGCGCCCAGGACCGTCCATCGTTTTCAGATCTTCTAATCTGGGCCGCTCGAAGTGAAGGGGCATCGCGCAAGGAGGCGACGACGCGTATCTTAAGTGAAGCCCATCCACCGTTCGATCGCCCTCTATGCTTGGGTAATTTTGCAAGATACCCCGGCCATTTTTGTATATTAATTATTAGGACGTAAACTTTCATTTTCCGTTATTAACTTCTTGTAATTTTTGCTAAAAACCCCCTGATGTTTTCTTATTTACTTTTCGACCCTTGCCAGCCAAGCGCACGTGCGTGGGCACGTGCGCGTGGACATTTTGCAGACAAGGGCCTAGCAGTTCTTATTTTTAATATTTAGTCCACTCAATACTTTGTCACGTTGTATATTTTTAGTGGAATTTGCATTTAGCCCCCCAGGACTTTGTAATATTACAAAGGGGTCCCCGCAGGTCACGTGCACAGCGCGCGTGACCTTGGTGTTTTTGCAGGGTTACCCTCACGGTTTAAGAATTTAATATTTAGTGCAGGATCTATTTTATTCAGTATAATTTTTTGTGGAAATTTTGCATCCGTACCCCTGCTTGTTTGAGAAATTGCATATCTACCCCTGCCAGGCCTTTAATTTGTGCTGAATTGCTCTATTTATTTAAGGCCTCTTTTAAATCCCAAAAATTCTAAAAATTTGAACTTAAGCTTCTGTTGGCTTGTACTTTGTCGCCATATTTTTAGTTTTTAATTTTATTGCTTTTTATTATTTATTAAAAATCAAAAACATGCTTTTTGTCTACTGTCTAGCTTAGAGAATGTCAAAAAAATAGTAAAATACCTCCAAAAATTCCAAAAAAAATCCCTAGTGTGTATTTTATCATCATTTAGTGTCAGTCCAAAAATCCCTAAAAAATTCAAAAGAAAAACCTTAAAAATTAAAAAAAATACATAAAAACTTCAAAAAAATCTATAATATCAAAGAAAACTCAGAAAAATACAAACTCAGTTCCTGTTTGTTCTCTATTTCATTATCTTTGTTTGAAAATTAGTTTGAAAAATTGTTGTGGTTGTTTGTTATTTTTAATTCTTATTTTACTCACAGCCATTACATATTCCACTGTTTTGATTTATTTCAGTGTTTAAAAATACCAAAACACTTTGAAAAATACCCGAAAATCACAAAAACAGTAGAAAATCATAAAAATACCAAAAACATTTTATTTCTGAATTTTTGGTTATTTTTGCACATTTTTATAAATACTTATTCTTGTCTTTTATTACTTTGCTTATATTTTTCCAATATTGAAAAAAAATATAAAATATAAAATCATAAAAATTAGAAAATTAAAAACCAAAATACAAAATTAAAAATTAAATTAAAATTTAAAAAATTATTAAAATTAAAAACCCACAAAAAAATTCTTTGCTTGCTTGCTTAGAGTAGACACTTCACATTCACTCACGCACAATTGTTTGATCTACCCTGTTTGCTCCCTGTGTTCGAACTCTCTGCATACTTGCCCTGTACACCATTTGTGCAGAGTTAAAAATAAATTTTAACTCCACATTTATTTCTAATTATTGATCTTTAGTGTGGGTTAATTGTTGATTAATTTCAAGATTTTGTAATGGTCTAGACACCGACTGTTGACTCGCCTTGTGAGTCAATACGACCGCTCTCAATTCTGCGATTATCAAATGGCACCGTTGCCGGGGAGCAACAGCGAGTAGTTATATTTTTGTCTGTTTGTGTTGATTGTCTACCATAGCTTTAGTTTATCTCTCTTGCACTTTTGATATATCTTGTTGAGCTATTCTGACCATTCTTTCTTGTCTTCTTGCGAGGGACCGCGGAGCAAGGCGGATCGCCTAGCTGACCCGAAGCAACCTTAGGAAGCGGAGCCGGCCTTCTTAGGTCAAGCCGGCAGGAGAGAGCAGGACGAGTGAGAGAGAGTGGTAGATTAGTTGCATTTTATTTTTGTGAGAGAGTGACTTTGATAATTTGTAATAATAGAGGTACATTGGACTCTTGGACACTTCGGGCCTAATTTCCGGGTGTTTGTTCACCCAGGGGCTCACCGCGGCTTTTCTCGCGTTTTTCTGTTGTCATTTTCCGATTTTGTTTTACTTTTTCATTTCTTTTGTGGATTGAGCTCTTAGACTCTAGGCCTGCTTGATTCGATTAGAATAGGTCCAAACACACTAATTATCTTTGCATGCTCCTATAGATCGTATTTGGACTTAGACTAATTAAACAGTTGGTCATTAGCTTTCGATCCGCGCACCGCGAGCTCTCCCCACACAAGCGCTTTCTCCTAACTCAAATGTGTTGAGCAGAGGAGGGGTGAGCCTAGACCGGACATCAGGATTGAGGGTTAGTGGCTAGATTGTGGTTCTTCACGCTAGCAGTTGCCTACCCTAGGACGATTTCCGCTTTGCATATCGCCACGTAGCTAGGTTTATAAATTCTGCTTTGCATCCCGCATGGAGAGAGCTGGGATTCGCTGTAAGTCTTCTCACTTTGCATCCATCATCTAGGCACAAAGGTGAGATTTCCACCTTGGTGTCGACTTGCACGGCTTTTCCGACTCTATTCTCACTCTGTTTTTGGAACAAAGTAGGATAAAGAAAATACAAAATCGTTAGGCGCTTATTTGAATTCACTCAAAAGAAGTGATAACACCAAAAAATTAAAAAAGGGACTGCTAAGAAAACCTTGACCAAAAATAAAATCGGTAATTGGATTCATTGTTTGGGGAGAGTAACACCCTCACTTATATTCAGGTTGCATGGGAAGGTCTCCTTCCAAGTGAGGTGAGCGCTTCGTAAGGATTAGAGCCAAAAACCCAACTTGTGGCTGCCTTGTGTATCGCCTGGATTTCCTAAGTATTGGCGCTACTATCGTACGTAGTCGAGTAGGGCTTGGTCGTCATTGGTGACTCACTATTGTGTGAGCATCGACCTTGTCCGAAGTACCGAGCATAGGCCACGCCTTCATGGGTGTGTCTGTCTCACCGGCTGCGTCCGAGTAGGATCTTGCACGCTCACGGGTGATTCCGTTGCGAGCGAGGTCCGAAGTATCGGTTTCGCCTATCAGCTTCCTCCCTCTATTTCTTTGGCTGAGTAGGGATCCAGGAAGGGTTACAAGGACCTTAAAAAGCACAAGTTACAGGATACACAGGAGGAGGACAAGTACGGGAATACTTTTCCAGCAGTACTCTCTCCTTTAGGCGTAGCATTCTAAGGACTCGTGAAAAGACTAATTCATGAATCAAGCTAAAATTGACAAGATAAAAGCCGAACCTTCACGGCTCCATATGTTGAGTTGGTGAACTCACCCCTGCTTTGTGTTTGATTGCTAGATTTATTTAGGTCAAGATCAAAAACACCGCACAATTGTGCGCAATTTTGTTGCATCTCATTTCACTCTTCTTCTTCTTCTGCATTCCCTCTGCTCTTCCCAATAATCAAGATGATGGGACGGAGATCTCTTAGGCCGACCTTGTCGGCACTGCTATCCAGCACTCCTCCTTATTCATCTAGGACTACCTCAGAGAGTCCGCTCTCCGAGCCTGAGTTTACATCCACCCTGTTCCCCCTCGACCACCCTTCCTATTCTCCTTCTCTCAGTCCAATAGTTTCAGAATTCAGTGCATCACAGAGTTCAGATCATTCAACAGCACCTGAGATGGCCTCTTTTGCTTTTTCAGAGAATCCAGTGATGGCAGACAGAGGCGAGCACCCAGATGACCATGATCACCCTCCGTTCATATTTGATCAGGCAGCCATCAACAATTCCTTGTTAGCATCTCTGGAGACTATGCAGAGACAGATCCGTGACCAGGGTACCTTCATGGGTGATCTGATGAGAGAGATAGCTCAGATGAGAGAAAACCGACCTGGGGGCGGTGGCGGTGGAGGAGGAGGAGGACCTGATGCAGGAGGAGGTGATCCAGACGCTGAGAGACTGCCGCAGACCATCATGAGGGAGTTGCACAACCCAGCCGCATCCCTCACTCATCGTTGGATCCGACTTCCGCCTATCCATGGAGACTTCGAGTTGCGGCCCCATACCATTCAGCTCCTACCAAAATTCCATGGGTTGCCGACCGAAGAGCCACACCTCCACCTCCAAGAGTTTGAGATGATATGCAGCACCATCCATGATCGGTTGATGACTGAGGACACGATCAAGATGATCTCCTTCCCGTTCTCATTGGTTGACAGAGCCGCATATTGGCTCAAGCACCTGGGGCGATTCATCGATACATGGGCAGATCTCCGGACCGCATACTTGAAGAAATATTACCCTCTCAGCCGGACCAATGCAGCCAGAGCTATGATCAGTAACTTTGTCATGATCCCAAATGAACAATTCCATGAAGCTTGGGATCGCTTTCGAGAGCTCATTGACCGGTGTCCACGTCACGATATCTCTAAGCCCAATCTCGTGCAGAGTTTCTTCTGTGGGCTGACACCGGAGCTGCAGGGGCTAGTGAACGCCTCTTGCGGTGGATCATACTTTTCCAAAGGTGAAGACGACATCTGGGCCATTTACGAGGGCATGGCAGAAAACTCAACCGTGATGGCCCAAGCCCGAGTCTACACACAACAGAAGCCCCCGCAAGGAGCGGGATCATTCCAGAAGATCGCCCGCATCGATGCCGATCCCAATACAGTGTCAGCTGCCGCAGCCCAAGCTGATCAGCCACAGCCGACATGGGCATAATCAGTGAGAAGTTGGACCGCCTCGAGATCCTCGAGAAGAAGCAGATGCAAGGCATGGCCTAAATGGACCAAATTGTCAAGACCATGAGTGATCTGAATACGCAGATCTTGTGCGTCCAGGAGGCACAAACTCATTCCCAACAGCCTCCCAGATCACGTGCTGATCCGAGCAGTAGCAATGCCAACCAACCCTCTACCTCGTATCGTCAAGTCAACCATATCCAGGCAGAGTCGGTTCCCTTGCTACAGTACTACCCAACGCAGCCGCCATCTTCGGACACGCAGATGGTGGTGTATCAGCCGGAGCAGCCACTGGCAGTTCTTCCTCCACCCTCCTTTGAGTAGGAACCATTGATGGAAGTCAATGGGATTTGGTACGACTGGTACCCTCAGCCTGGGATCCGTCGTGATCATCCAGGATTCCGTTGGGGCAACGGTGGCTCCTCCTCCCAGCAGCAGAATCCTGCCCAAGGACATCAGAGAAGCCAGCAGCAACAGCAACACCAGCAGCCCTAGTATGCCCAGCCACAACAGTATCAGAGTGGTCCTCGCCCCGCCTATCAGGGACAGAAGTGGAGGCAGCGACAGCAGCCTCAGCAATCTTATGCCCAGCCAACCCAGAACTATCCGTACCAGAAACACCAGCAGCAGCAGTAGACCCATTTCCAGCAGGGACAACCATCTGGTTCTCAGGGTCCCACCTTTGAGAACCCAGCTCTTGATGATCTTGCCCGCTTGCTCTCCGAACAGCGAGCATCTTTCAGGCAAGAAATGAATGAATTCCGGCAGGAGATGAGGGACATAATAAAAGGCAAGGTCGCCATACCCGATCAGATTGAACCTAATCCGAACAATCTGAAAAGGAAGTCTGAGCAGGAGCGGTAGGATGCCCGCAGGCGGCGCCTCTTCTGAGCGACAACCAGACGCAGAACCAGGAGCGCTAGAGGAGCAGAGTAGCGGTGCTGATGCCGCTAATGATGATGTTGAAGACGGTGGTGCTGAGGCCACCAAGGACGGAGAACCAGACGACGGTGATGATGCCGTCGCGATACCAGATGCAGACGGTGGTGTTGATGCCACCATTTTGGATGCTGAGCCAGACCGTGGTGTTGATGCCGCAGAGACAGGTGCCGGTGGTGGTACTGAGGCCACCACATCTACTTTTGTTGAGCCTCCCTCTGTGATGTTCCCACATTTTGTACCTATGGACTGTGGAAACAAAAAGAAAAACAAAAATATGAATAAAGGAAAGGTTTCTGTTCATATTGCAGATCCATATGTGTTGAATGATGATTATTGTATGGATTCTCCTCCTTCACAGGCACAGGGACCTATTCCTAGCCCTCCATCTATGGAGGCCCCTACCATCCCCTTCCCTGAGGCACTCCGCCGAGCGAAGGGGAATAAAAGTGAAAATCCAAAAAAAGAGCAGCAGGTAGAGTTCGGCAATCATATGATAGACAGATTCCACATTCAGGTGACTCTACAAGAAGCACTTGAGCACATCCCCCTCTTCAAGAAGAACCTGAAAGAGAAGACTAATGTACGCAGGAAGAGGAGGAACCACAGAGATCAGATCCATGTGCTCACTCACTCCACTTGTTGCACTATTCAGAACAAGCTGCCAGCCAAGAGACCAGACGCAGGAGCTCCCTATGCCAGATGCGAGATTCAGGAGCAGCAGTTTGATCGTACTCTATTTTACAGTGGCTCTTCAATCAACCTTCTTCTGGCAGCCTTACTCGACCGATTCGAGTTTGGTCCTCTTCTTAGGAGCAGGACAGTCCTTCAGTTTGCTGATAGGTCGACTAAGAGGTCGAAGGGGTTCTTGAAAGACGTGGTCGTTACCATTCAGGGCCTGAAATTCTCCGTGGACTTCGTTGTGTTGGACATGGAGATCCCTGAGTCGGTAACCGATGCCCCCATCATACTCGGACGTCCATTCTTGGCCACAGCCAAAGCGGTGACCGATCATGACAGTGGGAAGGTATGTTTTCGCGTAGAGGGCAAAACCATACAAATAGAGACGATCGAGGAAACCAGATCGAGAGAGTTAGAATGCTCGGAGCAGTCCAGTGAAGCAGCGCAGATGACAGAGGAAGAGCTAGACATCCACCAGGTTTGTGATTTTGAGATGACTGATGATGAATCCAATTGGATAGATCCGGTAGCACCGACCCTCTCCTTGCCTACAGATTCACTATATCTAAATCTCATGGCAGTCGAGAGCCGGGAGAGCACACCCCTGGATGAGGATACACCTGAGGTTGACAGTGTCGGGACGAGTGGTGCTGATGATTTTCATTCTTGCTCATCTTCTTCTGATCCCTCGGATTCAGACATTGACTGGGATGATTTTGATGACTATTTGCCATGTCTGATTCCTTCTGAGCCAACAGCCATGACAGAGTGCGAGCCAGTGCAGTTCATTGATGATTCAGCAGGCCGCCCTTTGTCAGAGATTCATGCAGAGCGAGAGTTCTCCCATGCAGACCTGGTCGCCTTCACACAGACATATCAGAAGCCAGATCTGCCCCCTCCCAGTTGTCCAGAAGTGAAGCCTCTGCCGCAGTCGTTGAAGTACAGATTCCTTGCGGGTGAGCCCGATATGCACCCAGTCATTATCTCAGCAGGATTGACTGGAGAACAAGAATCTCGTCTGATGGAGGTTCTTGAAAGAAACCGCAAGGCGATAGGTTGGAGTATAGCTGATCTCCAGGGGATAAGTCCGGCTTTATGCTCTCACCACATCTATCTTGAAGATGACTCTAGGCCATCGCGTGAGTTCCAGCGACGGCTGAACCCGAATCTTCGAGACGTAGTCATGAAAGAAATTTCAAAGTGGTGGAGCGCCGATTTTATCTACCCCATCTCCGACTCCAAATGGGTTAGTCCACTACATGTGGTACCAAAGAAAACGGGTATCACGACAGTTGTCAACGAGTCTGTAGAGGAGATCGCTACCAGAGTGCCCACTTCTTGGAGGGTCTGTGTGGACTACAGACGATTGAATGAGGCCACCAAGAAGGATCACTTCCCGCTACCCTTCATTGATCAGATTATCGAGCGGCTAGCCGGGAAGAGTCATTACTGCTTTCTTGACGGGTACTCTGGATACAATCAAGTGGCCATTGCGCCCGAAGACCAGGAGAAATGACATTCACCTGTCCGTTTGGGACTTATGCTTTCAGACGAATGCCCTTTGGTCTATGTAACGCTCCAGCGACATTCCAAAGGTGCATGTTGTCCATATTCTCGGACATGGTGGGTGACTGTTTAGAGGTCTCCATGGATGACTTCTCGGTCTATGGCGACGGGTTCGATGCTTGTCTTGACTGCCTAGACCGTGTGCTTCAGCGCTGCATAGAGGTCAACCTTGTTTTATCTTGGGAGAAGAGCCACTTTATGGTGACTCAGGGGACGGTCCTCGGTCATATCGTCTCCAACAGGGGCATGGAGGTCGATCCGGCCAAGGAGGATATCATCAGAAAACTCAATCCACCGTCCAATCTGCGTCAGTTGCGGTCTTTTCTGGGGCATGTCGGTTTCTACCGACGGTTCATTCAGGACTTCAGTCGAATTGCCCGACTGCTTACTGACTTGCTGACAAAAGACACCGTGTTTATTGTCAATGATAAGTGTCTTGCGTCTTTCGAGACTCTCAAAGAGATGGTTGTTTCAGCTCCTGTCCTTCAGCCACCCGATTGGTCTCTCCCATTCGAGATCATGACGGATGCTTCAGATTTTACCGTTGGGGTTGTGCTTGGACAGAGGAGGGATGGATTACCTTTTGCCATTCACTACGCCAGTCGGACTTTGGATGCCGCCCAGCGGAATTACACTGTGACTGAGAAAGAGATGCTGGTTGTAGTCTTTGCTCTTGATAAGTACAGATCTTATATTCTCGGATCTAGAGTAACAATTTACACTGATCACACCGCCATCCGGTACCTAATGTCTAAGAAGGATGCCAAAGCACGTCTTACTAGATGGATCCTTCTACTCCAGGAATTTGATATTGAGATTAAGGATAAGCCTGGAGTCAAGAATGTGGTGGCAGATCATCTCTCCAGATTGGAGAATCTTGAGGAACCTGAGCCCAGTGCACCTATCACTGAGACGTTCCTAGATGAGGCGATCTTGGTTGTTGCCTCACTCCGTGGTACGCTAACATTGTGAACTTTCTTGTCGCCAAGACAGTCCCACAAGGTTGGCCCAGGCAGAAACTTGAGACCTTCATGGCGAAGGCCAAGTTTTACCATTGGGAGGATCCCGTCCTTTATCATGAAGGAGGGGACAGTATCTGGAGGAGGTGCATTCCTCAAGAAGAGCATCATAGCGTCCTCACATACTGCCACAAGCTTGAGGCAGGAGGACATCATTCTGGAAAAAGGACAGCACAGAAGGTGCTTCAATCCGGCCTATGGTGGCCTGCTCTCTTCAAGGATTCTGATGAGTTCGTGAAGAGATGTACTGACTGTCAGAAAATGGGAACCTGCGGACAGAGAGACATGATGCACATGCAACCCATTCACTTTTGTGAGGTTTTTGATGCATGGGGGATTGATTTCATGGGCCCATTTCCTAAGAGCCAGGGATTCGAGCATATTTTGCTCGTTGTGGATTATGTCAGTCGATGGGTTGAGACAATCCCCGCCCGAGCCGCAGATGCTAAAACTGTGTGCAAATTCTTGAGGAAAAATATCATTTCACGGTTCGGGGTACCTAGAGTCTTGATTTCAGACGGGGGGTCTCATTTCATCAATGACAAGGTTAGGGCCCTGGAAGACGAGTTCGGCATTGACCATCGGGTTGCCACACCGTATCACCCTCAGACTAATGGTCTTGCCGAAGTTTCGAATCGGGAGATAAAAACAAACTTGCAGAAAGTAGTCCGCCCAGACCGAAAGGATTGGTCACAGCTTTTGGACTCGATCTTGTGGGCCTATCGGACCTCTTTTAAGAATCCATTGGGGACATCTCCCTTTCATCTCGTCTATGGCAAGCCATGCCATTTGCCAGTGGAGATCAAGAACAAATCTTTTTGGGCAGTCACTGAGTTGTTGTTAGATCCCGAGAGTATAGGAGACCAGAGAAGAGCAGAATTGGCAGCCTTGGAAGAACTGCGAGATACAGCCTTTTCCAACAGCCAACAGTACAAGGAGAAAGTGAAGACATGGCACGATTCCCATATCAGCCATAAACAGTTTGAGCCAGATCAGAGAGTATGGTTGTTTGATTCCAGGCTGAAATTATTCCCAGGGAAGTTGCAGAGCAAGTGGAAGGGTCCGTATGTGGTCAGGAAGGTACATGACAATGGCAGCATCGACATATTCGAACCGTCATCTTCCTCTACCTTCCGCGTCAATGGTCAACGCCTGAAACTATATCTAGATCATGATCCGCCGACCATTGACGTTGCCCCCATTCTTCTGGTATGAGATGTGCCCTTTGACTCATATCATTTGCATCTCATACATGGTGATAACTTCTATCTTCCGATGTACAGATCATCTGTCCATATCACTCTTTCATATGTTGATTTATTTTCTTCTTTTCTTCTTTTCTTCTTTTCCTTTTCTATTTTCTTTATCTATCAAAAAGGTGCCACCCTTGTAGACAGTTTTCCATACTTAGGACGTACTTTGTCCTAAGTACAGGGGGTGTGCACCCCGAGTTTCTCTATTTTTTGATCCTCTCCATTGTCTCCTCTTCTTGTCTATACTTAGGGATATCTTACCCTAAGTATAGGGGGAGACAATCCGAGTACGATCTGTTCATTCCCACCCTTGACCCTCCCTGTGTTGTGTACAGTCTGCTATACTTAGGATTAGTTGATCTTAAGTATAGGGGGGACGGTCAACTTCTCATTGATTCATTCTTTGATTCATTTCTTTATTCATTTATTATTTAGACTTGTCTATACTTAGTACGAGTTATGTCTTCTCTTTTCTCTCCGATCTATGAGGACATAGCTCAAGCTAAGTATAGGGGGGTCGTATATACTGCGTATATACTTCAGCCATAACTCGTACTTTCGTATTTTCCTAATAATATGGCTAATAATTCTTTAAAATTCATTAAAATCCCTAATAAAAGGTGTTCTGTTCCTCAAAATTCTTTTTGTATATACTGATTAATAAATCAGGTGAAAATGTTTTTTGCAAAATGTTTGAAAAATAGTTTGAAAATCCTTGTGAACATTTATTGAAAACTATTTTGAAAATATTTTGTTACATGTTTTCAACCTTTGTAAAAATGCGTGTTTGTAAAATTTCTTTTCTTTGTGTGAAATAAAATGTTTGAAAAATGATTTGCAAATGGTTTGAAAAATGGTTGCAAAAATATTTGAAAAATGTATATATATATATATATATATATATATTGTTTTGAAAACCTTTGCAAAATGATTTTCAAATGTGTGTACATGTTTGTAAAATATTTGTAAAAATTATTTTGGACTATAGTTTTCAAAAATTGTGTGAAAAGCTTGTGTCAAATAAGTTTGAGGAATACGTATATCACACCAAAATCCACTATATGCATCTATATAAGTATAAAACTGACCACTTACCCTTGTAAATTCTTAAAATCCATTTCTTGTATATATAAGAAGCACTCCCGTGTACATATTTTAACCTAGTTTTCAGTCAAAACTTTTTGTTGTCAAAAATCCCAAAAACATTTGCAAAATTAAAATCCAAAAACATTTGCAAATTTTCTTTGAAAAATACAAAAAAAATTGCATCTGCATATGCATGCATCATCTTTTCAAAAATCCATAAAAAGTTCAAAATCTTTGAAAATTGCATTACAAAAATATTTTCTGCATTGCATTGCATGGCATGAGCATTTTTCGGATTGAGTTTGATAGTTGAACAAGTCTAAGTAAAATCCGGAGATTGGAGCTTGATTGGACCTTAAAATCTACCTAATAACAGGAACCTTATAGGAACTGGGTTTGAAGTACTTCAGGTCTAGTTGACTTAATTCTTTGAGGATCACGGGACTTAGTTCAACGGATTCTTGACTGCCTAAGTAGAGTATTTCGGAGCACACGCACGACACTTATTGATAATGACCTAACTTGGACACCTGCACCTTTCACATGGCTCAACTCAGTTGGAGTGGTGAGGGGATTGGATTTGCCGGTACGAGACGCACACAAGTGGAAACATTTGTCCTCCTCTAGGGAGGGAAGTGCACCCCAACCCGTCAAGTGATTAGGAAGCCTAAAGACAGGAGGATGTGGGTTACGATAATGCTTCAAAAGAGGGATAGTCTACTGGCTCAAGAGGAAAAACTCCTTATGTAAATGCTGTTGTGAATAGTATTTCAAAAAAAAATGTTCAGGCATGTACAAAAATAAAAAGCCTGCAAGTATGTACAAATGTTGTAAAGTCAATAAGCAAGCTTGAGTTCCAAAGTCATATCATGTGAGCCTGCAGCAGGATGACTTGACTACACTGGTCTTGCATCCCAGGATAGGTAGCTACACTGGCTACCATCCATTCTTCTCTTCACCCCCTCCTCTTGAGCTGGTTGCCACTTGAACTTAGAAGGGAATACCCCGCTCCTCGAGGATGGAGTTGCTGGATTGGGGAATCATTGGGTTGTCGTACTGGAGAAGTCAGTCTCTTTGTCATTCTAGTTGGGGAGAGCCACCATCACTTACACTGTACAAGTCAGATTCATAGTCGTAAGAGTTTGCGTATGAGTTGAAGTATTTCTGACCTGACTATTGAGGAGACTTGGACAGAGTTTTGGGATTCTCAAGGACCGTTGAATTTCAAACACGGTTCTCACTAAGGTTCCGCCCGCACTAAAATTCCAAAGGTCCGACTTAAGCTCCAAACTTTGATTTTGTGAAGACAAGTTTGATAATCAGATAAAATCCAAGTTCTTCTTTTTCTTTTATTTCTTTTTCTTTTTGCACTTATTGCATAAGTGTTTGCTAGGGACTAGCAAAGGTAAAGTATAGGGGGATGATGAATCCACATTTCATCATCTTTATTCTATCATTTTGGCACCAAAAACCCTAGCAAATACCTGTAAATAGCATTAATTCCATCATCTTAGCATTCATGCATGTGCATCTAAATAGTGTATAAATTACTATAATTAAAGCCAAAATTATAGAATAAATAAAAGAAAAGAAAAAGAATAAAATATTGTAAATATTTTATGACCCAGAACCCCGAGACCTAGGCATCTTGATGAATAGGTCGACCAGGAATAAAGTAGGGGGAGATAAGGGTCAAATACCTATATTTATGCTATTCATTCTTTATTCATTTTGGGACCTATTTTTGGTTCCACTTTTTATACATCAAATAAAGAAACTTTGTACATGAAAGTTGTAGATAATTTCATAAATAAAAATACAAAATTATATTCACTCAAAAATAATGTACAGATAAAAAGTTATGGTCTGAATAAAAATCCAGAATCCCAACTTCCCAGACCCGTATCTCACAACTGAAAACTCCAAATGCAGCAAACTCACCTTTAATTGTATATAGAATAAAATAAGATATTTAATGGCGGTGGTTTCTCATTTGGCGGAGCAACGGTTTGAAAGTTGAGTTTTGGACCCTCATTGTATACTTGTACAGATTAAAATATTCAATTTATTATTTATTCATTATTTTTGTAATTTTATATTTTTATAATCTTGTAAATATTACTTATAATAATTATGCACATTAAAATTGGAATAAAAACCTAAACAAAACTCAAAATAAAAACAAACATATATAGATCATACAGGTATTATACCTATATGTATACATATACAATACACTCTTGTATTTTATTAAATATACAAAACATATCAGAAAAATAAAATAAAAATATATTTGGGAATAAAAAAGTATCTTATAATTTTATAAAATAAGAAATAAAAATAAATAACATTAAAATACACAGAATAAAAATAAAGGCTAAAATATATAGGTATTATACCTATAAAGGGCTGAAAAGTGAACTTGTAAAAATAGGCCTCATAAAAATAATTAAAAATCGGAATAAAATACTAGATAAAATTATAAACAATTTTTATTTTAACCTCATTAAAAAAATATTTTTTACTATTTTAAAATGATTTTTTAAGAATTTTTTTTAGGACCTTTTTCCTGGTTGGTCCACGTGGACCAACTAGGGGGCCAGAAGAGTTGACCTCAGGTCAACTCTCTGACCCTAGGTCCTGTAGATTGTCAGGATGACTTTTGACCCCATTTCGAGTTTTTCTGGGGGATGTTCCTTTCACCAAACCATGATGCTTCCTTCATGGAAGTTTTTCCTCGATCAGAGCTCTTACACGCCCAAGGCTCTCCTTGGGCTGTGGAGCTCTGAATCGAGCTATGCGTCTTGTTCTTTGGACCCCCTCGTCAACTCCTTAAAACCCAAATCCGATTCCCTTTTCAAATTTGAACCGCAAATCCATCCAAGTTTTCCCCCCTTGACCCCGTTAGAACTCCCTGGAGGTGACAGCTCCGTGGAGCCCTCGTCAAGGCGGTGGATCAGCAACACTTGGGCGAGTTCCAATCGACCTCCGGCCACCCGTTGAGGTACCTTCTTCCTCGCCCTTCCAGGGGCTCGAGGCCATTTAATCCCCGTAGTTCTCGCTTGCATTTCGTTTCTTACAGTCAGAGCGTCATTTTCCCTTTTTATCCACATCACTCGTGCGTCGATTCGCTCAATCGACAGTCGCCGGAGCTACCTTCGGCCACTGTCATCTTCGCACCATCCGTCGTAGTGCACACCCCCATTCCTTTGCGCCACGTGATCGGGGCAGTTTTCCCCCGATCATATCACTCTCTCCTTGCAGGTACCCGGAGCCTATCGAACACCTGGAGCAGTTTTGCGAGTCCGCCGGAGGCATTTTGGGAGCCCCAGCTCCGCCACCTCCTCCGGAGCGCTCGGGTGGTCGCCACCTCGTTTTGAAGCTCCAGGCGAGAAGGGGACACCTTCAGGAGCTTGCGGAGCCATTTTGACGACCAAAGAACCGCCGGAGAAGCCCCAGCTCACCGGAGGAACCTCGCAGCAGCGTGGTTCTTCCTGTTCGTTCATCGCCTCTCTCCGCCGTCGGATCTTCGAGGCTCCCCCAGATGCAGCAGTATATGTTGGATTGAGAGAGCCCAGGACCGTCCATCGTTTCCAGATCTTCTAATCTGGGCCGCTCGAAGTGAAGGGGCATCGCGCAAGGAGGCGATGACGCGTGTCTTAAGTGAAGCCCATCCGTCATTCGATCGCCCTCTGTGCTTGGGTAATTTTGCAAGATACCCTGACGATTTTTGTATATTAATTATTAGGACTTAAACTTTCATTTGCTGTTATTAACTTTTTGTAATTTTTGCTAAAAACCCCCTGAAGTTTTGTTATTTACTTTTCGACCCTTGCCAGCCAAGCGCACATGCGTGGGCACGTGCGCGTGGACATTTTGCGGACAAGAGCCTAGCAGTTCTTATTTTTAATATTTAGTCCACTCAATACTTTTTCATGTTGTATATTTTTAGTGGAATTTGCATTTAGCCCCCCAGGACTTTGTAATATTGCAAAGGGGTCCCCGCCAGGTCACGTGCACAGTGCACGTGACCTTGGTGTTTTTGCAGGGTTACCCTCGCGGTTTAAGCATTTAATATTTAGTGCAGGAACTATTTTATTGAGTATAAATTTTTGTGGAAATTTTGCATCCGTACCCCTGCTTGTTTGAGAAATTGCATATCTACCCCTGTCAGGCTTTTAACTTGTGCTGACTTGCTCTATTTTTTTAAGGCCTCTTTTGAATCCCAAAATTTCTAAAAATTTGAACTTAAGCTCCTGTTGGCTTGTACTTTGTCACCATATTTTTAGTTTTTAATTTTATTGCTTTTTAATATTTATTAAAAATCAAAAACATGCTTTTTGTCTACTGTCTAGCTTAGAAAATGTCAAAAAAACAGTAAAATACCTCCAAAAATTCCAAAAAAAATCCAAGTGTGTATTTTATCATCTTTTAGTGTCAGTCCAAAAATCCCTAAAAATCTCAAAAGAAAAACCTTAAAAATTCAAAAATACATAAAAACTTCAAAAAAATCTATAAAATCGAAGAAAATTCAGAAAAATACAAACTCAGTTCCTGTTTGTTCTCTATTTCATTATCTTTATTTGAAAATTAGTTTGAAAATTTTTTGTGGCTGTTTGTTATTTTTAATTCCTATTTTACTCACAGCCAGTACATATTCCACTGTTTTAATTTATTTTAGTGTTTAAAAATACCAAAAACTCTTTGAAAAATACCCAAAAATCACAAAAATAGTAGAAAATCATAAAAATACCAAAAACATTTTATTTCTGAAATTTTGGTTATTTTTGCACATTTTTATAAATACTTATTCTTGTCTTTTATTACTTTGCTTATATTTTTCCAATATTGAAAAAAATATATATAATATAAAATCATAAAAATTAGAAAATTAAAAACCAAAATACAAAATTAAAAATTAAATTAAAATTAAAAAAAATTATTAAAATTAAAAACCCACAAAAAATTTCTTGGCTTGCTTGCTTAGAGTAGACACTTCACATTCACTCACGCACAATTGTTTAATCTACCCTGTTTGCTCCCTGTGTTCAAACTCTCTGCATACTTGCCCTTTACACCATTTATGCAGAGTTAAAAATAAATTTTAACTCCACATTTATTTCTAATTATTGATCTTTAGTGTGGGTTAATTGTTGATTAATTTCAGGATTTTGTAATGGTCTAGACACCGACTATTGACTCGCCTTGTGAGTCAATACGACCGCTCTCAATTCTGCGATTATCATCTACCAAATGTACATACTCAAGCATATAGTAACACATCTATCTTCGGTCAGAGGGTGTGTGCCTATATCATGACAGCATATGATATAGGTCTTGATTATCTCGATCCCGTTAAGTCAACTCTTTGTCCTAACTTATCTAACACCTTCAAATCTCTATTCCTATGCAGAGGACATGCATCAATAGATCGGTCTGATATCATCCAAAAGAGAAACAATTGTCATCTCCTACTCGGGTTGGTGATCTTCTCTTAATAATCATTTTATAGTGCTTGATGGGTCCTCAATCTAACTCTTTAGATATTCATCCTAAGACCGGCCTCTATGATTCACTAATTGAATCAACGGTTGTATGATATTAAGATGGACATGGTACATAAACCTAATTGTACTAAGGGAGCTATTATGCAAATTAATTGTTCCTCATTTCAGATCGGGGAATGATATTTGCAATAACATTTATTGCATAATGGCTCGTTGTAGGCTCGCATGTCCAACAATTTCCCACTAGCCCAAAGAGTCATTAATAAGTTAATCTTTAATCCCACACTCATGTGCTAATCATAAGCTATTTAGAAATATACCTTGGTAAGCTAACTAGTCACTCTGTTCCCGAGTGACTACGCCAAGTGCTTTTACGGTACTTGCATATCTCCTAGTAACAGTGCTTGCATCCAATGCAAATGTTGCATCTTATGCAACTAATACTCAATCTTGTTAAAGTAGTTATAGTGTCCTTGACACTACAGCTCAATAATTATTATAATCAGTATGTAATTTCAACTATCCTTATTAAAATACCCTTATTTCTAGAGATCTCTATCTCCTAAGACAAAGACCCAGTCTTAGCCTTATACGGTATCTGTAGCTAAGACCTTTTAGATCACTATCTATAAAGTCTTAATTTCTTGAAGATAAGACTTTGAGATTATTATCTCAAAAGCCTTGTCATCTTTGACGGTATTTTTATTACTGCAAATAAGTGTTTTTACCTCCATAGTAGGGTTAGTAACAGCTTACTACTCCCACTGCATGGCAGACATCTAGCTTTTGGTACATATGTAGCATAGACCACGCTTCTCATAACTGATGCACTAGGGCGAGCAGTTTTAGCATTCACTTCCTCAACTCTTTGAGGTGTTATCCCTTCATATAGGTCAGTGCCATATCTTAAGGGAAGGAAGCCTTCCTTAGGTTTTAATGTGACGGTCTCGATACCCTCTTCTCTTCGCTTCTGAACATTTTAGAACTAAGATATAAGAGGCATCCTTGAGATCATATATCAATCTATGGAACAAATGATTAGGACTTTATATACATGTAGCATGATGAACACATTGGCACTCCCACTAAGCTCTACATGGTTCATCAAGATTTTGTATGAAATTATAACCTTTATAATTTCATTCAATATGATGTTCCGACTGCAAGAAGCTTATGTGAGCCCATAGATGGAGTTCCTCTAGCTTGCACATCTTGCCTTCCTCAACTATGAAGGCATGGGGCTACTTCATATGAATGTCCTCGGAAAGATAATCATATAGGAATGCAATCTTGACTTCTATCTTATAGAAGTCATAGTCAAGTTGTGTAGCTATAGTTAGCAAAATTCTGATGGGCTTAAGCATGGTTACTGAAGAGAAAGTCTCATCGCAAGAAATATTTTCTCTTCATGTGTATCTTGTGTATATGAGCCGTGCTCTGAAGGTCTCTACCTTCTCTTCAAGTTCCCTCTTTTTCTAGAAGATCCATTTACAACTAACAGGTTTTACCCTTATAGGTGGATCCTCGAGGGTCCATACACAGCACTTATGTATGAAGTCTACTTTACACTTTATTGCTAACATCAATTTTTCCATGTCATGATCCTCAAAAGCTTGATCATATGAAGTCAGATCATTGTCAAACTTATCTGACACATGGAATCCATCCTCAAACTAATTTGAAGAGAAATGAGTGTTTCATCTTTAATTGTCCTTTTAGTTTCTGATTTCAGTAACCTCATTATCTTCTCAAGATTCAATTGATTCCTTTACTTAATTTTCGTCTTGATTCTCAAGAAAGTCATCCTCTAAGAATAATATCATTATAGATGAAATCTAAGAATCTCAAGTTCATAAAGTGAGTATCCAATACCATCCTTATTTTCCTAATGAAGTAGGTCTTTATGGTGCTAGATTCCAGATTACTTTCATCCATGACAAGGTTATGGACCAAGCAACCCTCAATCCTTAAGTGTCCAACACAAGACTAAGTTCCACCCCATAGCTTGTGAGGGTTTTGGGGTTCATATTTACATGGAATCTTATTAAAGATGTATATTGTAGTTTTTACGACATATATACCTGGAAACTAAGAGGTAATTATGCTAAGAGTCACCATTGATCAAATCATGTCATGCATGATCCAATTGCATCTTCCTACAACTCTAATGGGTTTAGGTGTATTACGAGGAGTTATATAGGAATGATGTTCTTGTCTCCATAAGGTATTCCTTGAATTCATCTAATAGGTACTGGCTACCAAGGTTAGATCAAATTCATTTCATCTTCCTTCAGACTTTGATTCTAAACCAAAATTGTGAAATCTTTGAACATTTCAAAGGTTTCCAAAGTGAAGGGAGGAAATCTCATATCACAAAAATCATCAATTGATATCACATATCATTAATGTTTATTATGATACGGATGATCTACATACATCAATATGTATGAGATCTTGAATACCTTGGCATCTTACACCATTCCCAGAGAATGGTGTATTGGACATTTTTACTTAAAATACAATATTCATAGGTATGTAAAATTTGAAATTTCAAACAGCCTAAGTTTCATTTCTTACTAGTCTATTGATTACATCAACAAACATATGTCCAAGGCTTGATGCTAGATCATTATCAAATGATCTTCATCCTCCTATTGATCTTAAATGGTTTGATTTTTAGTATTAGAAATCTTAATGAACCATTCGTTAATATTCTAATTCTGTAGAGTCCTCTAGATGAAATATATACATCATAACTCTTTATGATAGATCTATTCCAGAATACATGTTTATTTCCAATATTTAGAAATAAACATTGAGTGCATTCTAATATCTAGTCCATAGAGACATTCTCTTAGACTAAGGTCTCTCCCACTGAAAATACGTAGTCTATCTATCCAATGGAGATTATTGCAATAATTTCATCAACATCCATGTGGATGACTACTAAACCTTAAGATCAAATTTTTCAGTCTTCTAAAACATATGCAACCGTTTGCAAGTGTTATTAGAAGAATGAGATACAATTTTAGACTTTGATCTTATCTAATAAGCAAGTCAATTTCAATGATTATATGTAGATATATAATATTTTGATGCACTATCCGAGTCCTTCCCTAAGGATTTTAGATAGTCATACCATCAGTACATCGTCTTATTACAGTATTGGCATTCATCCAACTCTTCAGATGTCATGTGTATGGAAGTCACAGAAGTACAGTCGGCGCTTTGAATCTCCTTCTTACTTGTGTTCAACTCATGCTTCCACTGTGTTCCCTTCATCTATAAGAAACCATTGCTTAAGACAAAGGATCTGTTATGTTGAGATCAAAAGATTTCAATATAAGAGTATTTCGACATTTATACATGCTTCATCCAATTCATACAATATGAATATTATGAAGCTTCATGAATGACTTGAGTATAGACAGTAGAATGATGACAACCAACTCTTAAAGACTTTGGTTCAAGTAGGTACTCAAACATTTTCAATACATCATCTCTTATCGAGCCACCATTCTGCATAATGCAGTGAACCATGTCATTAATGATTAAATGTTGAGAGCACATATGTCTGTCAAAACATCATCTTAGGTTTTGTAAGGATTATTTGACTATTACGATCATCATCGACATGATACTTCCAAAGCACGCTCGATGACAGATCAAGACTATATAGACATACAAACCCAAGGATATTGTACTATTGCCTATTTAATTATCATTCCTCATTATTATGAGGAAACTTGCACATTGCAACCACATACATTATGTGTTCAATTGCAAGTACAATATCTTGATCATGAATCCAATTCACGATAATTTAAATGGTTATTATTGAGTATAGTTTTAAGTGGGCTCAATGTAGGTTATCTGAAATAAGATAATTTGCATAACTACTTATTTTACTTTGATTTAGGATTTTTTATTAAAGTTATCTTGCCTAGTCAACTCTGAAAGTTCATTCCCTTATTCACTTTCAAAGTAAGACACATACTTACCATTATATATCAAGCAAGATTTGGGATCTCCTTTCTTGTCATGGATGGCACTTATGTGATCCTCCATATCATGTTCAAATTCTAATTAATTATTATGAATCATATTCACATAATTAATTCTTCCAAGAGAATTACAACTCTATTCATAGTAGAGCGTATAATTGAATGTAATTAATTTAATAATATTAAATCAATCATTAATCCAATTCAATCAACCAATAAACAATCTTGATTGTTACTTGAAGGATGGTATAATCTTAAAAAATATGTAATATTCAAATTTTAATAATCAGAAAAATACCTCACGATCATTTCAAGCATTATCCCTTCTTACCTGTTGTCATGTCCAGTAGCACAGGATGTGGGACAGACCGCTCATGGAGTAACCTACTACCCCAATGATCCCCGACTAGACACCATATCCGCCTCAAGTCAAGATATTGTGATTTAAGCATATTGTATTTGAGATGATATTTGATCTCTCAACTGAAATTATACAATATAATAGTTATCAAAATCATCTTGATTAATATTATAAGGAGATTTTTCAAACAAATCCCAATCCTATTCAAGTAACAATGTTTTACATGTAGAGATTGTCCTACAACTATTGTAGGATAAACTAGGGATTTCATGAAATATTCAAAGACCTATGATGATTAATAAAATATATTCTATAATTATTAGGTGCCATATTTAATAAAGGCAAATTTATAATTTCCATGATTTCTATTGAATTATAAACACATTAAGTAAAGAGGTTTGATGATCTAATCATCTTCCGGCCCATCTCAACTAAATGATATCTAAGGCAAATGGAGTCGGAATCGCGTGAAATAAATTAGAAAGATTTTCTGGTTTGATTATCTACTTAAAACAAGTGTTTACTTCATGTTTCATGGTGGTCAATAAGCAAAATTAATTTCTTAAAGTCATGAATTCAAGTAAAACATCTTTCATATCGAGAACTCTTCGAATCATTTTCATGCACTTTTGGTACCAACATTAGGCTACTATTTTTGGGGAATATTTAGACATTATAAATACATTTTATTAACCCAAAAATTTTACAAATATTGCACAAACAATATATTTTAATTTTACGAAAAATCAATTTGAAACTTGCATCCAATGCAAAAACAATGAGTCTCGCACATCCGAAGCATGAACCCTGATCGCCTAGGGTTTTGGATCATACTCAAGACCTCGACCAATGCTTTGATACCACTTGAATGATATGAAAATATCCTTAAGCACATCATGGAAGCATGATGATGGCATCATATGTGATCGGAGCGACTAATCATACTAGTAGCTCGAGGTAGCGAAATTAAAAAATGAATGCGATGAAACCACATGATCCAAGAATACTTCTCGGATCGTTTCATCTAAACCACAAAGGGTTATTAGGGTTACCTCTTGAAGTGTGGTTGCGATCGAAGTCTCTAAACGAAGAGACCTCCTATCTCATGTCTGACCCAACGAAGGAGACGCTTGCGAGCACATTGATGAGATGTGGGCTTCTCGCAATCCAAGATGATTATCCAAGCAGTGAATCTCCTGATCTCATCACATGAGATCTGATGTCTTCTTCACGAGCGAGGTGCAACAAAGAAGACAGAGATCCATGGGCGGTCAAGGTGGCGGCACAACAGCGTAGCGATGACGGCGACTTTTCTTCGACACAATGTGGACGGTCACAAGTGAGAGAGAAAGAGATAGAGGATGTGTGATGAGAGTGAGAGAGAGAGAGAGAGAAAGGATTGCAAAGTGTTGTCATATATAAAAGAAGAGCTAGGGTTGCCTCTTCTTATATAGTATTTTGGGAGTCCATGGATCACAATACATGTGAAATACAAAATCAATGGTTGAGATTGATTTGTGTTTCTATTCAATGACCTTGATTTTGTTGTATAAAAATACAATAATAATTCATTTAAATTGAATTATATTAAATATATATTAAATTATCATCAACATAATTTAATTTAATTTAATCTATTTGGATAAGAGGATGAAGAATGAGTCCACTTACTAAATATAGGGGGATGATGAATCTCCATTTCATCACCTTTATTCTATCATTTTGGCCTTCAAAACCCTAACTAGATGCATGTAAGCATTATTTTATACAAATTAGCATTCATTATTCACTCTATTTATTATATATAAAATAGTATTTTTAATGTCGAAATTATATAATAAAGAAAAGTAAAGAAAAAGAATAAAATACGAAAGGTATTTTATGACCCTAAACCTCGAGACTAAGTCAAGAATTGACTAGGTCGACAAGGAATAAAGTAGGGGGTAAGGGTCAAATACACAAATAAAGTCCCATTTATTTATTCACCAATAATCCCTTTTTTGGACCTATATTATTATTTATTATTTATACCTAAAATAAAGAAACTTTGTACATGAAAGTTGTAGATAATAATATATAGAAAAATACAAAATTGAGTTTGCACAAAAATATATACAGTGTACACTTTATGCTCAAAATAAAAGTCAAAACCCAAACTTCCTAGACCCATATCTCCTCAATAAAAACTCAAAATGCATAAAAATCACCTTTAATTGTATATGACTTTTAATAATCTAATTAATAAAGGTGGTTTCATTTAATTTGGAGTTAAGATGTGAAAGTTAGGTTGTGGACCCTTATTGTACAATATACCTGAATAAAATATTCATTTTATTTATTCTTTGTTATTTTTACATTTTTTATATTTTTATAATTTTGTAAATATTATTTATATGTACATATTTATAATAGAATAAAATAATAAAGAAAATACAAAATAAAATAACCTATAAAAATGCATAGATGAAATGCATATACGCATACCTATATACTATATACCTCTATTTTTAAGTATATAAGATACATCATAATACACTTGTAAAAAGTAACTTACAATAAATTAGTGTATAAAAATAAATATAAATGATATTAAAATACTACATAAAATAATAAATATTTTTTATAACCAAAATTATATAAATCATTTATATCTTTAATTCTATTTTTTTTAATAAAGCTCATATTTTGTCATGTAGCATCCTCTGTGGACTAATCAGGAGGCGAGGATTGTTGACCCAGGTCAACTGTCCTTTCTCGCCTCTGATTGTGTCAGATGTCTCAAGCGGCCCATCTTTCTTGATTTTTCATGTCTGCTCCAATGATGCTTTGCCCTCGAGCCCTTCATAGCTCTTGATCATTGATCATCCCTGACTCTCGCATGCACCTTAAATTCTCGGTACATAGCCTTACTCGATCACAATCCCTAGGTGAATAAGGGTCGAAACCATGTTCATAAATAAACCCATCTCCTTCCTTCATGAATTTGGTCCCTTTTTATTTATAAAACCCCCTACCCTCAGTCAAGAGAGTCTCCAGGTGACATATGGTCTACCCTAAGGCGTTGGAGTGGTTGGTAAAGGAAGAGATGCGAGCCACAGTGGAGCTCTGGCCTGTCCTAATCCCTGGCCTTCCCGGCCAGGTTCGAGCTGTGCCTTTACTATTTCTAGGTAGTTGTAGTATGTAGGTTTCATTTTCCGCATTTTATTTCATGTTTTAATTAATGTATTAGCTTATTCTAGATATTAGACCATGCCAGAGCTCTAGAGTGTTGGCCATTGTCCCAAGCTGTCCTTCACTGTTTCGGACCACCATTACCACCCCATTACCTTCCCAATCCATTTCTCTCCACTTCGAGCCACCCAGATCACCTCGACTCCCCTGGAATCAAGCCACCAAGGTCCAACAACTGCCCTTTGTCGGACCTCTTCATCACCACCCCAATTTAGCATGATTCCACTCCTAATCAGGTCGAGGCAATTTGCCCTCGACCCATTCTTTTTCCTGTGCAGGTTCTAAGCTGAACGAAGCCCTTTTTGGGCTTGGATTGACCTGTAGGAAACCTTGCAGGTGCCTTGTGTTCTCTTGGGCTCCAGATCTGCCATCACGGGGATCCGGGTCATTTTGAAGGTGCCCTTGATTGCAGAAGACATCCACGTGCCTATAGAGCAGCTCAACATCGAAGAAGGAGCTCGGGGGAGGAAGGAATCGAAGATCGAAGCTCGGAGGCAGGGACATTCTTCCATGTTCTTCGAGCGAAGCAGCAGCTGTCAGATGAAGGGGTAGCTCCAATTCTAATCTCAGTCATCCAATCTCTGGAACCATCGGTCGTTGAGGAAGCATCACGATCAAATCTCACGCATTGATCGTCGCAGGGGTATCACGTGTTGTGTGGCTGCCACGTGTCCAAGTGAACCATCTTCAACGGTTGGATCCCACCTATTTGAAGGTAAATTGTAGATCTAACCCCCCACCTTATTTATTTATTTATTTATTTAGTCCTATAAATAACTTTTTTAGCATAAATAAAATTGGAAATATTACATAGAGACCCATGTACTTATTTAATATTACAATTCGGTCCAGTCCAGCTCAGCTCGCGTGTCGTCCCACGTGAGCTGGGTAAATTACATAAATGTCCTAATAGTTTTGTGAATTGTAGAAAGTCCTTAAAATTTAACTATTAGTTGAATCTTTTTGGAAACTTTGCACATGTGCCAATGACTTTATTTTTAATTACAAATATGCACTCGCTAGTACATGTATTTTCGTGCATGTATTTCATTTATTAAAAATAGAGTCTGTGCTCCAAAAATTATGCAAAAAATAGGGTTAGATGTCTGCTAATATTTACATTCATGCTACATTTTTATTTGGCATTTTAAGAATTTTAACTATTTATTAAAAATAAATGAGTACATTTTTATCCCTGTCTAACTTAAAAAATACCAAAAATATAAAACATCTTGAAAAGTTCCCAAAAGAATTATTTTGTTTAGTATTGTATTTTCTCACTCCAGACCAAAAACCCCTAAAAATAGAAAAGAAAAGGATAAAAAATTAAAAGGCTCCAAAATCTAGTAAAAAATAGGAAAAATCATCAAAAATCCCAAAATTATTTATTTTTGTTTTTGGATTTTTTATATTATTATCTATCTATTAAAATTGATTTGGAGAATTTTGAAATTTATTTGACATTTCTAATATGCAAATCAATACATGCTATTTATTAAATTCTTGATTTAGGATATTTTTGACTTTAAAATATATAAAAATTAGCAAAAAATTCCAAAAATCAGAAAAACAGTAAAAATTGTATAAAACCCAAAGACATTTTATTTCATGTATTTTGATTTTTTAGTAGCATTTATAATTATATTATCATATATTGTATATATAGCCTTATGTATTCTTAGATAATACATTAAAAAGAAAAAGAATAAGAAAATTAGAAAATTTAAAAAGAAAACAAAAATTATAAAATAAAAAATAAATATAAAAATATTAAAATCCATAAAAAATAAAATTAAAACCCCACACAAAAAGAGAAAACAAAAAAAGAACAAATTCTGCATCTAATTGCACAATCTATTGTTTGCTCCCTGTGTTCGATACTTTATACATGCTTACACACTATACACATTTTGTAGAGTTACAATAAATTTTAACCCCACATTAACACATCTATCTTCGATCAGAGGATGTGTGCCTATATCGTGATAGCATACGACATAGGACTTTGGTTATCTCGATCTCGTTAAGTCAACTCTTTGATCTAACTTATCTAACACCTTCAAATATCTATTATTATGCAGAGGACCAGCATCAAGAGGTTGGTTAGATATCGGCCTTTAGGAAAGGATTGGCATATCCTTCTTAAGATGGAGATCATCTCTCAATAATCATTTGATGGTGCTTGATGAGTCCTTAATCTAACTTTTTAGATATTCATCCAAGCACTAACCTCTATGATTCAATAATTGAATCAACAAATGTATGATCATCAAGATGACCATGGTACATAACCCTAATTGTACTAAGGGACCTATTATGCAAATTAATTATTCTTCATTTCAGATCAGGGAATGATATTTGCGATAACATTTATTGCATAATGGCTCGATGTGGGCTCACATGTCCAACAATCTCCACTAGCCCAAAGAGCCATTAATGGGCTAATCTTTAAACACGCACTCATGTGACAATCATAGGCTATTTAGAAAAATAGCTAGGTAAGCTGATTAGTCAATATGTTCCCAAGAGACTACGCCAAGTCCTTTTACGATACTTGCATATCTCCTAGTAACAGTGCTCGCATCCAACATGAATGTTGCATCTTATGCAACCAATACTCAATATTGTTAGTTATAGTGTCCTTGACATTACAGCTCAATCATTATTATAACTATTATTTCCATTATCGTTATCAAAATACCCTTATTTCTGGAGATCTCTCTCCTAAGGTATCCGCATTTAAGACCTTTTATATCACTATCTATAAAGTCTTAAGTTCTTGAAGATAAGACTTTGAGATCACTATCTCAAAAAATCTTGTCATCTTTGAAGATATTGTTATTACTGCAATCAAGTGTTTTATCTCCTTAGTAGGATTAGTAATAGTTTAATACCCCCACTGCATGGCAGACATCTGGCTTTTGTATATATCTAGCATATACTCATCTTCTCATAACTGATGCGCAAGGGCAAGCAGTTTTAGCATTTACTTCCTCAACTCTTTGAGGTGTTATCCCTTTAGATAGGTCAGTACCATATCTTAAGGAAAAAGAAGCCTTTCTTAGAGTTTTCGCGGAAATAGAATATGTCCAAGGTGTACCACTAATGTGACGGTCCAAATCCTCTCTTCTCTTTGCTTCTGAACACTTTTAGAACTAAGATCTTAAGAGGTATCCTTGAGATCATATCTTAACCTACGGAATAGATAGATTATAAAACACTTATTATTATTATCATCCTTATATCATTCCAAATGATTAGGATATCATCTACATTTAACATGATGAACACAATGGCACTCCCATTAAGCTTCACGTGGCTCATCAAGATTCTATCTGAAATCATAACATTTATAAATTCATCAAATCTAATGTTCCAACTATTATAAGCTTATTTGAGTCCATAGATGGAGTTCCTTTAGCTTTCACACCTTGTTTTCCTCAACTATGAAGCCCTGGGGCTACTTCATGTAAACATCCTCAGAGAGGTGTTCATAGAGGAATGCAATATTGACTTCCATCTTGAAGATGTCAAAGTCAGATTGTGTAGCTATGGTTAGCAATATTCTGATGGTTTTAAGAAAGGACACTGGAGAGCAAGTCTCAACACAAGCGATGTCTTCTCTTCGGTGTGTATCTTGTGGATACGAACTGTGCTTTGAAGGTCCCAACTTTCTCATCAGATTCCATCTTTCTCTTGAAGATCCATTTACACCTAACAGGTTTTACCCTTATAGATGGATCCTCAAGGGTCCATATACAACACTTGTATATGAAGTCTACTTTAGACTTTATTGCTAACATCCATCTTTCCATGTCATGATCCTCAGAGGCTTCATCACATGAATTCAGATCATTGTCAAACTTGATTGACACATGGAATCCATCCTCAAACTCATTTGAAGAGGTATGAGTGTTTTATCTTTAATTGTCCTTTTAGTTTCCGATTTCAGGAGCCTCATCATCTTCTTAAGATTAAATGAGTTCATTCACTTCATTTTCATCTTGATTCTCAAGAGAGTCATCCTCTAAGAATCATATCCTTATAGATGAGATCTTTTAAAAATCTTAAGGTCATAAAGTAGGTATCCAATACTATCTTTTATTTTCCTAATGAATTAGCACTCTACGGTGCCATATTCCATCTTACTTGCATGGAACCTAATTAAGGATATATATATATATATATATTGTAGTCTCTACTACATATATACTTGGAAACTAAGAGGTAATTATGCTAATATTCATCATTGATCAAATCTTATCATACATTATCCAGTTGTATCTCCCTACAACTCTATTGAGTTAAGGTAACTAGGAGGGTTGAGATAGGAATGATATTTCTTTCTCCATAAGGTATTCTTTGAATTCATCTAATAGGTACTTTCTACCTTGATTAGATCAAATTTATTTCATCTTCCGTCAAACTTTGGTTCTAAACCAAAATTGTGAAAGCTTTGAACATTTCAAAGGTTTCTAAAGTGAAGGGAAGAAAACTCATATCACAAATAATCATCAAATGATATTACATATCATCAATGTTTATTATGCAGATGATCCACATACATCAATATGTATGAGATCTTGAATACCTTGACATCTTACACCATTCCCAGAGAAGGGTGCATTGGAAATTTTCTACTTTTGAATACAATATTCATAATTATGTAAGATTTGAAATTTCAAACATTCTAAAGCTTCATCTCTTACTAGTCCATTGATCTCATCAATAGACATATGTCCAAGGCTTGATGTCAGATCATTGTCAAATGATCTTCATCTCACTATTGATCTTTAAAAGGTTCAATTTTAAATATTAGATATTTTAATGAACCATTCGCTAATTTTCTAATTTAGTAGAGTCCTCTAGATGACAGATTGTTGTCTGAAATATATATCCATCATAACTCTTTGTGATAGGTTTATTCCAGAATTCATGTTTATTCTCAGCATTTAGAAATAAACAATGAGTGTATTCTAATATCTAGGTAATAGAGACATTCTCTAAGACTAAGGGCTCTCCCACTGAAAATATGAGGTATATCTATCCAATAGAGATTTTTGCAACAATTGCATCAATATCCATGTGAATGACTATTAAACCTTAAGACCAAATTTCTATAATCTTCTAAGACATATGCAACCAATTGCAAGTGTTATTTAGAAGAGTGAGATACAATTATTAGACTTTGATCTTATCAAATAAGAAAGTCAACTTCAATGATTAAATGTAGATTATTCCGATGCACTATCAGAGTACTTCTCTAAGGATCCTAGACAGTCTAGATAGTCGAACTATCAGTATATCGGCTTAGTGCAGTATTGGCATTTATCCAACTCTTTAGATGTCATATGGAAGTCATAGAAGTACAGCCAACTCTTTGACTTTCCTTCTTACTTGGGTCGGACCCATGCTTTCACTACACTCTCTTCATCTATAAACAATCATTGCTTAAGACAAAGGATCTCTTGTGTTGAATTCAAAAGATTTCAATATAAGAGTATTTCAACATTTAAACAAGCTTCATTTCATATAATATGAATATTATGAATCTTCATGATTGACTTAAGTATAGATAGTAGAATGATGACACTCATCATATCTACATGCATATTAACTCTTAAAGATAGGTTCAGGTAGGTATTCAAATATTTTTTATGCATAATCTCTTATAGAGCCACCATGATGCAACGAACCATGTCATTTATGATTAAATGTCAAGAGCACATATGAATGCCAAAACATCTTCTTAGATTTTTATAAGGATTATTCGACAATTACGATCATCATCGACATGTCACTTCCAAAGTACATTCGATGAGAGATCAATATAAAGACATACAAACCCTAGGGTTGTAGTCCTATTTTCTATTTGATTATCATTCCTCATTATTATGAGGAAACTTGCACATTACAACCACATACATTATGTGTCCAACTACAAGTACAATATCTTGATCATGGATCCAATCCATGATATTTCATCGGTTATTATTGAGTATAGTACTGAGTGGGTTTAATGAAATATTATATGAAATAAGAAATTTGCATAAATATATATAGGATTTCTTTCAAATAGGACTTGGTCCTTCCTGAGTTCAGGAAGGCCAGCCCCTTTTTGTAGAAAACATGACGACTTCAGTAGAATACGTATACAAATTGTATTAGAATGTGCAGGTTTAATGTTTGTATTATAATATGCAGTTTGTATGGGGTTTTATATTTATAATGTGCAGTTATAATACAAACTGTATACACATTCTACTAAAGCACTTGTGTTTTCTACAAAAATATGGTGGCCTTCTTTAAATCAGGAAGGATGCATCCTATTTGAAAGGCCCCCTATA
Source organism: Ottelia alismoides (assembly GCA_037367405.1). Taxonomy (NCBI): domain Eukaryota; kingdom Viridiplantae; phylum Streptophyta; class Magnoliopsida; order Alismatales; family Hydrocharitaceae; genus Ottelia; species Ottelia alismoides. Next base: position 311,469 of record JAZKJV010007112.1, read on the forward strand.
TATATTACTTTGATTTAGGAATTTTTATATCAAAGTTGTCTTGCCTTGTCAACATTGAAAGTCCATTCCCTTAATCACTTTCAATGTAATAGATATACTTACCATTATATCTCAAGCAAAATCTAGGATCTCCTTCCTTATCTTTGTCACATCCCAATAATATGAGAATTGCAACTCGGATAAAAACAAGAGGGAACACATTCCTCCTTGCAAGTCCAACTTTCATTTCTCAATTTAACACCTTGGCCCACCACCTCTAAGGTGATGTTGACCCGCCATTAGTTGAACCAACTGTCAACAAGATTACAACTCGCTATCCGCAATCCAATATGGCCCCAATAATATGAGGACTTCATATTGGGGTCATTACGCATACGTCCTTACTCTTTCGAGAAGCAAAGAGTCCGATCCAGATGCGCTTGTATGCAGGAGCTGTCACTTCAGAAAGGCATCTCCTACATACAATCCCCGATGCTGGAACTCTTCACCTTGACGAGAGACCGTAGATGTCACTTATGTGATCCTCCATATCGTGTTCAAATTCTAATTAATTATTGTGAATCATATTCACATAATTTATTCTTCCAAGAGAAATAACAACTCTATTCATAATAGAGCGTTTTAGTTGGATATAATTAATTTAATCATATTAAACCAATTATCAATCTAATTCAATCAACCAACAGACGATTTTTAATTGTTACTTGAAGGATGGTATAATCTCAAAAATACGTATTATTCAAATTTTAATAATTATAAAAATACATCATGATAGATTCAAATATTATCCCTTCCTTAACCGTTGTCATGGCCAATTTCGACAGGAGTGGGACAAACCGCTCACGGAGCAACCTGCTACCCCAACGTTCCCCGGCTAGACACCATGTTCGCCTCAGATCAGGATAATGCCAATTGATCACTTTGTACTTGAGATGATAATCGGTATTTCAATAGAAGTTATACCATAACATTATAAAGAGATTTGCTAAACAAATCCCCAATCATGTTCAAGTATCAATGTTTGTTGGAAGGTTCATGTAACCAATTGTGATCTAGATCATATCTAATCAATTATTGGTTAAGGCAATGTCATTTAAGGAAATAATTATCATCAAATAATTCTCAAATATTTATCCATAACTATTCCAGGAAATTAACCATTAATTTCACTAAAAAATAGGTGGCAATCACATGGTTCTTGATTAAGAATGTAATTTCTAGCAATGACCCTCACTTACTAAAATTAGCATTTCTCAATAAATTTAAATCCAAATCAAGCAAAATAAGTTTCCATAGTTTGCTAATTTGATTTACAACAGAACCTCGTGATAATCATGTATTTCTAGGTGTTTCAAAACAGTAACTAACTCTTTAACTACATCAAGATTCATCATCCCTGAAATAGTGGATATATGTTCATTAAAATGATCATAACTTAAGCAATCAGATTCCAAATCATGCAAACTCAAATCCCACAGTTTCCTTAATTAATAGAGAACATAATCCAAGTATAATTTAGTGTTTAAATCATTTAAAATGGGGCTGTAAATATTCACAAAACAGAGCTACATGAACCAAATGCAATAAAATTTTCACAAACCCCATTGAACCCAAGTCTTCTCAAGTTTATGGATCGCATACAAAACCTCCTACCTGGCTCTGATACCACTTGAAGGATATGGGAAGATCCTTAAGTGCATCATGGAAGCATGAAGATTGCATGTATGTGATCGGGAGTGACTAGTCGTACTAGTCGCTCGAGGCAGCAGAATTTTAAAAAAAATTAATCCGATGAAATCACATGATCCAAGAACACTTCTCGAATCATTTCACTTAAACCAAAATTAGGTATTAAGGTTACCTCTTGAAGCGTGGTTGTGATCGAGACTCTAAACGAAGAGACCTCATGTCTCAAGTCCGATCCAACAGAGGAGACGCTTGCGAGCGCGTTGATGAGACGATTTCTCCTCGTAATCGATGTTGATGATCCAAGCGGCGAATCTCTTGATCCCGTCACATGAGATCCGATGTCTTCTTCAAGAGCAAGGCACATCAAAGGAGACAGAGATCCACGAGCAGTCATTTCGATAGCATAATAGTGATGCGACGACGACGGCAACCTCTCTCTAGGACATTAAGGTGGATGGCCATAAGAGAGAGAGGGAGAGAGTCTTGGCGTATAGAGAGAGGGAGAGAGAGCATTCGTTGTTGTAACCAGAAGAGCAAGGGGTGTCTCTTCTTATATAGTGTTTTGGGATCTATGGATCTCAATCCATAGACAACACAAAATCAATGGTTGAGAACGATTTGTGTTTCTTTCAATGACCACGATCTTGTTGTAAAAACATGACAACAATTAATTTAATTCAAATTAAAATATATTGCTAAATCAATATAAATTAATTTTATATCAAATCAATTGACTAGTCTTGGAGATAATGAGAAGATTGACCACATCCCTTAAAAAGGGGGACGGCCACCCTTTTGAGATGGAATGGGTCTATGTCCTCATTATCTCATGAGATCTCATTATCTCATGATATCTCCAATATTTACATCAACACTTGTTGTAAATTATTTCACAAAAATAATTCGTAATTATCTTATCAATATTGTAATCATACTATTGGAAAAATATGAATCACATTCACATCCCAAAATAAAATGTAAATTATATTTTCAATTAATTATTCAATGTGAATCCAATTCACATCAATAATTAATCAACAAATATAAATCATAATAGGATCTTTCTAATATATTATAAATCACATTAATAATATACATGTAATATGGATAGTGCTATCCACATTATTCATAGCCATGATAATTAAATCACATTTAATCATCTTGGATCTCTATTCTCTTATGCCCAAATAATATGAATCATATTCACATTATTCACATCTTTGATAATTAAATCACATTTAATTATCTTAGATAACTCTCCTTATAATATGAATCAAATTTATATTATTCATGGTAATTAAATCACATTTAATTATCAATTTTCTCAATGCTCGGATACATATATAAACAATGAAATTATTCTTGAACTCCTTCAAGAACAATGTGCTTTCATCGCGGATATTGGAGATAAGGACATGGCGATTGTATTGTTCCACGTATAGTGACTTCGATATTGAGATCAAATCTCAAATCCAGATCTTGCGGACTTCCCAATGATGCTTGATTAAATCAAGGCCGTAAATCTAATCTTCTCATTGCATCTGAATCACATTCAGATCAAGGTCTAACACTTAGACCAAGATTAGATCACTTCTCTTTTGAGAAAAGTCACTAAAATCCAGACTTATTTCATCACTCCCTTAAAATGGAAGCATCATGGTTGTACAATCGTTTATGATCACATCACCCTCAGGTATTCCTAATACATGTACATCCTGCATACTGGAAGACCCAGAATAAACCTGAAGTATTAGATCAATTTTACACTGTCTACTTCAGGGATTTATCATTAAGTTTCTCATTTGACTATTGGGAGTTGGTATCAATCATATACTTTCCAAAAGCATATATCATACCCATGTGTTGATCATATACTTTCCAAAAGCATATATCAAACCTACAAATTCAATCAAGCTTCCAAAGCGAGACGACAGTGCACGAAATTTGATCTTCCCAATATCTCATGAGTGAGCTCATGTATTCTGGTTCAGTAAATGAACATGTATGATCCCTTTGAGAGATTGTATTACTCATATGCCCTCGCATGCACACCAGCGCGCCAGTGTATAGACCTTGGTTAGGTCAACAACCTATTGGTCTGCCAAATGTACATACTCGGACATATAGTAACACATTTGTCTCTGATCAAAGGATGTGTGCCTATATGGTGACAGCATATTGCATGGGACTTTAGTTATCTCGATCTCGTTAAGACAACTCTTTGACCTAAATTATATAACACCTTCGAATCTCTATTCCTATGCAGAGGACCTGCATCAAGAGGTTGATTAGATATCAGCCTTTAGAGAAAGGATTGCCATCTCCTTCTCATGCTGGAGATCATCTCTTAATATTTATTTAACGGTGCTTGATGAGTCCTCAATCTAACTTTTTGGATAATCATCCAAGCACCAACCTCTATGATTCAATAATTGAATCAACGGTTGTATGATCATCAAGATAGCCATGGTACATAACCCTAATTGTACTAAGGGACCTATTATGCAAATTAGTTATTCTTCATTTCAGATCAAGTAATGATATTTGCAATAACATTTATTGCATAATGGCTCTACATGGGCTCGCATGTCCAACACTCGATCAAGAGAGTCTCCAGGTGATATGGTGTGCCCCTGAGGCATTGGCGTTGTTGGCAGAGGAAGAGAGGCGACCCACGGCTGAGCTCCAGCTCGTCCTGCTCCCTGATCTTCCTGGCTAAGTTCGTGTTGTGCCTCTACTATTTCTAAGTAGATTTTGCCCTTAGGTTTCATTTTCTGCATTTTATTTTGTGTTTTAATTAATGTATTAGTTTAGGTTAGAGATTAGACCTCACTGGAGCTTTAGAGCTCTGGCCAATGCCCCACAATGTCCATTATTTCCGACCACCATTACCACCCCATTACCTTCCTTATCCATTTCTCCCCACTTCGAACCACCCAGATCATCTTGACTCCCCTGGGATCGAGCCACCGAGGTCCTACCACTTCCCTTTGCTGGACCTCTTCATTAACACCCCCATTTCACACAATTCCACGTCTAATATGGTCGAGGCAAATTGTCCTCAACCCATTCATTTCTCTGTGCAGGTTCTAGGCTAAAGGAAGCTCTATTTAGGCTTGGATCGACCTGTAGGAAGCCTTGCAGGTGCCTTGTGTTCTCTTGAGCTCCAGATCCACCATCATAGGGATCTAGGTCATTTTGAAGGTTCCCTTGATTGCGGAAGACATCCCCGAGCCTGTAGAGCAATTCAGCATCGAAGAAGGAGCTCGAGGGAGGAAGGAATCGAAGACCGAAGCTCGGAGGCAGGGACATTCTTCCATGTTCATCGAGCAAAGCAACAGCAGTCGGATGAAGGGGGAGCTCCAGTTCTAATCTCAATCATCCAATCTCGGCAACCATGGGTCATTGAAGAAGCGTCACGATCAGATCTCACGTGTTAATTGCCATAGGGGTATCGTGTGCTGTGTGGCTACCATGTGTCCAAGTGAACCATTTCCAGTAGTTGGATCGCGCCTATTTGAGGGTAAATTGCATATCTAGCCCCTGCCTTTTTGATTTATTTATTTAGTCTTGTAGATAAATTTTGTAGCTTAAATAAAATTGGAAATATTATAGAGACCATGTACTTATTTAATATTACAATTTGGTCCAGTTCAGCTCAGCTCACGTGTCATCCCATGTGAGTTGGGAAAATTGCACATATGTCCTGAGAGTTTTGTGAATTGTAGAATAGTCCTTAAAATTTAAATATTAGTTTTATATTTTTGGAAACTTTGCACATATGTCCCTGACTTTATTTTTAATTGCAAGTATGCCCTCGCAAGTACATGTATTTTTGTGCTTGTATTTAATTTATTACAAAAAACATCCATGCTCCAAAAATTATGCAATAGGGATAGATGCCTACTAGCATGTACATTCACAGTATTTTATTTTGGCATTCTAACTATTTTTTAAAAATCAAATTAGCATGTTTTTATCCTTGTTTAACTTTGAAAAATACTAAAAAAATAGAAAACATCTTTAAAAAATCCCAAAAAATATATATTTGTTCAGTATTGTAGTTGCTAACTCCAGACCAAAAACCCCTAAAAATAGAAAAAGAAAGGATAAAAAAATTAAAAAGATCTAAAATCTAGTAAAATAGGAAAAATCACCAAAAAACCCAAAAATATTTATTTTTATTTCTGAATTTTCTTTATTTTCTATCTATTAAAATAGATTTGGAGAATTCCGGACTTCATTATTATTTTTAATCTGCAAATATATACTGTCTATTTATTTAATCCCTAATTTTTGATATTTTTTACTTTAAAAATATATAAAAATTAGCAAAAACTTCCAAAAATTACAAAAATAGTAGAAAATTACATAAATCCAAAAATATTTTACTTCCTATATTTTGATTTTTTTAGTAGTATTTATAATTCTATTATCCTATATTGTATATATAGCCTTATATATTCTTAGATGATATATTAAAAAGAAAAATAATATAAAAATCAAAAAATTTAGAAAGAGAACAAAATTTATAAAAGTAAAAACAATTAAAAATAAATATTAAAATATTAAAATGCATAAAAAATTTAAAACTCACATAAAAAGAGAATAAAAAGACAAGAAAAAAGACAAATTATGCATTCAATTACACAATCTATTGTTTGCTGCTTGTGTTCGATACTCTGCACATGCTTACACACTATACACATTTTGTAGAGTTATAATAAATTTGAACTCCACATTTTTGCTTTACATTGCTATATTCTTTTGTGAGTTAATTGCTGTCTAACTAAAGATTTCATGTGGGTCACCTCAGTGACAATTTATCTTCACTATTCTTCTAGTGAGGATACTTTTAGACCCGTGCAAAAATCGCTGCTCAACAGAAGGTCATTCTTGATCAAGGGTGGTCGTCCACCCTCCATATATGGAAGGTGGTTCATCCTTTTAATTTATGTGAGACTTTATATCTCGCATAATCCTCTATATATTTGCAACAACTTTTATTGCAAATATATTGACAAAATTAATTCCAAATTAATTTGTGAATATTTCAATCACGCCATTAAAAAATATGAAGCATATTCATATACCCAAAGTAACATGTAAATTGTATTTTCAATTTATTATCTAACGTAAATTCAATTCACATCAATAATTAACTTATAAATACTATTTACAATTAACTCTCTCTAATATATTGTAAATCACATTTATAATATATTTGATTAATGTGGATAGTGCTATCCACATTATTCATATCCTTGATAATTAAACCACATTTAATTATCTTGGATCATCATTCTTATAAATCTAAATAATATGAATCACATTCACATTTTCATGATAATTAAATCATATTTAATAATCAATTTTTCAATGCTTAGATACACTATCAATAATGAAATTATTCTTGAACTCTTTCAAGAACGATGTGCTTTCCCCTTGGATACTTGGAGATAAGGACAGGGTGATTGTGCATTTCACGTATAGTAACTTGGATTGAGATTATATCTCAAAATCCATATCTTGGGGACCTCCCACAGATGTTTGACTTAAATCAGACCCATAAATCTAATCTTATCATTGCATCCGAATCATATTCAGATCAATGTCCAAATTTGGATCAAGATTAGATCACTTCTCTATTGAGAAGAGTCACTAAAATCCAAAAATGTTTCATCACTCCCACAGAATGGAAGTGTCATGGTTATACAATTATTTATGGTCACATCATCGTCGAGTATTCCCAATACCCATACATCCTTCATACTAGAAGACTAGAATGAACCGAAAGTTTTAGATCTCATTTAGATTGTCTTCTTCAGTGTTTTATCATTAAGTTTCTCATTTGATCATTGTAAGTTGGTATCGATCATATACTTTCCAAAAGCATATATCAAACCTACAAATTCAGTCAAGCTTCCAAAGCAAGATGACCGTGCATAAAATTTGATTCCCAATATCTCATGAGTGTGCTCATGTCTTCCAGTTCAGTAAATGAACCTGTATGATCCCTTTGAGAGATTGTATTACTCATATACCCTTGTATGCACACCAGCTCACCAGTGTTTAGACCTTGATTTGATCATCAAGCTATCGGTCTACCAAATGTACATAGTCAAACATATAGAAACATATCTATCTCTGGTCAGAAGATGCATGCCTATATCATGACAGCATACGACATAGGTCTTGGTTATCTCGATATCGTTAAGTCAAATCTTTGACCTAACTTATCTAATGCCTCTGAATCTCTATTCCTATGAAGAGGACCTGCATCGAGAGGTCGGTCAAATATCAGACAAAAGAGAAAGGATTTCCATCTTCTACTCAGGCTGGAGATCATCTCTTAATAATCGTCTGACGGTGCTTGATGAGTCCTCAATCTAGCTGTTTAGATATTCATCCAAGAACCAGCCTCTGTGATCCAACAATTGAATTATCAGTTGTATAATTATTAAGATGGCCATGGTACATAACCCTAATTATACTAAGAAACCTATTATGCAAATTAATTATTCTTCATTCTGATTAAGAATGATATTTGCAACAATATTTATTGCATAATGGCTCGTCATGAGCTCGCATGTCCAACACAGACAACTTGGGCTTAAACATTTTGGATTGTGATCGAAGGCTCCAGTTAGGCCCAAGTCCAAGAAGTTGTCCGGGCCAGTAGTCCCCCATAATGGACCAAGTCTAGGACTCATAATATTACAAATGGTATCATTGCAGATTACCTATATAATGGAAAGGGCTACTCAAAAAGTAGAGCTACCCCTACCTAGAATTAGGAGGAAAGGGCTACCCACGAGATGAAGCAGCCATTGTTTCTAGAAA